>CM021741.1:10866176-11001365 GCA_011075105.1 Heteronetta atricapilla
TGCAAGGCGGGCGCGTGCAAGGCGGGCGCGTGCAAGGCGGGCGCGTGGCGCCACCTGGCGGCGGGCCCTCCTGTGAGGAAATGGCGAGCTCCGAGGGCTCGGCGGGGCGGGCTCTCCTACCCTCTCCGCGCTGTTATTTGCTGACCGGCGGTGAAATTACCGACCGAGTAAAATGACGCTCTGGAGTTCTCAGCTGCGACTTTGAGGTGAATCAAGCTGGATACCAGAATTATTACCTGATAATCAGAACTTGTGGAGTGTGAAAACGACTGCTGCCTGGCACAACCGCTGATGTCCACAGCCAACTGCAGGATAAAGGTGGTGACGCAGCTTTGATGGTGATTCTCCCCGCAGCAGGGCAGAGGGCATGGCCACAGGTACAAATAAACTCAAGGGAACAAACTGGCTGCGTTTTGGAGATGAGACAGTCGTGATGGGGACTGGCTGCCTGCAACCCCCATCTGCGTACAAGTCCATTAGGCAGTCTGCTCACTGAATATTTTCCTTTTATGTACCCAAATGCTTAGCTTGAAGCCCCTCTTTCTCAAGAAATGGCAGGTGCTAAAACCAACAGTGCAGAGGTAACTGGTAAGCATTGCTGTGCTGCATCCCTGGCTGAAGGGAGCAGGAGCTGAGGGAAGCAGGCGCCAGCCTGGATGGTAGCCATGAGGGGAACAGCTTGCGGGCCTGCTGGGAGCAGGGAGCAGGGTCTGACAGCAACCCAAAAACACCTAGAGAAGGGGGTATGATCCCCAGAAACTGGGAGACTTCACATGGGGCAGGCAGGAGGCAGTTTCAAAGCAAAAAAACTTTTTTTTTTTTTTTTTGGTGACTAAATAGTAGACTTGCAGAGTTTCCTGATAGTATCTGGAGGATGCTAAAGTTTTTTTTTTTTTTTTTTTTAAAAAAAAGCAGGAGGAGTGACTGGACAGAATATTGTTTGACAAGGTAATTTGAGGATTATTAAATGCATATAAACCACGCGTGGTTCAGGAATTCACACTTAGTGATGAGCTGAAGAGTAAGAGCCAAGAAAGGGACCATAGGCTTGCCCCCTCCTCATTTTTCCTCATGTTTGTCCTTACCACCACTGCTGGAGGTGGGATGGTGGCCATGCTGGGCACCCGCACTGATCCAGCACTGCTGGTCCTCTCCAGCCATTATATGCCTCCTGTTGAAGGAAAAAAGACATGAGAAGCTTTGGACGCTGTCTCTGCTACTAGAGCTCCAGTGAATCAGTTTAAATTTTGTGCAATCCCAAGCTAGGCATGAACAAAACCCCAAGAGTTCTTCATGAATAGTGCTCTCATAATGAAAAGGCCTAATCTGGTCAGTTCTGACTGGGAAACTAAGGGATGTGGTTTGAGTGTCCTGATGAGACAGTTTTATCGTTATTTATGCTGCAGGAGAGGAAAAAAAGCTACTAGATGGGCCAAGAAGCAAAAAAAAAATAGTTTTTCTTCTGGAGAACATAGAATTCCAGTGAGAGAAAATGTGAGGAAAAGAGAACGTTTTGTTGTATATATTTTTGACAGTTATCTAGAAAGGAAGTAATATGCCTAAAGCAGAAACTCATCAGTCCTTTGAGCTGGAACAAGATCTCCTGATCTTCAACCTAGTGTGTTAGCCACAAGACATGTTTCTCTTGAAGGCCTCAGGAAACCACTGTGTGGGAGTGCATCAGTGTAGGCAGGTAAGTCAATGATATATGTATGAAAAATAGCACTGTAAGTGTTAAACGTGGTACATCGATTACATAATAATAACGTTCACAGTAAAAATTCATCTATGACTGTATTCAAAGAGTTCTTGAGAAGAAAATTACTTAAGATAATTTAATATTTTAAAAGAAAATTGTGTGAATTTAATCTTGTATTCCTCCTAGACATGCACTGTAAGCTATGATAATAGTGAAGATACCTGCACTTTTGTTTAAAGAAAAATTTGTTATAATTGATAAGTGATCCCCTTTGGTTCATTTTGCAATTACCTGATCTGTTGGGTTGTTCTAATTTCCAAACTATCTAGCATTAAATTCAGAGTTTCTGCAGGCTCAATGATGATAACAGTTTGAACTTGAACCACTTGAAGAAAGGTAAGATGAGTAAAATTTCCCAGGCTGCACTGAAAACCCAAATTGAATCCTTTGCTATTCTGCAAGAACAAAAAACACTTGCAGATCTGCAGTGCCAGGGCTTCAGCAGGTGAGCCACAATTCTATATAGATGAGTCAAGTAAGAAGAAAATTGTTTTTCCTCATTTGTTCATATTGCCTGGAAGAACATGACAATGAAAGTGCTTAAATTTACATATTCCTAGAAGTATTCTGCTCTAGCAGTTCCTGCTGCTATTTTTCTAGAAAGGAAATGGATTTTGGAGAGAACATTGTTAAGTAGATACGTACAGTATGCAACAGAGTTACGAAGTCTAGAGCATTAAAGTTTCACAATCTGGTTTTCAGTAGGAGTTTGAAGTTTAAATCAAGAGGATGACTTTTCATAAAGACTTCCATTTATAATTGGACTAACTTATTTTTAAATTTTATTCAGTGACATTAACTTAAGTGATTTGCACTTCAGGACTGTCTCTCCAGTCTTTTCAAGAAATGCATTTGTAGCCATAGCATCATTTAATTGTACTGACAAATCTCTGTGCAGCTTTGCTTTTTTCTCTGATAAATTATCTAATAGGCATTTTAACATTTGCTTTATTTCCCAAATCCATTATATATATTAAAATAGATAACTAAGGGGCTGTTGGCATGGCTCCGTGACTGGATAGTCTGTGGTCTAGCAGCAGTGGTTCCTGAACCACTTAAGAAAAGCAGTGTTAGAAGAGACAGTACAAGGCATGATATGGAGGCTCACTGGAGTTCTCCATACCTCTCCATTAATAACTATATCAGTTCTAATCTTCACTAGCCTTCTAACACATACCATTTGGAGTTGGAAGAGTTATGATGATCTGTCGTCTAAACCATGTTTAATTTGCAGGTTATATAGCTGCTACTCATAATAGGAGTAGATTTCAGAATGACAAGCAAAAATAGTAAAAGGTATGGAGTTTTCATACATTCTAATGTTAAAGTACGGAGTGTGGTATTATGGTGGAGGACTGCTGGCCAATATGCATATATACCAGCTTAATAATGCTCTTTAATTCTATTTGCATGGGATTGAGATTTTACTGAGAAGGCCTCTTATCTCACCATTCAAAACTAGGCGGTCAAATACAAGTGAAAATGTCACACTGATGTAAACAGACATTGATCTGGTTGTTGGATTATTAACTGCAGTCAGGAGGCAGCTCTGGAGACATGTATTTTGCAACAATTTTGGACTATTTCAGCCTGGCTACAGATATGCCTCTTTGTAGAGTGAGAGTTAAAAGCAAGCCTCCATGCTGAGGCAGACACGTGTCATGAACCTAAAACGCAGTCTGTACAATCTAACTTGGTTTCATAGACCTCTTCAGAGGTAAGCAGTATTTAATGATAAAAAGCACCAATTTTATTTGGAATGTGTACGTTTGGGACAAAATTAAAGTTACAGGAGAGGAATGACGCTAACTATTCCTCTGTGGTAGAGAAGCAATGTTTGCTGGATCAAAATAAATATGGTGATGTCCTCAAACTTTGGGATACCTTTACTAAAAAAGTAGACATCAGTATACATATATACATACATACTGTTGGGAGTTGTGTATACATACACACACACATATATATGTAAGTACATCAAACTTTCTTTCCTCTTTAACCCTCAGAGATCTTCCTCCTGGGAGATACTGACATTCCCTTCATATTGGGTGGATTTACCGCAAGGAAAGCTAGAGGAAACTTAAAAGTGTCCGATTTTATTTAAAGCCTTGGTGGTCTTTAACGGCTGCCCCACAGTTCCAGCCTGGTACAAACTTAAACAGAGCTCTTTGTTGCTCTTGAATGTGACATAATCCTTTCATCTGGCATGCTGAATGAAGTATGCACATGGCTTTTTTGCTACCCCTGCTGGGCTGCCTTGTTACACCTTCAGAGCAAACCACCCCCCAGTAAAAAAAAAAAAAAAAAAGGGGAGGAAAAAAAAAAAAAAAGCTTGGACTCTGTCATCCACCCTAACGCCAATAAACAACAGATAACTATGGCATCTTTTGGCTTTAAAATGCTGCCCCTCGTTAAACTTGTGTGTTGAGGAAGGAAACAGCTCCCCACATCATTGTTTCAAGCAGATACAGAGTACATTTTTTTGTTGTTTGCATGTTTGCTAATTTGAAGCTCTTTGAAGAATCCTACAGGGAGATCAAAGACAAAAGATTAGAACATTTTTAATAAAGTGAAGAAGGATCAGGTTAGATCAAAGGGACAAGCTGACAGGAAATAAGTAGGTGCCGTTGTTGGCTGACACTTGCATGCTGTAGGGTGATTTCTGTGTTAATGTGAGGTCAGAAGGAGGATTGCTTTACATCTTATTGTCTCCAGACTTTGCTGACTGGGTGTGTCTTTGTACTTCGCTTTAATCTCAAAAATTAAAACCCATAAAGTCACAGTTTGGCTCAGCCACATGATTTTTCTAGTTATTTAGCTTTGATTTTGAAATAAAAATAAAATTTGGAATGCATCAGCAGGATATGGAGGTAATTAATTGGCCTGCAAAGGGTTTTGGCTACAGGAATACCCATTATCAGAGGTACTGGGTCTCAGTCATCCCCAGTGTCTTTTCACTGACTTTAAGGGAATTAAATCTTACCCAATGTCCCTCTGAGGATATGTGTTTTGTTTATATATGCTAAGGTCTTGTGTGCTCACAGGTTGTATCACTGTAATTAAAGCAGGACAATGAAATTAATAGATGTCCTTTAGTTTGGATGCAGTTTTATTGATACAGAGCTGCTAATTGGGTAGAGTTTAGATCCCTGAGAGAATAAAGTGACGCTTCTAACCAGAATGGGCACTCTGCTCACTGGCCTCCTTGTGATCTTCAGCATGTAGATCGTGGTAGATGCATAGTAATCATTGGCATCCTGGCATATGTGTATCAGAAGTAAGCAGCTTCACAAAATAGGGTTATCTTCTAATAAGAAGTCACCCTCCTGCATGATGTAGCTAGAAACTAATTTGAGTGCCAAGAAACAAGCCTTTATTTTTATTTGTCTCTAAATGCTGGGTGATTTTACAGTTGCACAGAGCTTGATCTCCCCATGTCTTCGCAGGTGAAGGGAACAAATTTTTTAGAGGTTTGTGTGAGTTAGCAGGAAACCTCCTCTGCCCAAAAGGACGTGTGAAGGTAAAGGTGAAGGATTGGGCCCAAAGAAAAAATGCTTGTTTAGTTCTGCAAACACAAGGGCTAGTAGCATTAGCTTTCTGTTCTACACAAGGACATGCACAGTTCCTCTTTTTGCACCAGGGGTTTCTGCTGTCCTGATGCAGAGTGTGGCACTCCAGTGATTAGATAATTATTGCTTACACCACATCAAATGAAGTGTCTTTTTTATCCAGTCATGTTAAATTGAAGTTGCAGGTTTTGGTATGGCCCTAGCAGAAAAAGCTGTGCTCAGCGTCTTGCTTGTTACTGAAATACAGGTAATAGTCACATTTTATGAAAATATTTAGAGAAATGTATTTTTATTGCACTTTGTTGTTTTTGTCTTGCAGTCAGTTAACGTAACTGAGCAAAACCACTCTACAAAACCAAAGGAAAGTATTCAATAAAATGGAGGTGCCTAAAATTAGTGAGGCAAAGAAAAACGAAGGAAGAGTTTAGCACGCATTTAGGAAAGTGCGGAAAGTTTGTGAGCCTCAAAGGCATGTTAGTACTGGGTGGAACTAATATGCACAAGTGAGGAAAAATGTTCCTTTTCACTGTGTTGCTGCTGAACAGAGCTTCTTTTTTCCTGGTGCACATGGCTCTAAGCCAAAACTTCACATACTGTACTGTTGTTTGCTGCTTGTACACATGCATTATCTAGGGTTCCTGATTAAAAGCAGCATGGCAGATTGTATGAAGGGCTGCTGTTTTGGAGCCAATTTTATGATGCAGTCAGGATTCATTTTCAGTAGAGCTGACCTTGGGCATGCAGTGCTATTAAGCCAACAGCTGAGAATGGCATATGGGAAGAAGACAACCTGATTTGATTTGGAACATAGTACCATTTTCTTTATTTGATCACATTCTGTGGAGCCTCCTGGGTTGCCAGTCTGCTATTTTTCATGTCCAGTGGGCTCAAATTAAAATGACTTCTAAATCAGATACATGCAGTGTTCAGAAAGGGGGAAAACAAAAGTGAATGCTCCTCAAATGCTCAAAGTGGTTCTGTGTGGCCATTGTAATGGCACATCTCCTAGAGGCATCTACCTCTGTAATAACTTAGCCTCTGTTGAGTCTCATGCTAGACGTGGCTTTAGATGGAAAATATTCACTAACATGCTTCTCTAAGCATTCAGATTTAGAAGTGGCAGGTCATTCTGAGATTTATCTGCCCAGTCAAAACACTGAGTTTGTGCCTAAACTTCAGATGTTTCATGGAGTCACTGTTGTACAATAAAACCTGCCATCACTGGAGAAAGGTAGATGATGGTTGGAAAAATGTATACTGATTGGGTAGCAGAAAAATAGGGTGTTTGGCCATCTGAGCAGTGGGCAGACGTCTAAATTCTACTGAATTTGTGAGGATACTAATGGGACCAGCTTGACAGATGTTCCTGAATTACAGAAGTGCAAGAAAAAATAGCCCATGTCCTAAACAGGCAGATCTGGAGTTGTAAATTGATGTAGTTAAATTTGTGCAATCTTTTAATACATGTAAGGCCATAAACTTACAGGTATTGCAAGAGCCTGATAGGACTGGAATGTAGCAGAAATTCAAGGTACTTGAGGCAGTCAAACAGTATGAAGGGAAAAGGAATAAAAGAGAATCCTTTAATGGACTTTGCAGAATGAAGGTTAACCATTCAGAGAGAGGTGCAAAGTGGGGGAATGAGGATGTTGACCAAGTGTTATGGTAACAGAAAATTCAGTGATGAAACACAGAATTCCCTGAGGGAATCGTAAATCAGCTTTAGTATACAAGGTATGTTGGTTCCTAAATCAGCAGGAGTCTGGTACCTAAATAGCTTTGCAGTCTAGCCTCTGATGCTTTACTTTGGACTCTTTGCTTCTCTTTAGGTTTCATGTAGTTTTAAATTTAACAGAGCACCTTTTTCTTTTTTCTTTTCTTTTCTTTTCTTTTTTTTTTTTTTTTTTTTTTTTGATCCAAAGCATGTTAATAGTGTCCTTAATATGTTTATAATATGAAGAGTCTTGATCACGATTTTTCAGAGTTATGAAATGCTAAGTTTTTTTTAATATAAAGTAGAAAGCATTCAAATAGTTGGAAAATGACACAAAACGTCAAGCTGAGACTGAATAATTTTGGGAGGTTTAATGTATCCAGACTCGTGCTTGAAGCATTAATGGGTGTTTTTGTGGTTCACTGGGTGTGGGCCTTCAGTGGTAGCATATTAAGAACAAATAATTGTGATCAAGATCCAGATCCAGCAGTTTACAAGTTGATTAGTACGTCAACAAAGGGAAACGTTAGAATGTCGCGTGTGGAGGGAGATCAGAGGGCTGGAGTAGAAATGCAGGAGGAGCAGTCTGTCCACTAGGTGGTAATGCTGAATCTCAAATCCCGTTCCAGCAGTGGGAGGCTCCCTCCTGCTCGCTGGGGCCTACCTCATTGCCTTGTGCTGGAGGGAAATTTGGAACACTAATTAATGAGAAACATCAGATCTGAGAATCTATAGGATTCTCAAGGAAAGCAGGACTTAATAAAGTTTAAGTTTTACCATGTGGTTTGCAGCAGTGCCTTAAAGCTTTGTGTAGATGTCCTTCACCCTGTGGTATGTCTGATGTCTCTAGGTAAGTGTTTTGGTGGCTTCTGAAATTGTAAAACATTCACTCTGCAGTCACCAACTTCAGCACCTGCTAGCATCTCTCTTTGAAAAATCTTCATTGTAAGTAAAAACCTTTGTCCCAAGTGACATAAGAAACTGAAGGAATGACTGGGGTATGATAAAGTGTTGTTATCAGCTTCGATTTGCAGGTGAATTTGCCACCCACAGTGGTTTGTGGGGAAAAAAAGCTGAGAGGCATTTAATATTAACTGAAGTACAGCAACCTGTATGATGAAGCATTTGTTTAACAGCATACCATGGTGTCTAGGACTGAAACAGTGCTGGGCTAGAAACTAATCCAAACTGAAAAGGGAATCTGGGAGGAAACAAGATGATTATCTGAGCTAGAGTTTGGAGAAAGCAGCTTAAGAAAAATTGCATTGAATCCTGGCTCTAGAAATCAGCTACATTTCTGTATCTTTTCAGCAAGACTACCTTTTCTAAAGGCAAAATGTTCCATAGCACCAAGGTCAAACTTTGGGTCTTTAAGCGCTCAAAGATTAACTTAGTAATATTATACCTTCCTGAAAATTTTTGAGGTGCCCACTACCTGCTCAAATATAGATCTGTTCCATCTTATTTTTCTTTGGTGAATCTATGAAACAAGCTAGTAGGCAGTAGGATAACAGATGCAGAAGGACAAAACCATGCAAGTCTGTCCCTGAAGAAGTTGCACCCCCAACTTGCTTTGGGGCAAAAAGTAAAAATTCTGGAACTGATTTTACAGAATTTCATAAACGTCTGAAAAATGTGGTTGGGAAAATCTAAGTGAAAGAACTGTGATTTTGGAGTTTAGCATGAATATATAAAAATGTAAATAAAATTTAGCTTTCAACTCAGAAGTATTACATTTCAGTGTTGTACTCTGTGCCATCTGTTCCATGTTTTGCTCATGGATTGAGGATTGTACTCATATTAATCTTTTAGCAGTTTAATCTGTAGTATTCAAGATAGAAGAGAAAAGAAGCATCTTCTTTCCAAACACTGGCAACCTTTACTGGGGTAGTAAGGAGGCAGCTTTTTTTTTTTTTTTTTCCTGTCCGATGTTAGGAAAGTGTGGGATGGCCATGGGAGGCACTGGACAGCTCTGCTTTCCAGTAGGAACCCAGGTGTTAATTTGAGCTTTGGATGTAGGCAGGATGGCTGGAGAAGGGATTGCAGCTGCTCCTGCTCCTCTCTGCAGGTGCCACCTGGGCCACCACAGAAGAGGCAGCAGGGAGGCTGTGCTCTTGCACTTCTGCCATGCTGATAATTCAGCCGTAAAGCAGCCAAAGAGCCCTGTGTCACAACAAATTTAAGGTTATAAGTACACAGAGGCTGTTAGAATGTGGGGTAATGAGCAAAATTCCAAGCCATAGGTGGGGGAGACCCACTACATGAATACCTTTCAGAAGGATTGGCTGTATTTTATTTTTCCCCGCAGTTTGAATTCATTCTGGAGGCATGCTGTGCACTTGCTGCTTTCATCCTCTTGTCTTTTCTCTCTCAATCAGGTGTTTATCTCCCTTCAAGTGTCAATATATTTCAAAGTACCTTTAAGCCCCAGTATTAACTCTACACTACAAACAGTGCTGTAATGCCACTGGCGTATAAATGCGGGCTTATAGGTGTAAGGGCAACAGATGTCACCATTTTAGTGTTGGCAACAGAGGTGACTCATATTCCTTGTTTTGAAGCAGCTTTTGTATTTTTTTTAGAAGCAAACTGTTAAATGCAGGGAATTTCTGCCCTTCCCAATTGTATTTTATTAAGCTATGGTACATAACTTGATTTTTTACTAAGTCTGCCAAAAAAGAACACTGACTTTTTAGCAACACTAAAACTTTGTTTTCTTGTTGTTGATCCTGCAATCTCACCCACAAAGATGGAACTTTAGGTTGGTGTGGAGCCCACTAGATTAAATGTATTTCTTTGTGTCCGTAATGGTTTGATTGGGCAGATCAGTGGCATGGTCAAGGACTGTATTTGCTAGGATTCGCTCAGAGTTGGAAGTATATCGGTCACGATTTGCCAGATCTGTAAAATACTTTGCCTTTTCCAGCAGCCAACTGACTACGTTTTAACTCTAGGAATAATACAGCTAATCTCTCCACTGGCGATCAATTTCCTTTTTTCTTTTTTTTTCTTTTTTCTTTTTTTAATCACTATTGTATACACTTTTTTCCTTATCTACATTTATTTACCTCTCTTATTAGCTGTATCTGATGTAATTATCTGCAAATTGAAACTGATCTCTAATACCTGATGTTTCTGTGACTGGAAAAATCCCAATAGTTAGCAAATCAGTTACATATTTTGGCATTCTTACACTTCTCCCTCAAAAGTAAAACATTAACGTTAGGTGAAATGAGGCACACCAACTAATATGTTAATTATGAAGATAGATAATCATTAACTTTATTAAAGTTTTGAAGGATGATTCAGGTTTATAGAAAAATATTTTATCTTATATTTTGACAGATATTTCTGTATTTTAAAAATACGTAAGTGCACTGTGTATGGGATTTGAAATTCAGATGCAAGTCTCAATTTTGTAAAATATAGAGCTCTGACAAAGCATAGGATTTCAGTCTCTAGGTTAAGCTTGCTGAAACATTTTAACGGTTTTCTCTGGAAAACCTTAAGTAAAACTCTGTTTGAAAATGGAAAAAAGAATTATGAAACATTTGCATTTTTTATAGTTTAAAAAATAACTGTGACTACTCCTACCTATATCTTTTAAGACTTTAGATCTGCCATATCTGTTGATATGGCAGATCTAAGACACAGAATACAAGCATATCCCAAACACAGTAGAAACAAAGTTCCGGTAGAGAATACTTGCTTAGGGAGACTAGAAATATTGGAGTAAACAGTGCATATCCTACAAATGAATAGGACATTTGACTTCATTGTATGAACACCACACCGGTATTAGTATTAGATGCATACTGATCAAAAAGTCTACTGCAAACCCCTCTGAAGAGATGTGAGGGGTACAAGGCTAAGCAGCTCTGAATTTGGCCTATGCTGTTTGGGCAAGCCTCGCTGCCTTGATCCATGCCAGCAGGTAAAAATTGTGCAGGGTTTGCTGAGGACATGGGACACAACAGGACTTGATGTCCTACAACCACTGTTTTAGCAGGAATTTCTTAAACGCACCCTCTATTCTGCTTTTCCTGTTTTTGTTCTTACCTATTGGAGAAGCTGTAGCCTGGCTAGCAGAAGCTCCAAAACCACCAGAAACCTGTTGCAGGTCCAACCTTGAGAAATGGGGGCAATTCCAAAGGATGGCTCTTTTACCAGCAGTTGCTTACAAGCTCCTCTGTGTTTAGGGGATGAGAAGGAACTTATTTACAGCCTAGCTAGAGGCTGAACTTTCTCTTCTGAACACTTATGGAAAATACTCTGTTTAGAGCTTTCCCTTGACTGCACAAAAGGAAGCAATTCTGGGAAGGCACCAAAGGGTTTTGGGTAACTCACACAGGACAACACAAGTCGAAAGCTCTCCATCTTCTGTCAGCACACTGCTATGTATGTATGCCTTTGCCCATACCCTGTTATTTCAGAAAAGATCTGACTTTTGCAGGGATAGCTGCTAATCTTCTCAGGGCTGACAGAATCTTACAGAAGATGCTCATATGCTTTCCTCTAATGCTGCACCGCCACCTTCTGCTTTGCTTTCAGGAATTAAGGCATGTGTGATGAACATATGGTATTCGATTTCAAGACTACTTTGCAAATCGTGCCTTTCGAAGTGGGAAACTCAAAGTTAGACCCGCAAATCCATATTTAGGTTAGTTCTTATGTTGGCTGGTTTTCAAGAGTGCAGAGATACCTTTGACTTAAGTGGTGGCTGCTGAATGTAAAGCACTACAAGAAGTCAGGTGTCTCCTTTCAGAAATGTGGGTACTTGCTTTGGACAATTGTGGCAGAATGAACATGACAATGATGTTTGTGCATGGACTTAAAGCTGAATCAATATTTTCTTAAACTCCAAATGGGAAAAAAAAAATCAGAAAATAATACACAACAATAAGTTAGGCTTCACTTCCAAATGTTATTTTCTATGCTGCAGGTTTTGCATAAATGGAATTTGGAGTACATATTGAAATATAGGAAACATTATAGGAGTTGTCCATTCGATGTGCTTTTCTTTTTGTATGGAATTTAGTGTGTTTTCCTGTGATTGAAGATGGTGGGTATTATTATCTCTGGCTTCCAAGGGAAAACTTGCTCTTATGGCTGGAGAGTCCTGTATACCACTTGCGCATTTTGAAAGGATAAAATAATGTTCACCAACAATTACATACGTTACAAGTAAGATACAGCTGTTTCTGTGTGTACTGGGGACTGAAGGATTTATTGCTTTTTTCCCCAATAAATTGATAGATAAATCACATTCTGTTGTACCCTTCATTTCCTGTCTTTTTGTACAATGTTGTTTTTGTAGTTATAGGCAACATTTAGTGTGTAAAAGGGCAGAAGAGAAAGGAGAAAATTGACAGCAAAATAATCAGTATTTTAGACATTTACTCTGTATAGCTGCATTACTACAAAAAGATTATATTGATGTGCTGGTTTGATTTTAAAAAGTACTAGTTGTTTCTTAAAAGGCACAGGCCCTATGATGTTAAATTGGAACTGTACTAAAGCAAACACAGGCTTTCTCCTTTGACAAGCTTACAGTCTCATTAGGGTAAATTACCCGGTATTGAGCTCCCTGTTTCTATGATTAGACGGTTATTGGGATCCAACCTAATTAGTTTAAAGCTGGCTTGGTATCTCTATACAACACTGTCGTTATTTCTGTGCTGCTGTGGAGGCATAGTCTGAAGTCTTCATTTGAAATCCATTAAAGTCAAAGGAACTCTTTCTGCTGGCTGAATGAGCTTTGCATCAAGCTGCAAACATGTCAAGTGTACAGTACAGAAAACAGAGAGACCCTGGCCATGCGGCCCAGGCCTGGCATTTCTATTGGGATGCCATGCCGTGGGGAGGGGGGCTGGGGATGCAGGCTGGGGGCCAGGCCGGGGAGCGGATGGGTGGGCATGTGTGTAATGCAAAAGCACAGCAAAGAGAGGGGGAGAAATCAGAGCATCAGGGAGATGAGGGAAGATTTCTGAGGCGATGACAGTGATGAGAGAGACTTGGATTTCGTATAGAGCAGGGCAGAAGGGCAGTCTGGCACAGATGAAGCAGCACCCGGTGGAAACGTGCTCTGAGCCAGAATTTCTGGGAGAGGCAGGCGAGTGAAGGCAGGGCTGACGACGTGTGATAAACGACACTAACAGAAAACAGTCGGGGGGGGGAAGGCCTGGCTGGGGGAATGGGCAGCACAACCGATCTGGTGGTGAATAAAAAGTCTTCCCTTTCCTAGTGCCTGAAATGATTTGCTACAACCAACACAAATTATTTGTCAACTGCTTAAAGAAATCCAACCCAACAGGAGTGGGGAAGCAGCAGGTGAGCCCCAGGGTGCTGGAACTGACAGTTGCTCCTCAGACTGGTGGAGACTTGAACGTGCTAAGGAGGGATACATTCCCACTCCCCACAAAAAAAAAAAAAAAAAATCAGAAAAAGCATAGCAAGCATATTTTAGGGCTAGATGGAATGTTTACTCAATTAACTAGTCAAAACAGGATTTCTTTGTGTTTCTCACAGTGCTGCAAAAGAAACTCCCTTTATGAGATTCAAATTCTTTGCCTGTATCTTCATTACCCAACATGTACCATCTTAGGAGCTTTACTAGTGTTGGCTGATCCGGCTCTGTTGTGAAGTAAAGTAGCTCCGTTTCCTCCTGACCTGACTGGATGCAGAAACATAGGGCAGAAATTAGGCAGCTTGCTCAAAACCTCAGGAGGACATGCTATCACAGTGAACATCACAATTCTGTTCTGCTCATGCAGGTAGAACTGTAAGATTAGAAGGAATCAATCATTAAGTCTTGCTTACTGCTACCATGTTGTAGTTACGTCTGGAAAGTCCAGAATGATCTTCACAACACCACTCTGTATGCTTCTACAAACTGTAGCTTGCAAAACACACCCTATAATGAACTTAAAACTACTAATCTTATGTAAAAGATCAAAAGCTGCAAACTGCCATGTCCCACTGGAAGAGATCTGAAGTGACTAAGAGCTTCATCATGCTCTTAGATACTAGCATTAGTATGGAACTGGTTAAGTGACATTCCCAGATTATCTGGAAAGTCAACTCTGCACTACACTATGCAAGAAGATAAAACAATTACAGCCATATTCCTTAACAATCTGATTTGAATGAAAAGTTTTCCTGATTGTGCCTAACCCTGTGCATCAAAGATGTTTAATACCATAAAGAGCATGAATGCCTTGGCTATACCTGATGTTTGCTACTTCAGGAAAAAGGCATAAATTTTTCCTTTTCCTAAAAGGTCAAATTATGTATCAGAGGGGAAAGTATAAGCTGAACTCCAGTCAAGTTAGTGGCAGTTGCTCTCACTGCTGCAGCTGCACAGTTGCTGAAAGCCAGTTCCTCTGTTTGCATTTCACCCTTCTTAAAATCTTCCAGCTCGTTACCAGCTGCATGACTAAAACTGTTGCTTCTTGCAGGAAGGGCTTAGGCTCTATTTATCATCCAAACAGTAGGAAGAGGAGAAACACTCTCTGCAAGGCTGACCCCATTTCCAGGTCTCACAAATGGGGTAAGGCCAAGAAAACCAGTCTAGCACAAGCACTGTGCCTGCCTTGGCCTGGTAAGACGCAACCTCTTCTGTTAGGTGTTTAGGATTGCTCAAAACCACTGTTTCACTACTGATCTCCCAGCACTTGTAATGAGCTGTTGTGTACCTTTGGTACCTTTGGTGGTATTTGAGGTCCTTAACAGACAGTCAAAGTGTTTTTCCCCAGCCAGGTCACTCAGCCTGTCTTTTCTGTGTATAATTAGTATGTTGATGAGAATACAAATCTTCTTGATGCCTAGGGAAGAGCTGAGGACCGATGAATGTGGAGTGAGCAATACTGTGCTGTACTTCTGCTCACTGATCACCTTCAATGCACAAGAGGCCTCAGGAGAATAAATGCCCCGTCAGGCAGTGAGGCTGAGTGATGGCTGCTGATTGCCAAGGTGATAGCATTGTGGCTTTAGTGACTACACTCAAAACAGAAGCATTTTTGGTGTCACTTTTGTCTGCAGAAAGCCAGATGGCATAGCATCGTTTGATGACTGATGGGCAGAACCCCTTGCTGGTCTTGTTTTCTAGTATTATTTGTCAACAGAGTGGCTTTTGACTATATTAATGAAAATGTGGGTGCTTTTGCCACTAGCAAGATAATAAAATGTAGCCTGGAATATGGTAGCAAAGAGCCTTGAGCAGGCTGGCAGGTAGTTGTATTTCTGAAGTGCTGCTGGGGAATAGCGATGGGTGCAACTAGCCTACAGGCACTTGATGGATTCCATTTATCTGCAGCTACTTTAACTCTTCATCCTTGTATCTTTATGACTATAGCAGCTACAGCTCTTCAATATATAAGCAACCATAGGCCTCATTAATGCTGGTAGGTAGGGTAAATGCTTTCCTTTCATAGCAAGCAGAAAATAAATGAAAAGCCTTTCCTACAGCCACAGCAGAAAGCTCATGGAGATGTGAAAGCAACAAGTTGAGCTGAAGTCTTGCTACAGGTTGTTGGAGAATTTCTCCAACAGCTGTAAGCATACAGGGGTGGGGGACTGACAAGCTGCAGCTGTGTGGGTGAGTGTACCACAGGGGAAGAGAAAGTAGGAAGTATGGGAAAAGCAGAAGCATAGAGGCAGGATTTCTTGAGCCACAGGCCTGACCAGAAAGGTAGACTTGAGATTTGTAAGGTAAGCAGGTGTTTGTTTTTATTAATACCTGGTATGTTCAGAGGAGCAAGGTTTGGTTATGTTCCCTCTACATAACAAGAGTTGCACCAAATAAATGCCTGATCTCCATTGTCAGCTTCTTATTCTGGAGTGATGCAGCTCGGGGCTGAGTGGCTGAAGAGATGGAAAAAACAAACAAACAAACAAAAA
This sequence comes from Heteronetta atricapilla, assembly GCA_011075105.1. Lineage (NCBI taxonomy): Eukaryota > Metazoa > Chordata > Aves > Anseriformes > Anatidae > Heteronetta > Heteronetta atricapilla. The sequence goes on from CM021741.1 coordinate 10,882,117, forward strand.
CAACAACAAAATATAGATAAAATTAAGTTTTGTAAATTGAAACCTCTCCGGGCAACATAGGTATTGTAGAAAGTAAGCAATCAAGCTATCAATTGTTGTTGGTGGTGGTTTTTCTTTGTTTGTTCGTTCTGTTTGTTTTAAGAGAAAAAGTCCTCTAGAACTGGCAATTATTTTGAGTTTCTGATCTCATGGGTAAATATGATCAATCTTCTGCCTTCTCTACTCCACTCAAACACACATCAGGCACATGGCTTAGTCTTCATTCATTCAAAAGTGATAGGATTTCCCAAAGTCCACTAGTTGTAATGTGGCAAGTATTTAAGCTTAATACTTGTGTTTTTGTTCTGTTTATTTTTTTTTTAATTTAGAATAGCACTATTCTAATAATGCTGTCTGAAGGCACACGTACTATAGTCTTTGTTCTTGCTTCACTTGAGTATTCCAATTAGAAAAAAGTTGACTAAAACTAACAGCGGCTTCCAGTTGTAGCCTTTTGACAATTACTCTGTGTGTTGCCCAAGAAATATTATATTGTTTCTTTGATTTGGTATAAAACTTTTGGAACCACTTAAGAGTGAAGATTTATTTTTTTACTTGTTTTAATTTTTTTTTCTGCTTCACATTCCTTCTGAAGCTGCCCTAGCTACCTTTACAAACATCTGAACAGTTACTCTGTTTTCAAATACAAAGAACAATAGCACCTCAAGCGCAGTGAAAACACCAAATATTGATCTGTGCCTTGAATACCAGAAAAGCTCAGCAGGAGGCATATGGAATATTTCTGAAAAAAATGATAGCTTATCACCTGCAGACCTGGAGACTGCTGTCCATTATTACAGAGACTTGCTGGGGGGCTTAAGTGACCTCCAGCCTTCAGCTATTTGTGTCTCTTCCAAGACGAAAGAAAAATCTAAACTCTCTGCAATGTTTGTATTCACCTCATTTCCTATGTCTTTCACCTGAATTTACAGAGGTACATTGAAATACATCACCCACAGTGATGCAGCAGCATCAAAATTTCACTGCATTGGTGGAAACTGATGCACAAACTGTTTTGGAGTAAAGATTTAGCTGGCTTGTTTACACCCTTGCAAACATGCATAGTTCTTTAACTTGGTTCAGCGGGGGGGTTTGGAGGAGTGACTCTTGCTATGCAACGTCTTTTCTTTGGATTCCTGATTAAAATCATGCTGCACCTGTATGCCTATTTTCACTGTGCACTCTGCTGTGCTAATTCTGTCCCTGTTGAAAATACTCTTGCATTACTCTGGGGATACCAGAATGGGGTAAGAACTGTTGCCAGACTTTGGCCAGACTAGAAAGCTATTGGTTGAAGAAAGAGTTTCCTTTTCCTTCTGGGAATAGATATGAATTAGTAGCTTTTAATTTAGCAACTATAAAATGGAACTGTGTCTGTCCCTTGTCCCACTTGTAGGAAAGGTGGTGATACTCCTGGTCTTTTTTTTTTTTTTTTTTTTTTTTTTTTTTTTTTTTCAGAGAGAGAGAGAGAATGGGTGAAAGACAGTGTTTTGGCTGGGGTACATGTGACTCTGGTGCACGAGCCTACCTAGCAAGCTTGAGAAGAGCTGAGCATCATTGAACTGGGTTTCCTTATATGGCTGGAAAACTTAAACATACTGCCACAAAAGTAGGTTTGAATGAGCAAAATAGTTGATCTCCATGTACTGCATAAATACACATAAAATGTTTTTTTTTTTCTTCTTTTTCTTCTTAAAAATGTCATATACACCAGTGTATATAGCACAGTAAACCGTTTCCAATCTAGCAAATTTTTTATGCTCTACTGTTAGATACGCTCTAGCTACTTTCACATTCCAGGTGGTATCGATGTTCTGTTGCCTTTAGTATGGAATTGGGCATCTTGTGATTCTTTTAAAATGTCACATAAGTTACTACCACCGCTCAGGTTTTGTCATGCTGTTCTGGTTTGGTGTTGTCTGCTTCAATATCCTCATTACTCATAGTTGTAGTGTTCACAGGACTTTGTTAACATTTCACTCAAAATGCGCATCTGAATTAGCCATCCTGGTCAAACATTGGCTCATATTCATCCCTACTGTGATCCCACTGAAATTACTGGAATACCAGAAGTGAGCTTATCTCAGTATGATTTGTCTGCCACTGAGAAAAGGTGAGGGAAAGTGTTGGTGTTTTGCTGTTGTTGTTTGCTTGCTTTATTTTATTTTATTTTTTAAACTATGGAAAGAGGGTTGTTTGAATAGCTGCTGAAGTATTTTTTTTCTGACTTCTCTGCTACAATTTCCAAGCTTAAGATAAAAAAACAAACAAACCCCCAGAGCTTAGCTTCATGTCTCTCTCTTTCTCAACACAAAAATTCCATATTCTCTTGTGGTTAATAACTCCTGAGATGATTTAATTTAACTCTTGCTTTTGCATTTTTTTTATTATCTTGCCTTTCTTCAGTATATAAAAACAATCAACCCTGGTGTTAATTGCTCACAGAATTAAAATTTATTTTTCTTCTATCTCACAATAGAGGGAGCTCTAAAGAAACTTATCTTTCTGTAGAAAGCATAAACAGACTGCATCTTCAAAAGTGCTTGACAAAACAGTAACAACAATATGCTTACTCTGTGTGAGAGGTATAAAGCGCACATTCATGTTTAAGTCAAGTCAGTCTTGTTGTCTGCCACCAGTGAGCTTTCATGGATTGCTGAGTAGAAGCTCAGCAGAAGCTTTGGCTTGCTTGACGAAGAGTCACTCTGCAAAGCTCACTTTCTCCTCTGAGGATGCTTGGGGGCTCTGCCCCTATTAGTGCTGTACCAGGAGAGCTAGGTGGTCTTTACTAAAGGAAATTGACAGCAGAATGTATGTGTCAAGATGGGTGCACTTATAGGAGTGAGTGCTGGACCTGCAACTTTAATGGAATGGTTAATTCATACTGTTAGAAATCCTGCCCTGCGAGGTTAGCAGTGACAAATGAGATAGCTATAATAAATTGTGGCCATGATGATGCTGAGCTGTTCCTATGTGGGAAAATGGGCCAGTGGTGCCAGCTGGAAGATTGGGTTACTTTCCCTGTGGCTTCAAACATCTTACTTACCTGTTCTTTTCCTTGAGTACAAAAAGAGCATCAAAGATCTTTTATACCTTGAGGATAAAAAAACTATTAGGAACCGTGCTTGTCCTGAGTGTGTAAGTGCAGTGTGTAGAGAATGGGTCTGGCTTCATCAAAACCAGCTGGTGACAATATATACTATATACTATACTACAATATATACCTATGGATTTTTTTTTTTTTTAAATGCTGCTATGGATTTAAAAGAAAATCCATAGCAGCACCTGGAAGCACAAGGCCAAGTGCTTCCAAAAATTATTTTGGAAGAAAAAAAGCATTATGTTGGGTAACAGTTCTTAAAATCTTTTTTTTTTTTTTTTTTTTTTTTGTAATTACACTGTAAATATGTGTTTGGCTATGTTATTAATGTGTTTTGTTTGTTTGTTTGTTTCCCAATGAGTTTCTTTTCTCCACACGCACAAGGACATCCAGCCTTGCTTCAGAATTAACTTTTAGAAGAAGCAGATAGTTGTTTATGAACTCGATACACCTTTATTTTCATAAGACCATCTTTACTATATTCCTTGGACCAACGCTTTTTATTAGAATTCACATATTACTTATTTTTCAGAAAGTGTTTTACTGAAGTGAAATGCTTCTATTTAAACAAACAAAAATGCTCCTTCCCCAGATAACAAATGCTCTTTAAAGTACATAGTGTAGTAATATGTACATCGTGCCACCTTGCTCACATTAGAAATCTTTCTGAGGAGTAAAATGGCAAAGATTAGATAGTAAATTTTTGTTCTTGTAAGTCTTCACCTTAGGGCTAGTGTGAAGCTCATATTGTTCTGTTTTTTTCAGTCTGCCAGCTCTTGACACAGCAGATGTTGATGGTAAATGCTCATCAGCTGAAAGGTAACTATACATCAACATAAAGAATTTCAGGTGTGACCAATTTAGCTGTCTATTTTTGGCCTGTACAATTCTGTAGCATTTTAAAATACGGTCCACTTTGGATGTTGAATTGTATAATTTAAGAATGCACATTTCTATAATATGCAACAATTTGTGTTCTCCCTCCCTCAATGGTGATTGTTGAAGGTTTTTATTGTTCCCTCTGAGGAAGTCTCTATGCAAGCAAAAAGCAGACTGCAGACACAGTAATAAAAACACTTGCTGATACAGATTGTTTTGCTTGTAAACCAATACAAGATAGGTTGATTTAAAAACAAACAAGCAGTATGTCTTTTAATCAAGGTAAGCTGCATGTATTCTAGGACATTTCGTTCACCATTGCATCTATACAGGAAAACTGCTAGGAAAGGGTATTGTTTTGGAAGGAGGTATTTCATGATTGCTTGCTTTGACGTTTTGGGATTGCTGTGCTTAAACAATGGCAGTTCCAAACCTCATAGAGCCTGATACCTCACAGGGCAGAAACAGCAGTAAGGCTTTCTGTCTGATCCTTATCTGGCTAGCTGCAATTATAAAAGCTTAGTTTGAGAGAAAATTTCTATGATCAATGCTTGAAGTGTATTGAAACTGTCTTAGGGAATTCACTACATTTTGTCCCTAAAATCTTGGTAGGCTCTCTAGTTCACATGCATAATCAAAAAAGCCAAAACTCTTACTGAAATCGAGACTGTGGTTAAACAACATAAAATGTCACTCATTATCAGCAGGGCAATGACTGAAGCCAATGTGAATTATTTGGAAAAGAGCAGCCCCTGGCCGAGATGCATTCATTCAGGAAAAAGGAAGAAACATGGCTTTGAGAGGTGGGTTCAGGCAGAGGAGGGCCATTCTCCCCATCCTCTTCATCGCTTGCAGAGAAGTTCTGTGAGGCATGGTGACAGGGGAGTTTAAGAATCCCTGTTTTACCCTGAGGAAAAGCTTAGTGAGGAGAGTTTTTTGACTGTCAGCTGTTGTGACTGTGACACAGCATCTACTACAGACATTAAATTCACTACTTTAGTGTACTCAACTGACTTCCAGTTTGACGATACAGAGCTGTTAGAGGAGGGAGCAATGGTATAAAAACTTTAAGGAGAACATAATTTGAAATAGGTCTATGGATATCTGTCTGAATTTTCAGCACTGATCTCTGTCATGGAGCAGTATGCTTTGTATACAGTTGCTTGTATTATTTATATTAATTATTCAGTTCTCATAGCCACGAGTCTATCATGAGACTATCTATTTATTCACACAATAAATATTTTTTAAAAAACCACAACACATAATAAATCCCAGTTGATGAGGAATTTCTTCTTTTAACCTTTTAAACTATTTCTTTTCAAGACTACAACAATATACAGCTTTGCAGAAATGTCAGGTTTGAACAAAGTCCATGTTCTTTGAACAAAAAAACTCATTCAATCCTAGAAAATAAGAGTAAGCAGAAATCTCTTCCAAGTAGAATGTTTCAAATTTCAGTTGGCTGCCAAGGGCAAATGGAGGCACCAGGCCTGCCTCTGTGCCCTTGTTTTTGATGTTTTGCATCACCTGAGTATTGCCTTGCTCGTTTGCAGCTGTGCACGTGTCTGCTTGGGGGAGGAGACAACTTCCTTTGCTGAGTTAGCCTGACCCTACAGTAAAATCCTGGCTTGTTCTCCTTGCTGATTTTCTGCTGATAGATGTTTGAGGTTATGGTTGTGGTGCTGTTTTTTGGTTTGTTTTCCAGAAATCAAGTGTGTAACTGGAAGCTTTCTCAAATACTGCAGTGTGTTTGTGGAGCATAGGCCCTTGTGGATAGCTAACATACAGCAACATGCATTTGAATTTTGCTCGTGTAGACCTGGGTGTTAGATTTGGGGGGTTGTTTGTTTATTTATTGTTTTAATCATGCTAATCTTAAGGGTATGCCTTCCATCTTTGTACTTTAATGCTATTTTTATAACTGTGACGAGCTAATCCTATTTGTTTTTCCCCACAATATGCATAAATGGCCTAATTCTTGCTTTGTCTAATGCCATCACATAAACATCTACCTAACTTAAAGTATAGGGATAAGAATCCTCCACTGTAATTGGTAAACTCACATTAATATTTGTTGCACCAGTCACTCTGCTTTCAAAAAATTAGCCAGTAGGTATGTGGAAAACAAACAAATAATAATAATAAAAACACAGAAAACAAAAAAAACCAGCTATCCTGCATAATACATTTTCATATTGAAAGTCTATGCAACACAGAAAAAAAGTTTTTTGAGGAGCCCAGCTGTAGAGGTGATGGGAAGGCTGCACGGCTATGAGCTTGCTGCTTTCTCTGCTCCTGGAGGTGGGTGTCAGGTGCTGAGCAAGGCAGCAAGGGCTGCAACCTCTTCCCCATCCCCTGGCTGTGATCAGTTCCAGCTCTGATGGGGCACAGCTGTGTAACTTTACATCAGGGTGCCGTGGAAAAACCTGTGAGAAGTGTTGCTGGGGGCTTTCTCCCCTTGTTCAGGAGCTGTATTTAAGCTCAGATCCTGGTCTGAGCTACACTGCATATGTGCTAGTCCTTGGTTGTGTGCTCTGATGACCCTGACCTTGTCTTCCTGACTTTACCTTGGACCTGCCCCATCATTGAGAACTTGTCTGGTGAGTGAGGGGCTGTGGCTGACCCCAGTTAATGCCACTGGACCTGTTCTGCTTGCCTGGGGGCTGTGGGACTGTTACTGCTGAGGTCCCTGCCTGCCTTGCTCCAGGTTTCTCCCTGGACACAGCTCGTGCTGCCCCTGCAGGGCAACAGCTGATGGATCCTGGGTGCTTTTTGGCTCTGTTGAGAATACCCTGCTGTCAGTCAGAGTGTCCATGAGAACAGACAAGTTTTCCAGGGAGGATGGACTTGTGGAAATATATGAAGATGCATTATCTTGATGGGTTATTACTATTTTTTTTAATGATCAATATAAATTGTATTGTTCTGTGTTCGTGGATGGTGCTTTATCTCAAAATGGTAACCATAGTGCATTTTGGTGACATTAGAAAATAAAAATGAGGTATGTAAGTAATGATTATATTATGAATCCTTCAGACAGGAGGCTGAATCTACCTTCCCTTAGACAAGAAGAGTACATGGTATGTTCTTTCTGTTGATTGAAAGTGGCTTGAAAGTTCAGAGCGGGAAAAAAAAAATTGGCTCTGGTAAATACTGCTACTGCAGGATTCCTCACTAAGAAATAGATTGCTTTCCATCATGCCTGGAGCACGTTGTCCTCAGACAGCTGTGCACGTCAGTGAGCTAATGCTGCCTGCCTGTGGGAAGAGAGCAGGGGGGCACAGAGCTCTCTCTGATAGTGGCCTGTACTGATCTGTCTGTGGTTTACAACTTGTGGCCTCAACTAGGCTTGTGTGTGCTACAGATCTGATTTGAACGAGCACAGTAAAATGTTAAGATAGTAAGATGAATTTGGTCTAAGTCCAAAAATAATCAGTTACATCTTGAGGAATCGCATAGTGCTTACTGTCCCCTAAATACAGCTTGTGAATTGACGGCAGGTAACTGGTTCTAAGAAGCAAGTCTGAAATAAAAGGGTATGATGACAGTAAATAAACTCACACGCTGGGTCAAAGATCTTCCTCTGCTGTGATTCTGGGTTGTTGCTCACACTAGGTTATTTTGCAGAGTAGGAAAGAGGAATTAAAAATTCCACATAGTATGCCAGACTGAGGCCTGGCAGAACAGCCCTCCGCTCTTGCTTGGTGTTTGGGCTGAGCTCCCCACCTTCCTCGTGCTGGATGACTGCCCGCTGTCTGGAGCAGTGGCAGCTGTGGGAGACCTGTGTTGCTCTGCTCACCTACAGGGTGTGCCATTTGAGTCTGTGGCTGAAGGAGGGTATTTGCACCCAAGAGCTACAGTCACGTGTAGAGGCTCCCAACTTCTTTTAAGACTTGAGCCTTACCTGAAGTACCGCCTCCTGGCTGGCGTGCAGCCACTGTTGCCCATCTGACCTTCCCTCCTGGAGACCCTTTCCCAAAGGCTGTTCCTGTTCTCTCTGTTGTCGCCTCTGCTCTTCCTCTGGCAGTGCCAGGGGTCTGGGGCTGGGACTAAGCTTGGAGGACTTTCAGGGACTCTTGGGTGCTGTTGTGCTGCACTCCTGCCTGTGGTTATGGGGCCAGCCTGGGTGAGGTTCCCTCCAGCGCCAGGCTGTAACTTGGCTGTGGAAGTCTCAAGGGACTCGGCTGCTGGGAGTCACAGCTGAGCGGCTACTGGCCTGCAGGGTCTGCGAGTAGCTCTGGCTGCAACTTGCTCTGGAGGAAGCCCTGGAATTGCTGTGGTCCTGACAAGCTCGGAGGGCCCTGGAGCGAAGTCCCTCTGGTTTTGTGGATGTAAAGCAGCTAATGTGATGGAGACTCTCATAGGACCCCAGGAAATTACTGTAGTATGCATAATAATTAATAATCGTAATTTCACCTTATCACTCTTAATTTTTGGCTTTGATGGGATTCCTCAAGATGTATTAAAAGGCTAGACATATTTTAGAAAGGCTGAGTGTAAACATTACTTCATCCCTTTGCTATGAGTACTCAGTGGAGCTTTGCTCCCCCTTTTTATTTTTTCTTCTTCCTTAAGAAAAGAGGAATGTTTTCTCTTTGTGAATAGGTGTAAAGTACTAGCTTGTGCCAAGATGCCTGGTATTTGGCCTCCTCACATGCTTGCAGGACATGGGTTGCATGTAAAGCAGAAGTGTAGAGAGTTGGGACAATGGATATTGGGAGTAATTGAAAGCTTAAAAAGAAATCTCAGACTTTGCAGGAAGACAAAGATTATAATGAAAATAAAGGCAAGGGAAGGTATAAGGGCAAAACTTTGTAGGGCAAAAGAAGCAATCTTTTTTTTTTTTTTTTTTTTTTTTTTCCAAGGGACAAACATAGCCATGAAGCTTTTCTTTGGTTTGTGGCAAGTACATACTTCTAGTATAACAAGAGCGGTGGAGTTGTTTGGTGAGAACTTACATAAAAAATCTGCAGTGGTACTGTACCCTGAGTTGTCCTTTCCTCTTCATCCCTCTGTTCCCCTTGCTTAATTCTCCATAGACAGTGCAGCAGAGGGGGAAAAGAGCTAACCACACCTAAATGGTCTTCATCCCTCTGTCTGAATCTCCTCTAGAATTATTAGTTGAAATCCAGTGAACTGTTTGTTTGTTTTTAAATAGCTCAGTCTTGAGGCCAATTTGACACTTCACGTTAAGCAAGTGAACAAAATGTCCTCTGTTCTATGGCTTACTTCAGTAAGTACACGTTCCACTTTGCCTGTTGCCCTGTGATGAGCTGTGTTGCTTGATCAGGCTCAACAACTACTGCCTGATAGGTTTTCAAGTGAGCTGGAACTCATACATTATACCCTGTTGGGACAGAAATGGGAAGCAGGGGTAGGTTGGTGCCATCGCTGTGGATTGGAGTAGTTTAATCCTTGCCCTGGAGTAACTTGAATTCACCCCCAGTGGGTTGTCTGGTGAAGTGGGGAAGGTCAACTCGGTTTCTTTGAAAGCTTTCAAAAATAATCAGAACTTGAATGTGGGGAACTCAGCTATGCCCACATTGAGCATTCACACTGATCTTCAGAAACCTTTGTCCTACTCTGACACTACAAATTTACTTTGCATATGGGATTTTTCTGATTTATCTAACTAGAAAAAATAAAACATTTTGAAATCTGTAATCATTTCTTAAATTTTCATTTATTAATAAGCTTATATATTAGCAACATTTCTAGGAAATCAAATAAGCTCTTCTGTAGAATATAACTTTAGAAACCCTAATCATTGTTCAAAACACCTCAGTCTGTTACTGACCTTTCTTTTATGCTGCTTTTTAAGAAAAATGCTTAGTGTTGACATATCAGATTCTTCCCTAATGCACCAGACTTCATAATTATTTTAAAACTAGTACAAAAGCAAACAGATCAAAGTTATTACCAAGTCTACAAGAGTTAATGTTTACATTTTTCATAGAAATTATCCAAGTTCCCAACCTACAGGAGTAATTCACAAAATAACAATGTCTAATCTCAGTACCTAAAAGATAAATAAATAAAATAATTATTTTAAATGCTGTGAAGTAATATGAGTTATGCTGTACTAGTTCCACTTAGCACTATAACAAAATCCTAATACAACATTGAAATCCCCAAATTTCACCCAGAACTTACCATTTATAGGAACATTAGGTCTTTATTTTGTTTCATACTGAAAACAGACATCAAGATCTTCTTTTTTAAAAAATAAAAACTTAGATTTCATGCAGCTTCAACAATAAGCATAATAAAGATGCTTTTAAAAGAAGCACCTGCCGTGTAAGAATTCTTTGTTGGAAACCAAGATTAATTTTTCCAAAGATCTACAGCTCTTATTTTGGATTTCTTTCATTTATGAGTATTTGCTTGACTAAGGAATTGGGCTTTAGAGGTAGAAAATGAGAACTGGCTGGTGTCCAGGTGTCACTTAGATATGTTAGTTTTATTTATTTTTTTAAATAAGCAGTCACTAATGCGATACAGACCAGGACACACATTCAAGCTCATGGAGATTTATTAGCTTGCTGCTGTTCCCCTCTCATTTCATTAACCCTGCTCGGCGCCAGGCACTTGCTCCAAGTAACTTGAGGCAGGGGCCAGGTCCTTCCTCCCTCTCAGTATACAGGCAATATCCACCCCTGCCCATGAGCAGGAAGGTGCATGAGGAGGGAAATGTGGCAGCTTTGGGAAATGTGTTGGCAAGGTGGTTGAGTTCAGAGAAGCTCCCTGCAGCCTCACGCGTGCTGATGCACAACCTTTCTCCAATGGGGAAAGTACCCATATGCACCGGCACTCTGAGACTGACATCCGTTAGAGGGAAAGTCCTAGAAATCATTTTTTTTTTTTTTTTCAGAGATCAAATGGAAGACTACTCAGAAAAGCTCAGCTTGATTACAGCAGGCTGACACAGAGTCAGGAAATGGAGGTCACGGCTCGCTGCCGTGATGGAATTCTTTGAAGATATTGCTGCTCAAGGAGATATGGGGGATGAGCTGTAGTGACGGCACCCAAAGCTTGCTAAAGAGGGTCTCAGAATGATCATGAGCTTAATCTGCATTTTAAGACTGCTATTGTAATGCTTTCTTATAAAGCTGTTATGTGCTATTCTGCATTTACAAAGCATGACCAAAGCCTGTGTTGCAAGCATCATTGATGAGATCTTATGGCACACTATTTAAGTCATTTTTACAAGTGAGTTTTGCCAGCTTGTTAGTGACAAATATTGACTGAAAATTAAGGCTGATCAATGAAGTACAAAGAAGTGATAGGACAAACATATGAAAGCTTCATGCAGTGGAACTCATTTCAATTCTTCTCCGTGTTTGTATTAAAAATAAGGAAATTCAGGGACAAGAAATGGAAATCAAACATTACGTGGCAGAATGAGTGGTCCCAGTTTGAGGAACCTATGACTGGGGAAATGGATCGGCTTCAGATCATTTTCTGAAAGGCCTGGAATTGGAGAAGTAGTAACGCTGTAATATCATCCTCTCTTGTGGAGCCCTTCAGCAGCTGCTCTGTGGGGCTTCCCACTGCAAATGGAAAGGGGGTCAGATCACAAGGGCAACATCTGTGTACCAAGCTGACCCTCAGCCATGTGTGCTGTCCTTGTTAGGGTCATGCAGGCAGGAGTAATGTTACCTGGTAGGTTGAGGTGAATTTTTTTCATATCACGTTCCACCATTAATGAAGGTGGAATGTGATAAGTCATCCTGAAGGATGACTTATTGAGTCCAGGAGCAGGATATAATACCTCTTCTCTGCTTCGCAGGAGACTTATTTCTAATTCCTTGGCTCTCTGAATCTAGAGAATCCAGACTGAGTTTCAATGTCCGGGGAATGTCCTTACTCATCTCCAAAGGAATGAAGAGACTTGACCATCAGTAGCAATGTGTGCTACTTCTGGCATCTTTGTGAATATGGTACTTACCATTAAGATCGTGCAGTTTTAGCTGACAAATCTGGGGAATTCCAGCCTGTTGAACAACCCAAGGCCTTAAGATTTTATTGAATATATGATGGGAAGAGGTACTCAAAACCACCTGAAAGCTTAGGACCTTCAAGGCTCTAGAGATAGCATTAGGTGACTTCTTGTCAGCCAACTGACCAAAATGTTGTCTTCAGAGAAGTGTGGAAAGCTCTTGGCTATGATAAAAATGGGGTGGTTGTGTCTCTAAAAAAGTGCATTAGCACATCTTAGAAGAGAGAAGGAAGTAATAGAGAAAATAAGGACAGGTATCTATATTTCAGGTTTCCACCTACCAGCAGGAACTGAAGGTAGCCTGACACACATTAGAGATCCTAATGCAAATACGTGTTCGAAAGCAGACTCCACATGAAATACGGAGAAATACCAAAGTTTTGGTGTTGTGTGTGGCACTCATTTCAGTTGCTGGCAGGCTGACTGAGGGTGAAGAAATGTGTAGTTAAACTTTCGCATTTAGAAAGCAATGTAAAGGCTGTGTCAAAGCTGAGAACCAAAACTGTAAATAGGAAGCACAGAGTTAAGTTTGGGCCAGCTCCTTCTGCTAAGGCATTTTTTTAGCATATAATCTGCCAAATCAATGTATACAAACTAGACACATCTTTTATGACTGTGGGTTCAATAAGGTACAGAGTTTTTGTTTGTTTGTTTGTTTGTTTAAGACTTCTTTGTTGTCTTCAGTCTTTTTCTGAAGAAATCATGCTGGAAACAGGGTCTATGCTATTGCTTTACGAGTTCCCCTACAGCCTCTGAATTTTTGGGCCAACTTCTAACCAAATTTGAGAGAGACAGAGATATCAAAGGTCCTATTGTCTTAAAGTGATCTGAAAATACCTGCAGAAAAAGTGGAAAGGGACTTTTTTTTCTGAGGGAAGAGCTGCGTTCATTACAGAATCCTCTAAGGACTTCAGTTGTGAGATATAAACTGTGAGAAATAATGTTTTATTTTGCTGCGCAGAGAATTATTTAACATCTTAAAAAGATCTCTAAAACATTATATTGAAATAGAATTGTTTCTATAATTTTGAGGCTATTAGTCCCTGGTGCTACAAATGTTTATGGGTGAGACTAGTCTTGGCAGTTCTTTAGGCTCGTTAATTCAATCACAACTATTCCCCATTAAGCCAGTGTATAAATAGTTGTGAGATCAGGCCTTTGCTGAAACTATGTAAATGCTGGAAAGTGCTCTTCACTGTGTCTTCAGTGATGGTGTGCCATGTCTTCCATTATTACTATTATTTAATTATTCATGAAAAATGGGGAAAAAATGTAACATTCCACTTGTTCGTGATACAGGGGACTTAGTGGATCTTCTTCCTAAGTTGACTGACCTACCCTCTGCTCAGGGATGGTATAGGTAGGCAAAACCAAACTATGGACAAATTAGATAAAGACGTTTTATTTTTTAAAGTATGGTGGTAGGAAAATGCATACAAAGTGGAATTCTGCTTACATAGCTTTAAAAAAAAAATCATAAATGCTCTGAGGCCATTTACACAAGGGAATGGAAATTGAATCAAACATCTGAAAAAAAAGGCAGCACAGTTGCTCTTTATTATCTAAAAAATATGAAAAAATAGCCCACTCTGATGTCAAACTGGCACTATTTTTTAAGATTTAAAATTAGCATTGAACAGTCTGTTCTGGGAACCCCTGGTTTTAGCACAACATTTTTTTTTTTTTCCACCACAGACAGCACTGGATTCGCTAGCTTTGCTTTCCTTGCTTCAAGTACTGTAGCTGTTCAATCAGGAATGTAAAACTGAAAGGAACAACAACGAGGAGGAATTATTAGGATTGTTTACAAATTTAGATTTGCATGAGGGAGTGGAGATGTTGACAGTTATACTTTAAGAATCAAGCTACTGCAGCTGGATAAACATTTATTGGATATCTCAAGGCCCTTCTCTCTCCCGACCCCCACAACAGAGAATGAAGCAAATGCAAGTCCAAGCTAATCTGAAAAATAATGGAACAGCTTTCAACAAAACCTATTTATCTGTGAGGTCAAAAAGCCTCAGCCTAGTTACACTCCTAGATAGGCTCTTCTTGACAATATCGTCATACTATCTAGGAGGCCAGGAGTTGTAGTGTTACAGACCACCCAGAATTATTGCTCCCACAAGGCGATGATAATGGTGGTATGATTTCACTGCCTGCAGACTTGAACTAACCTTTTAATAACTTGAGTAGCCATGGGAAACATACTGCATTGTTGTGTTTTACAGATCACTTTTCCTGGATGCCTTTTAGCCACCAATAAAACCATGTTGGTAGATGGAAAAAATAAAAAATATTCTGTATGAAAAGAAATGAAGAACTAAAGAAACAAGCTGGTATCAGCGTACAGAGCTTAAGCAAAGCTAGCTGTGATTAATGAATAAATTTTAGGGTTTTGGGCTTCAGTATGTTTCTGTCAAACTGTTCTGTCAAATTTCTTATAAAAGTATAATATCTGATGTTTCTTATGATAAAGAGATAAGTCTGTTCTCTGGAATAATATCTGAATGCATCCTAAATGCAAAGGACTCTCTGTTTTCTTAATCTGCAGGCAAAGCTTCTAGGGCCTTTGGGTGCATCAGAAATGTAAGTCTGAGTACAATCTAGAGGGAATAACCACTTGTGAAAGCTTTTCTGAACATGTATTGAGGAAAGATCATAGAAGTGGCATCCCATAAATCTATTCCAATTGCTTAACGGTCTTCAAGCTGATGGACAGTCTCATACATAGGTCTGACTTAAAGCAAAACAACCTTGAGAATGTTTTTTGCAGAGGTCAGATCTCCATTCCTGCTTCATCTCAAGTCTGTACTATACTGTAAAAAAAAACCCTGTACTATAGATTTGAATGGAAGCAGGTTTGGTTTAAGAAATAAGCAACTTTAATGGGGAAATGGCTGTGCACATGGAGATCTGTTTGTATGAGTGCTGATTTACATACTCACCAGTTTGTGTAAGGAAACATTTGGGCCCAGCTGTTCATAAATATTGTAAGGTGCGTGTAAGTCTCATTTGCTTCATTACTGTTTGAAATAGTCTGCTACCATTTGACTAAAGCTGAAAAATAACATAATCTCTTTTGTCTTTATCTTCTTGCCCTCCATGCCCTCTCAACAACTCTAACGAGAGCTATGTATCATGGAAACTATCATACTGCTTTGCTGATAAATCTTTGATGCCTGCAAATAGCTTACAGATATGGTTATCTTTCTTTTTTTCATAAAGTTGGGTGGATCACTGATAGCAAATACTTCTATCAACTTTCATTCTGTCTCTTTCTTTCTCTCATTTTTTAATTGTTATGGTTTATGTTTGGAGTATTTTTCAATGCATTAGGATATAGTGACTAATACCTGTATGCTTTTGGTAGGTATTGAGTGAGCGTTTGTTTCATTTGACACATTTTCAGTTCTGAATGCTGAAGTCACATCTAATACCAGATGGGAATGATGACATAATTGTTTTCCTGAGAAGCTCCCAAACTTCTGACTGCAATTCTATTCTTTGAGCTGTAGTTTAGCATGAGCACAACTACTTGCAAAAAATACTTTAACTGGATTTCTGTTAGGCTCAAACAAGCCCTCTGTGACTGTACAACCATACCTGGTGTCATGAACCCCAGTGTATGAACTGGCCTTAAAATCTGCTTTCTGGTGTTTGTTAGGCTTGGAAAAGCACATGTGGAGGGCATGTTTCTGATGTTTCCCTCCCAGCTCCTTCAAGTGACTTTCACACTAAAAGCTGTCAGAATTCAACCCCCTTCATCACCTTCAGTTGCTGTAAAGGTGAATATCAGACATCATACACTTCTGTTTGAACCAGCATCCTGGAGATATAGACAGAGATAAACATTAACTGCAGATTATCAGTAATGCATCAATATGGCTAGAAACAGGTTTTATTTATATCAATATACTGTAAACTAAAGCTGTCTTTTGACTGTCAGTGTGATCCACTTTGAACACAACAGCTCTTTCTGTTTACCATTTCACTATGTATAAACCTTGTCATGGAAATAGAGATGTTTGTGATTTCTTTCTTATACTGTATCATATTAGTCATAGATTTCTCTGTGTGATTTTTTTTTCTGTTTGTTTTGTAAACCACTGAGAAATGTCCCACTCTTTTTGTTGTTAATTCCATGTGCAGTATGCCAGCAGAACGAGGTGTCACTGAAATGCTCTTCCCATCTGAGCAGATGTGTTTCACAGCCAGAAGAGCACGGGGTGTGGTGTGCCGTTCTCAGCAGCCTGAGTCATGGAGCCCAGGAACAGAGCGCCTCCTCCTCCATTGATATGGCAGCATGTAGCTCTTGTAACATCTCATAGAAAAAGACCTATAAAAATAGGAATAAGCTCGTGGTTGTTTCTCCAGAGATGGATAGTTTGGGCTGCACTTCTCCTAGAACTGATCTCTAGAGAGAACTGTAAGACTTTTTGTACTTCATTTGCTGGTTGAAGCAGGTCTTTATTGAAGAAAGCTCCAGTTGCTTGGTCTTTAAAAACTGGCCCAAATGCTGTCCTCTGAGAAAAGGCGGGCTGTGACACAGTGCCATCTACACCCACAGTGATGATTCCTCAGTATCAGACAGAGTATCATTGTCTCCAGTTTCTTTTCTTCTTTACTTTCCTCATCTCATACAAGTTCTGGGTGAATCATCCCACTTTGCTCACCACATAACATCCACTGGCTGGAAGCACCTTGAAACATCATGCATTTCCTCTAGAGTTTTAGTCCTAACTTCATGGCCCTTCACAATCCAGCTGAATCTCCCTGTGCAGTTTGGTAATACCCAGTACAGCTGTATCTGGCAGAAGACCTTTGATTTATTCCTCTGTGTGAAGTATTATCTGTTGTTGATGTGTTGCTTGAAGTCTTAAGAAGTATCCATGTTTTCCAACTACTAGTGATACTGTTCCCTACATATTTTCTTCCAAGGGGAGAGCTTGTTCTGCAAAACAGCAAGAAATGTCACTGTCTGAAGTGCCCTGGTAATTTGAATGCAGCTCTTGGTTAGAGAGTGCAGACTTTGCATGTCCTGTGATCTGAACCAAAAACCTTTAAAACCTGTACTAGAAAAATCGGAAAAAACAAACAAACAAACAAACAAAAAAAACCACTAAAATGTGAAGGAAATTAAATAATTACTGGAAATTACTGAGAAATTTTTCTCTGTCTTTGCTCTCTCGGAACCAGCTTCGTTTCTGTCACCATTTCTTTCTAATTTTGGAATAGGGCATAACTATTAGAAAATACAGTAGATCCAGGGAAATTTCAGTTTTAAACTTGAGATGATTATCTGTGATACTAGGGAAGCTTCTGATAAATTCAGTCAACTTTTTTGGGGGGAAGATGATTGTATTCTTTTTGCACTGAGCAGGGAATATATTTAAAGGACTAATGCTTCGCTGAAAGCTCTGAGCGCTTTTTTTTTCGCTGAAAGCTCTTCGCTGAAACCCATCTGAGTTACTCAGATGGGTTTTGTGGTTAAAGCCACCCCCAGTACAGGTGGAGATCCCATGTGGTGTCCTGGATGTCAGTGAGGAAGTAGCTGCTGCTTTCACCCTTGCACATGAGAGCTCTTAACCCTGGAAGAGCAGCTTATTTCTCGCATGCCTTGAGGTAGTACAAACACAGTGTGCTTAAGTGGTTGTTGTTGTTTCTAATTGGAGTTAGATGGAGCCCTTCATTAGAGTTACCTGCTCTGCTGTTGATTTCCAACCCAACAAAGCAGTCTGTGACCACTCACTTCCTCTCAGAGACAGGATTCATCTCCGAGATGAGATGTGTTTTGTGGCGGGAGTCAATGAACTTCTAAGGGACACGGTGGCTTTCTCTGTGGAATCATCCCAAATAACTCAGTGCTGGGCAGAAATGCACTGATGTATGAAAGTGCATTATGTTGCAGTGTAAACGTGCTGTGTCCTCTTCTTTTTGTGAAGGATCAGTAATCAATGTGTCCCCAGGGAAGAGAGTATGGTGCACTGCATTCATTCAAGGACAGTACAGTCCTACCTGTAGGTTTGTAGAAATTAACTGAGGCAATGGGTATTGCGAGTCTTCCCACTGGACACTTAAACGTGGAGAGTGGGCTTTTTAATGCTCTAGAAGCTATTCTTGTTAATCTATTTATTTAAGGAGATTTTTGACATTTAATTAAACCACTGTGCAAGTGTAACTAAATGAAGAATTTATTTCTTTGGGAAAAGAAGAAAAAAGCATCCACTCTTGTGAACTGTTTTAGCACTTTTTCCCTCTGAAACGCTGGTTTTGTTCTGGAAAGGAGAGCTATTTTTATGTTCAGAAGTCTGTTGCTTCTCTTTTAACCATAAGAGATACAAGTAGTGATCTCAGTTGACTTGAAAGTCAGATGAAAGTGTCCAAAACATGTACAATGAAATGTTCTGCTAGGAAACAGCTTTCAAAATTTCATCTAATGATGGAAAACAATCTGTCATGCCAAACCTTTCCCTACATGTTTAACAGGATTTTAGCTTTAAAAGTCTATTTCTTACTGAAAAGCAAAACAGCTGTACTTTGAATGCAAGGTGTTTTCATGTTTTGCTGTTTGTGAGACTTATATCCAAACTCTTCTGCAGTAAATGTAACCACTTGCTATGTTTCTCTGATTACCAAATTTAGTATTATTTCTTTTTCTACTGTTTGAATTTTGGTGGTTTCAGTGTTTCAGCTCAGGCATGTCAATACCTGAAAGTGGACACGTAAACATGAAAGTTGGGTAAAAGGCTTAAAATTTCACCTGGTTTTTATGAAGGTAATAATTTGCTCATAAGAAAGTACATTTTAGAAAAATATGGAGAGAATGTATTTTTATTTTAAACACAATGTACTTTATTTGCATGGATAAAAAAGTACCAACACTGTTGCAGGCACAGTGAGCCTGCATCTGGTTGCGACCCTTTGTGCCGGGAATGTACCTGGTGCACTGGTTCAGAGGTTACCATTAATTCACGATGAGTTCCGTGGTAAAAGGCTCTTCCCAGCATTAAAACTAAGATTTTTGCACAAACTTTGCTTGTACATTTGTGAAGTTGCTTTGTGCATTGTGGATTTTATCTAGTGATTCCCCATGTTCTGCAACTCATGAATTTGCTAGTCTCTTAAGTGTCATAAATATTCTGCTCTATGCTTTTGTTTTCAAGACAATAACTTTTCACACTGGACAACCACAGGGAATAAGGAGAAAAGATAAATGCTAAGATTAGAGATTGTCAGGCATTTCTTGGCTGAACAAAATCTAATTGAAATGTATCACTGTGGCAGAACATGCCTGCGACAAGTGAGATAGGGGAAGAAGCACTGGCAGGAAAAAAGATTGCTTGCACTTGGGGTATGAGAAACCAAGTACCTGCTATGTCTGAGTCAAAGCAGCGTTTTCGCTCCAGATCACTGAAGTTTGGCAAGATGAGATTTGAACACAGGGATCTCACCTCTCAGTGAAGTCCCCAGCATCTACTGTTTCGTGCATTTTGATGGCCGTTCCTGTTTGTGGAGAGGATTTGTGCCAGAATATCTGTACTCTGTAGGACTTCAGTTCCGTGTACTGTGTGGCATCAGAGAAAAAGAAAAAATACAAGATAAAGACCTTTGTAGTTGCCACAGAAAAGGCTTTCTGTCCTTGATTTATTCTGGTTAGGGTTGAGTCAAAATGACCGTTAGATCTGGAGATGGCTTTGAGAGTTTTGACAGTGATCTCAGTAGGAGTAAATGCTGCTCACCTGCTCTTCAGGAACTTCTGCCTGGAGTGGTCTTGGTCATTCTTCTCCCTGTGTGCAAGGGTACTTCTTTCCTGCAAGCCATGTCATCCTTCCAGTAACCACCACTGGAAACTTCAAGGAAGAAATGTTTTTCCTCTTTGCTGGGAAATGAGTGCGATAGGGATTATTGTGCTGACTGTTTTCCAGTAGACTGAACCTGAAGCTATGGAAGGGACGAGAATTAATGCAAGACAGACAATAAGGAAAATAGATGTTAAATAATAGCAACAAGTTCTGTACAGAAGAAAAAATTGTGGTTTGTCTCAACTGTGCCTTGAAAGACTTTGTCAGCTGTCCTTAACTGAAGGAAACAGTGGTGTGGAATGATAACAAAAATGTACCAACAACTAATTGTAGCTAAAAACTGCCCCAGATAAGCAGCCCAGAAGTGTTTGCCCCAGGCACTCCCTTACTGTTTGCTTATTTTTTGGTTCACTGAGATGAATCACTTCCAGTAGTCTTAAGTTGTACCTCACTTGTAAGTTAGAGCAAATGCACTTATTACCCAGCCAGTTTTGAAGTCTTGGTTAAGGATGTAAGTGGGGTGACGCATTACTTTTGCTGATAGTGAAAGGACGGCTTGCAGGTAATGGTAGTGCCATTTGACTTCAGTGAGGCACTGCTCTCTGGATCCCAGTATTTAGGAATGGAGCAGCAGGAGTATGGTGGTGCCTAAAGCCACCACCCCTGTGCAAATACGGATCGAGGCTTTGCTGTGTACAGAAACTTCCTGTGAGTCTTGCTTGTAATGTTGCTTAATAACATTCAAATTTTGTTGACATACCAGAAATCCCTCCTCCCTAACTATCAGCTGTGTGATTCTCACATATGGTATTTGAGGGTCTCTGCTGAAGGGAAAGGAGATCTTGACTCTGGTTAATCTTCACAGAATCTTTGAAGCTTGCTAAGGTATAGTCCTTATGTCACCTGACAGACTTTCTTCTTTTAAGAGGTATGTTTTCAGGAAACCATGTCCAGGACAAAACATCCTCTTGGTTGTCTCACAAACATTGCTTTGATACTGTCGAGGAAAGTATAGACCTTGTGTTTGAATTCTGTAAGAGAAATCACACAAACTTTGTGTTGTGGAAAAAACCATCTTGCGTAAAAACCAGGTGAAACTTACTTGTTCAGAAACCATCTGTTATTTATGTTTACTAACTAGACGGTCTCTGCTATACAGTGTTGGATTTATAAAAGTACTAAATATTGTATGTTTACACATTCACAGGTGTGTTTTTTTCCCTCTCCACAGACATCTGTTTCTAAATGTTTCTCTAGTGTCCATCATCACTGAGTCAAAACAGCACACAGACATCAACAAATCATTTCTTGTGATACTACTGGCAGATAGATACTATTTCAGCTCTGTGGATAGGTTACTTAGGATTAAAAAAGTTGCTCAAAGAAAGACAGTGAGAGAAGGCAGGAGCAGAAGCGTTAAGTGCTGTGCTTGCACCCTCACTTGAGGCAGAGTTGCACAAATGAGCTATCTGTTCAGCTGTCAGGAGCCTGCTCTGCTGTATGGCACTGTCTCCCTTCAAAACTTTAAAGTATGTTAGAAGGCTAGACATCCATGGTATCCACAAAAAGACTTGGAAACAAATGTCTCTGTGTGCTTTGAGCCTTACTCATTTTAGAAATCTCAGCTTTGGAAACTTGTTTTGCACAGTTAGGCTCAGGTTTCAAAATGCAGCTCTTAGTCCTTTTGTCAGTCTGTTGACTCTCCAGCTCTGAGGTTTGATGTCAGCTTGTAGGGAGCCATTATCAAATTGTGGAGAAGTCTTTTCGGTATGTGTGCAAGCCTTGGCAAAATGTCCTGCAACAGTATGAGAGGTCTTCTCCTAAGAGAAAGAGCTTGTATTTCTCTTCATATAATGCTTAGCTTCATTCCTATGAATTGCTATTAACTTATATGATTTCTATATGCTTACTTGCGGAGCTGCAGTGCTTTTTGGGATGTGTGTAAATATGGTCCATATGTTCTCCTTCCCAGTTAACCATGTGATCATGTTCATAAACCATTTGCCTATTCAGCTCCTTATGATGAATGCTAGCTTAATTACAAATGACGATGTATCTGAGAGATTCAGTTCTCTGCTGATGATAGCACCATTACTTTCCTGGATTATCTGGATAGTCTTTCAACAAGTGTGTGGTACTGCCACTGGCCCAAGGCCACAGCTTAGTAGGTTAAGATTCATTCTTGCATCCATTCTGATCCATAATGTTGCCTGTCCCACCTCACATGAGCTGGTCAGTCTGGAGGTACCTTGGAATTTCATGTGTAGAAACTATTAATTGCTCTGAAGCTACAGATAAAGACAGTAGTTTAAAGGACCTTTACAGGCTTTACGTGGAGCTCCATGCACATTAGCAAGGACTTGAGAAGATCTGCACACAGTTACTGTGAAGGTCTGAAAGCACAGCTTTGCACAGCTTTCATTGAGGTGCCTTGGTTGGAGGGATACGTATCCATTTGCATCCCTAATGAGAGCAGATTATACTGCCTAAGTTACTTCTGTTTTGCTTTGTTCACGAGGGGAATGCCTTTCATGTTACCTGGCTAGTCTGCAGACACAATAGCATTAATGCTGCTTGGATTCCAGTAAATCTTTGGGTTTTACAGTGGGAATGTAAAGGTGTAGCTTCTCCAAGAAGCTACTCGTGTAGTTGAAATGAACTGCTATGCTTCTGCTCTAAAAAGATTTTTCCACTTACAAATACAGGTGAATACAGTGTATTTGTAATACAGTGCAAATATTATTGTATCGCTGCCCTACAAGCAAAGAAAGCAAGTGGCAAATTCACAGTTCAGGTCAGCAAAGGCCGGTCAGATGTGCTAGGAGAGGTGCAAGCAAGCTTCCTTCGTGTCGGGTGTCTGCTGCAGGTCATGTTGGCCTGTCTCTCTTTTGCGGAAATGTATCTCTGGCCAGCACGAGGCTGCTTGCTTTGGCTTGAGTGTGTGTCAAAATGCATAACAAAATATTTAGGAAAAAATGGTGTGCACCTGAACACACATTCTTGAAGCTCTTACAGCCTCATCCATCTAGAGTCCAGCTCTGCAAATGATATATTTTTGTATGCTACTGGCTTCTGGAGCATGCAGCCAGTATTCTTGCGGGTTACATTTTCATACGCTTACGCTGTAGCTATATAGACCTTTATGTATACACTCAAATTCCTTTTCCCTCCATTGTATCATTCCAGAGCTTGAGGGTATAGCAAAAAAAATGAACATAGGAGAGTGTTTCTTGGGCTTTGGGTTTTTATTTATTTATTTTTTATTCCTCAGGAGCCATATGAATCACTCATAACCATGAAAAGATTTTGTAAATAATTTAGAAAAACGGGCCTTCTGACCTATTTTAGTCCTCCAAGATGGCAAAAAAATTCCCTCAAAACTGCTAAAGTAATCTGGAGGTAGGAGGTTTACTGTTTCCCCCTTGCATGCCACCACTGCTGCTCTGGAGACTTTTAAAAGCCCTGAACGGCATGAAAGGTAGATGTGACATTGTGCAGGGAGCTGCAGATGGTAGGCGCTTGCAGGCCCACGAGAGTAAACTTTCTGGGGGCAGCTGTTCTGTGTCACTGCTGTCATGTTGCTCTTTAACAGGAGGGAGACAGTGCTGTGCAGAGCTGCTGGTTGTACAGGGAGCTTCACCCTCATTCGGTGAATAAGGAGTCTTTGACAAACATAAAGAGAATCTTGAAGTGTTAATGCATTAATTCATGCCTCTGCTTGTTTCTTGTAGCAGTACTGCACCGTGGGACTGGCTTTTTGATATAACAGCTTATAAATAGCAGATGCCAAGGCAGAGGGATGTCTGGTTTGCCACCATCTCTTGGTGGGAGGGTACGAACCTGAAAATCTGGTCACCTGCTTCTTCTGAATACCATCGCTTTTCCAACTTCTGCTGCTCATAGGATGAGTGTCAGGCTTTGGTGCTCAGAAATGGTGTTTGATCTGGTTGTTCATAACGTCTATTTTGTTGTCTTTGAGCAATAAGGTGACATTTAAGACATCTCTGATAGCACTTTTCTTTGTCTCATGGGTATTATACACAAGCAAATGTGTAATACACGCAGAAAGGTAGGTATTCTTTTTGTATATTTGGCTGAAGCTTGACAGGTATGTTGGAAAAGCTTATCTCCCTTTAGAGTACAAAATTTGGGTGGCTGCTATGCTACAGTCATGCCAAAGGGCTTTGCTGGCATTGCATATATAAACAGAGGTTTGGGATGAAACTTACTTTTTGGGTTAGCATTGCTGTTTCTTATTTTTCAGTACTTTGTGTAGACTAAATCATGAAACAGAATAAGTAATGGACTGTCTGACTCTATTACCAGTGAAGAGTAGAGTTGTAGGAACTTCGTTGGTTTTGGCCAAAAGGAACATTTGTCTTTAATGTTCAGCATTAAAAACGACACTTGTGAATCCTTTCATTTTTGCTGGTTTGAGAAACAAGACAAACTGGAAAAAAAGACATCCCAAGAAAGTTATCTGGCAAAGAGTAAGTTGACCATGAATTAAATTAATATTTCTGTATTGCTAGTACAAAGCTGATGCTTTACACAGTCATAAGAGAATAAATCTGTACTAATCGAAAGAAATCAATGTTTGGGCTTGTTCTTTGACCAAAAATTTAGTTTTATTCACTGAAAGGAATATTTCTCCCCCCTGACACTGTGATTCAGGAATTGTTCAAGAAATGTGTGTGTTCTCATGCTACGTTATTATCGGCTATGTTATACCAATTCCTTTGTTACGGTTTTATTTAAACTTTTTGGTTCAGAACCAAGCTGTAAAATTTAGGGAGGAATCTGAGGATATGAGGCAATTGATGAGGTAGTTATTTTTTCCTTCTGTACCATAGGGGGATGTCAGGGGAAAAAAATCTGTTGGATTTTGTCTGAACTGGAACTAGAGGGGGGATAAGCAACTCCTCTTGTATCCCTTTCCTGCTAAGAGCTGGCCGCTCAGAGGGAGGTACTCACCCTTCCAGCAGTTGGTTAGGTTCCTCACCCAGACACGTTTATTTACCTCCTGGTGGATTATGCTTTAAATGTATATGAACACCAGGAAAGCATGACCTGAAATGTGGTTTGTAGTAAAATTTTCCATGGATGTAGTTCAGGAGAGCTTACCTTCCAAAAGACGTTTATAAACTGTCTCTTCTGTTCAAGGCAGAGCTGGCTTGTTGGTGGCTATGCCTTATTTTGTAACTTTATCTAGAAAATTGTTTTTTTCTTCCCTGAAATAACTTCTTAAGTGCATCAGGAACATGCTGCAGTTCCTCTGGGAGAACACTTGTGGGTGCCTCTCTCTGTGTACCAGCTGGAGGGACAGTAATGACACCAACACTGTCACTTAACACCATAATGCTTAATATTTCTCTGAAATGCGTCTGATCCTTTGTCGTCAGGACCGAATGAAGTGAAGCCATTACTGTAAACACAGAAAACATTCCACAACGTTCCAAAGTGCACATTTTTGGCAGCAGTAAGCTTTCTCCAGATAGTTGCCTGGGAATTTACAAATTGGTCACATCTGAGTCTGTTTTGTGAACCTTCCTCAAATCTGCACCTGCCTCCTAGAGACATACAGAAGGAGAGAGGCTATAGATACTTTTGCTGATGTTTTAAAGGCAAATGGAAACAGCCACATTTTAAGGTCTGTTATAACATCTTGGGTGGCAAAACATTTGTTGGAAGTAAACACTTGGTGAGTCAGTAGTGCTTTTTGTTTTTTTCTTACCCACCCCCCCAGAATTACTGGGACTTTTTTTTTCTCTCTTTTTTTTTTTTTTTTTTTTTTTTTTTTCTGAATGAAGCATATAACTTTCTCCGGGTTATTTGTGTTGAGAAGAGAGTACAAATACTTAAATAACAGTCTGAAGCGCCGTGTGGGAAGAGGTCTCCTGGTGCTGTTTTTATCAGGCACTGGAACTGATACTGGAGTAAAGAGGGCAGCAGTGAGTTGCAATCGTACAGGAAGAGTTGAAATAGAGTGTGCAGGTAACACACCAGGAACCTCTTTTGAAAGTCTGTTGAATTGTGCTAATAACACTTTAAAGCTTACTTACAGATTTTCAAGGAGATTAATTATTATTCTAGTTCAGCAGCTCTGGAAATGCACAAAAATTCTTTTAAGACCGGTATAGGTTTTTTGGTCAGTGCATGGTCCTGTCTTACTACAGGACAATTTCATCCTGGGCTGTGGCACTCTGAATTTGCTGTATTATTTGACTGTTATGAAAACATTTCAAGCTGTTTGGTCTTGATCCTTTTTTTTTTGTCCCAAGTACAACTTGTTTGATGTGAGTAGCCAGTTGCTGGTGGAAATGGTTTGTAACAACAAGATAGGGTTGAAAGATTTTCTTATTTCCTGATGAAGGCTTTTGGTCAGCCAGAAAAACACAGAATTGTTAAGTCTGGGTTTAAATCTTCAGACGCAGAAGCTTTTATAGTCCCTCTGACTTCAGCAGAGCAAGCACACTGGTATAAACCTGTGAGGAATCGAGAATTCATATGCTTATTCCCAGTGTTATGGAAGGTATCTCCCAGTCAGTTGTGTCTCTATAGGCCTTATTAAAAAATACAAGTGCTTATGTATTTACATACATGCACACACCCTAAAAAAACAAATGCTTTCTCTCCCATTCTTTGTGAAGACATTCTTTCAATGCTGGCAGTGGTGTGAAGGTGGAGCATCTACTCTTTTTCACTATTTCTCATATCTGTTTTTTATTATCTGTTTCTAGTGGGAATAGAATATCTTAAAGACTTTCTCTGCTTTCTCTATGTTGTGAATGCTTCCAAAGGTAATTTGGGATGGAGTCTCAGAGAAGGAAATATTGCTCTTATAAATACAGAAGGCATCTGTACACCTGCATGACATTCCTTTAATAACAAGTTAGTTGTTTATTTGCAAGTCAACAGTTGGATTGTATCAGCTGCTCTCCCTTTTTTATGGCATGAACGCTTGGCTGAAAAAAGGCTGATGTTTTGTAACAGGTAATGGAGTCCCTGTACAGCGTGCTCCATCTGCATGGCAACTTACAGCAACACCTTTATCCCTTCCTTTGCTCGTTCCTGTTCAAGTCTTCTGACAAAGCCCAGCATTATCTTGGAAGGTACAAATATTATCTCTTTCACACCTCAGCTAAATAGTTGTTCCCATGGCAGCTTTAAAAGCCTCTGGGTTTATCAGTGGAAAAAATGCTTGGAAAGGAGAGATTTAGTACTTAAATTAGTTCTATCAGCACTCTTTTTTTTTTTTTTTTTTGGCTGGGACTTGTTCTCACAGAACTTCAAGCTGGATTATTTGTATTAAACTTCCTGACTGAATTCCAAACAAGTCATCTTTCCCCACAACGCTGACCTTTAGTTCGAGGCCAGAATAATTTTAATTTGTTTCAAGTTTCCCTTATAAGCAAGAGAACAAGCAATAAAATCCAAGACCTGGTTAGCTAGCTGCATGGCAAAATATTTTCTAATTCTAAGGAGGAAAAAAAAAAAAAAAACAATAAATATGGATATTCCATACTGGCATCCAAACTGGGCACTTCCTGAAAGTGGTTAACTGCAACCTTCTGGGCAGCCAGTCTGAAACCTGCAGAAAAATAATGGTTTTAAAGAAAAGTGTTAAGTAACTAACCCGTTTTTAGCTAGGGTTATGCCCCAACGGAAGTGTTACAGGGCATATTCCAGGTTCCCATTTGCTGTTTCTGGCTAGGTTGAGGCAGAGGTGATGTCTTGGGCTGTCATTTGCTGAATGCATCAGGCTACCAGCTTGTACCAGTGCTGCCCCCGCTCTCCTGCTGGCACTGGCATCTGAGCCCCTGTGTGGTGAGCAGGATCAGGTAATTGATCTGGCTGAATGCAACTTTTTTATTATTTTTTTTACTTTTCTTTTTTTCTTTGCTGGTTTAGTGTTAACCCAAATAAATTCCCTGATCTGCTCCATTGCATGGCTGCACAATGTGCCAGAATGTGGGAGAAGGCCAAGGCTATGTGAGCATGAGAGCAAGTGATGTGGAGGAAGCACAGCACAGGTATTTTATAGCCATGATTAGATATGGGGATGGGCACTTGGTCCTGTGATGGCAAGGAACAGCTGAGAAATAGGAAGGATTTGACTGAAGCAAATCTTGGAGGCTCCTTGTTAGGAAGAGAAGAGAGCAACATGGCTGGAGAGCAGGAGCTGTGAGGGCCTGCAGTGGGGTGAGCAGCTCAGGTACCCTTAAAATACACAGATTCACTTGCTACTCAGCGTAGGCCAGCATAGAGGAGAGGTGCCACAAATAATGACCACATGGTCACTAGCCACGTGTTCTGTAGGATGCCCTTCCTAATCTCAATTTGTTACGATAAAAATGCATTTCCTGTGCGCACAGTTCATCGGCTGTTTTGTTCTCAGACTCGCTGCTGCCCATAAGTGGAAGTGTGCAGTCTTGACTTTTGCAGAGACTTGGCTTTTGTTCCGGATGCTTAGTCCCAAATATTTATGGGACTGCAGAGAACAGTCACAGGAGTGGGGACATGATATTCTTTTCAGCACTAGGTGGCTGTATGGAGTTCTGCAGCATCCTGTACACAAATATTTAGTAAGCTGGGGAATGGACAAAAGGATAAACTTCTGCTTTTTCACACACCTTCAGTAGGTTGTGTGGGTGTTTGTTCTTTAATGATAGAAAATCAAAGAATGAGGGCATTTTCTTTTTATGAACTGATTGATCACTGGCTGCAGACACCTTCATCTCTGTGGAGCCAAGGTAAGTATGGAGCCTATCACAGAAGCTTCTCCAGTCCAGTGGCTGGGCTGGGATTGCTGTGATTGGCTGATGTTGCTGCTGCTTTTTGCTTAGAGGATTGGATTTGAGCACTGAAGGGAGTGAGTGAGTAAGAGTGTAAGTATAAGTAAAATATCTGGTCCTGAGCTTTCCAAATGCTCATGCTGCTTGGAGGCCCTTTGGAGCTCCCCATGGCCTCTGCACCTATGATTTTGGTAGGTCCCTGACTTCTGGTGATCTTCAAGTTGTTTGCAGAGGTGCTCTAGGCTTTGCTGAAGGACTTGCTGGTGGACCAAGCTTGGAGAGGATGAAGTTGGTGTAAGGCTTAGCTGCTCCTGGCCTCCATTGTGCTAGGTGCTGTACATGGGTAGCAAAGTGTTGGTTTAGATTCCCAGATGTTTTCTGTGACTCTGCATAAATGTTCAAGTGGCACTGCTTTGCAGCCTTGTTTCATGCTTACTTTTGTTGTTTCAGAAGTTTTTAGCAACACTTGCAGGTAGTGGCCAGCAATTTTCTAACCAATTTTATCTCTACTGGTAAGGGAAAGCAAAAGACTAGTTGGGTAAGTTACTGTGAACTGCTTGTGAATTTCTGTAATTTATACTTAACAGTGTAAATCTCCTGCAGGTACGCTACTGCTGCTTTGATAAATGTTTACGTTTCAGTGTCAGACGTTAGTAGAGGAACACTTCCTGTAGCAAAAGTGCCATTATGTGAGGTCAAGGAGATTTTGGCAGCAGTGAAGAATTTGGTGGTGTTTACTTGTAAACTTGTAGGGTTGCAAATGTGTAATCACTTTTTTAAAAAACAAACAAGAAAGCCTTTTGCCGTCAGAAGGTGACTGTTGTGATTTCAGATCGAAATGGGTACAGGTGGTAGCCACCGAGCACTACCAAGCCTGATCGGCAGAGCTCATACAGACATCGCAGCAGGTGAGGGTGTTAGGTAGGGTCTTAAAGGAGGATAATGAGGCAGGTAACTTTGCACTTTCTTCAGAATGCCAGTTCTTTATAATTGAGGGACCTTGTTGGACAAAGCATGTGAAAACAAGCAGGCAGTAGCAGAGGGCATCCTGGTAGCTGACAGTGGGGTTTGAGCTCTATCACGACAGCTTTGGAGTGACTGCCGTGTGGTGTGAACCTCTAGCGTTGGCCAGGAGTACATCAAAATTGTACTGACAGCAGGAGGGGAGTGGGGAATGAACATAAATACTGGCTGATACAATCCAAGCCACTCACACACATCTAAATTACTGCCTTTGAATACGTTTAATGGAAAAGTAGTTGGGCAAGACTTTGGTTTTTGGGAAGAAAAATAGTCAGTTCATTTTAGTGTCTAATTTTATACTGAAAGCAAACTTTCTTGTTTGCCCTCTGAAGTCAGCAGCAGCATGATGGGTCTCTGGGGGGGCAGCAGAGCTGGCCGGAAGCGGCCTGCCAGGGCTGCTCTGGGATTTGTTTTCTTTTGATTATGGGAAAAATAGCCCAAGATATTTCTGTGCATGCAGAGCATTCTTAATGACTGAAAAATCTGTTGTCAAGTAGGGACAAGGGGGAAGTGCCATCTTGAAAGACAACAAAAGTGTGTTTGGATTTGGTCTGAAAACCCAAACAATTTTATTTTTAGTGACTTCCAGAAGCTTCTATTAAAAAAAAAAAAAAGTTGCACAAGTTGCACGGCTAAACCTGGACTTGCTGCACTGGAGTTTAGTGGAGTTCACAGAGACACACAGCAGCAGCCATGGGAAGAGGGTGTCTTCCACTGCCTCTGAGATATTAATTACTGATTCCTTCAGAATTTGTTAGGCGAGAAACGTGGCAGAGGTGCTGTTATATAATCTGGGGGATTTGATAAGGCTTTGTGCCAGCCTGTGGCTCCAGACAGCCACGTTAGAAAAGGAGAAAGACAGACAGGATGTGCAGCTCTCCCATTTCCAATGGTGGCTGGTGGGTAGCTGGCTCTGCTGCTTGCAGAGGGAGGCTCTGGGAAGGACAGAGTATGCTCCACAGGGGTATCTGTTTTGAAATAACTTTGATATTTCCACTGGAAAAACATCCTCTGGTGCCATTCCCATGTCCTTCAAAGTCAGTGCACTTGGCACCATGCGGGAGGCTGAGCAGTGGCCATCTGCTCCTCAAACTGTGCCACTGGCTGGGTCACCTCTGGCTCTCCCAACTTCTGTCTTTGATTGTTAGCTCAACTGACTGCAACTTTATTTTCACCTGAGACCCAAACCCCAGGACGCACAGAAGGGTGCCTCTTGCTGTGCTCGAGGCTGTGTTTTGTTGCAGCAGGCTGCACGGTGTTATCTCTGAAAGCAGTCTCCAGAAACAATGCAGGAGTTTGGTCCTTGCTGTCGCCTGGCAGAGTCCCTGTGTCATTCCTGCCTCCTCTGCTGCCTGTCCTTGAGCACGTATCTGCAACTTGGATGGGGAGAATTTCCCCACTGGTAAAACGGGATATTTAGCAAACTTCAGCTGGAGAGGGAGTAAGAAAAATGTACACTGCCAGATAGCAAAGCATGAGGAAATGTACTTATGGACGTGCAAGAGTTGTTATCGCCTGCCTGCAAACAATGATGTTGGGATACATTTAAAATATTCTGTAAGCCTTTGCCACTGAATCTCATGGTGGCCTATTTCAGTCTAAAATAAGGTATTTCCACATTACAGTCCTTCATCCTAGTTACACCTCTGCATGTGGATTCATGTTTTATATGTATGTTGCATATAGTATGTAGTATAAGCAGTAAGCTCATGTATATGGGGGGGTAGGAGGTGCTACTAGAACAAACGAAACCTTTGCTACTTCCACAGGCAGCTACAAAGGACTGTGTGCAGTGATAGCACCACAGAGATGTTGGGTGAAGCATTAGGAGGCTACCCTTGCTGGTGCAGCAAGAGCTTAATGGCTTGCTTTGCTTTTCCTCTGCAAATAGGTACGTAGCTGGTATGTTACTGACAGTCCTGCTCACCTCTTCACTTGTGTCTAATATAGAAGCATTGCAGAGACCCTGCAGCACCCTCTCTATAAATCTGCTTTTCTTTCAGGCTATGTGTTCATATGCAAGGCTGCAGCTGAAGTGCTAGCCCAAAGAAAACAGCAGTCTCGGGTACTCCTGCTTCATGCTCCCTGATAGTGCCTGCTCAGCCTGCAAGTGAATTCCAGCTGCAGGAGATCCTTAGACCTGCGATACAAACAGAGCCACAAGACATTTGTGAAAGATCATACGGAAATTACTGCAGTGAGGTATGTGCATCTTCATGTTATCTTCTAGCTTATCAGCAAAATGATTTAAGCTCTGATGATGTTATGAATAATGAAAAATATATAAAAAAATCAATAGAAGCTTACATCATGAAATCTAGCATGCTTTATCAAAGCATTGTCTGGAAGTTGCCAGAGCAGTTGATTTAGCACATTTTCTGCTGTCTTACAGGATAAAATGAGAAACCTTTAAAAGAAACTTTTGTTTTCCTCCAGCTTCCTTCTTTTTGATTCAGTTAGGGAGATGCAGTTGTACATTCTTTAAGGACTTTCACTTTGTTTCAGAAGCATTCATGAGCTCTTCCATTTAGACATTCTTGTTAATTTTTTCCCATTCTGACAGTGCTTCTGGAAAACAATTGGCCAATTGCATATTACCTGGCAGTAAGCATACTCATTGTTAAAACAGGTTTTCTAACTTTTTTGTGTTTTTAGAATATGTTTTTGATCCAGATCTTTGAAAATGTGCTTTGGATAAGAGATAGACTACCAGCTGATTGCAGGAAAAGTATGTGGTTTTTGTTGTTTGTTTTTAAAAAGGTTACAAATATATTATTTATTTTTTTAATAGATAATAAAATAATGCTTATAACTAACTAAAGGCGGGTCTTACTACAGCTGAGAGTCTGTCACTTTGACCATTAAGTGTGGTATCTGGTGTGACAGAACAAGGAGCCAAAGAAATAGCAGGTATAGCTTTTATAGGTTGGGAATCTAGACAGCAAGGGATCTATTTGAAATGATATGACATTGCTAGAAACAATAAGATGTGTCTAAAGTTAGCATACTGTTTGTTGACCTCTGAGACTTGCCATTTTGATCAAAAGGATCCGCATGTGACAGTGATTGTTGGCAAGTGCCAGAGCC
Organism: Heteronetta atricapilla; assembly: GCA_011075105.1. Classification (NCBI taxonomy): domain Eukaryota; kingdom Metazoa; phylum Chordata; class Aves; order Anseriformes; family Anatidae; genus Heteronetta; species Heteronetta atricapilla. The sequence goes on from CM021741.1 coordinate 10,914,847, forward strand.
CTGTCTCCAGTGGGGCGCCACCTTCTTCTTTTCCCTTTTTGGTAAATGCACTGTTGTGAAGTGGAGAAGTGAATGATGCAGAAAGCTTTGTCTCTCATTTTTTTTCCTTTTTTTTTTTTTTTTTTTTTTCCTGTTCTTTTTCTGGTGTAGGGAGAAGTGAGAAAAAGGAAAAACTCCCAGTTGAGCAACCTGGCATAGCCAGCATGGAGGAGTGCTGCCACTGTCATTGTTGTGGAAGACCGTCAGCATTTCTCACTGCAGGACACCAGTGCCCTTTTCTACCTCATGCTATTATAGAAGCTTAGTGGATTTTTTTTTCCAGGATCTGAGTCCACTTGTAGAGGTAAGTGCAGTTAAATGCATGCCTTGCAGGTATCACAGGTAATTCTTGTTGCTCTCTTCCCATTGTTGAAACCAGCCATACATGCTGGTTTTTTTTCTTTCCTATTCCTTTGCTGGATCCATCCTTATACATAGTGTGTGAACATTGCCAACTTCAGGTAAAGGCACTAAGGTGAGACCAGAGCCATGCAACAGCTGACCTCCACAGAGCAAAATTTATTTCTGCTTTATTACTTCCTTTATTTCTGCATTTAATGCCTGAAGCTTTCAGCTGCAGGTTTTAGGTGGAAAAGGACACAGGAAAGATTGTTATTGTATTAATCTATCCTAATGCCCTGTCTTCTGTGGGACATGAGACACTCATTTGGCATGAACCAGCAGAGCTCCTTGCTTTTATCAGAGCCACATCCCCTTGTACCAACTGGGAGCTGTGTGTGTGTCACTGTTTCCTTGCTGTGCATGGAAGCACTGAGGAGTGCCTCTGCATTTGCACCAGAGCAGCCAGTAATTAACTGATTAGTTGGCTTTAGTGTTACTGCAATAGTTTAATGTGCCATGTTTTTAAAAATTTTTTTTTGATAGTCCAGTTCACCACTTGAATCATAACTAACCAATGCAGTATTTTTTCTCTGAGGTGATGATTTCCCCAGACGTGTACCTACAAATGTGGGTTTTTGCAGATTCTTTTCATCCATGACACAAACCTTTGAGTTTGGTCTTAAATGTCTAACTTCTAGATAGACACTTACTTTATCATTTCTGGCTGAATGGCTTTCCATGTGGTTTCTTAACTCTTCTACAGTTTTCAGCTTGTATTTCTCCTACACTGTGTGTGTGAATGCAACGATGTATGCTAGCTGAAGTTGAGTATTTTCTTCTGATGGGACAGAAACTGACAGCACAAGATAAATGAAGGTACAGGAGAATGTGCCAGTTATTATTATGTGCTCTTAAAAAATATTTTTGCTCTCTCAGTGTTAAGTGAAGAGAAGGTAAGCGCTCTGGTAGAATCTTAAACAATAGGAAAATATTTCTGATCTTCTGGAGTTTTACCAAAAAAATGTGGTTAACTCCATAGCTTTAAAAATATGTAGTTCAGCTCTCTGCTGCTGATGTATCTAGGGATGGTCATTGAAGAATAGTCTGCAATTTCTTCCAGAAACAAATGCTGTCTGCTTAATGGGTGACATTTCCATGTCTAGTTTGGATACCCAGAGAAGACTGATGTATCCTGCTTAACATCCAGCAACTCTTGCTGACTTTTTCCAGGTATTTTTGAATAGGTAAGAATTTTTCCAGGTATTTTTGAATAAATAAGAAACTTTGAAGGAAGAAGTATAGGTGGTTCCCAATCATGAGTTTGTAACACCAATTGGGATCACAGCCTGACAGCGAAATTCAGCATGTTTCAGTGCATTTCAGTAAGGCTGCAAGTTGGGCAGCAAGAAGCCTGCAGATTGCTGCTGCCCTAAACTGCATTTCCAGTAACAAGGTACAAACTTCTGGATGGGAAATTAGCTGTAAGTTGCAGCATACTGTCCTTTGCTTTTAAATGAATTTCGTAAGTGAAGGTATCATCTGTTGCTATGTTCCAATGTTTAATGTCAACAAATTGGTGATTGAAGTGAGAATGTTATAGCAAAAAAAAAAAACCACCCACACAGATGTTGCCTTTGCAAGAAGACATGCCAGCCAAAAATGTGTGCAAACTGCAGTACTTACATTAGATCCAAAGTTGTTTGCATCACTTTTAGCACAGCCTTGGTTCCTCAGGTCTTGGTTTGCTAACCTCTGCCATCTTTTTGCTCCTCTTAGCTGGTGTGAAGGTGAAGGTATGGGCAGCTGTGATCCAGCCAGCTGGTGTCTCAAAAAGAAACCTGCAACACTAAGTGCGAGCAGCTGACTTTGCTGGTACCTGTCGGACTGGGCCACTTAGGAAATGCTGTAGTGGTGGGAATGAGCCTGCAATTCCAGCTTCCTCAATGTCACACCCAAGGGACTATTTAAGGTGATTACACATACATCTTTTTTTTTTTTTTTTTTTTTTTTTTTAAGCTCTGTTCTTGGGCCTTGAGGAAGGAAGGTGGTGTTGGACTTGAAGTCTTTTCCCAACCTCACTCATTCTCACTTAGTCCTCACTTACCTCTAGGTCTGTGCATTGGGGGACTAAAAGAGTAACAGGGAGCTGTGCTGAGGACTCACCACTCTAGCTCACGTATTCCTCATGGTTCCCAGCAGTAGCTCGTGTCTTTGGTTTAGTCTTGTGAGACTTGGCAAATCCTTCTTTGCCTGTATAGCTGCAAATTGAAAGCTGCAGACCTTCCCCTGCAGGGATGGCTGTTAAGGTGAAAGGCAGGGCTAGCAAAGCCCTCCTGACTTAGCTGCATGCCAGCAGGTAAGCTGCCACACATCATGCAAGTTTCCAGTTACACATTGCCCTGTGGCTCAGATGCCACGCCAGGGAGACATGCCACTGCAGAGTTCTGTGGTGCTTCTCTCTGGGAGCTGGGTCCTGACTCATGCTCTTCCTGCAGTGAATGTATATTCATTTGCCAGCATGTGTTTCCTGCAAGGAGGCCCGCAAGGGGCAGTTAGTATTTTTAACTATGCTTTTCTTTTCAAGCAGGCTGGTTATGGGCTGGCATAAATACTTGCCGCATTAAAAATATGTCCTAGATTAACTACATTTGTGTCACCCATGTGATGATGTACTGTTAAAACACTTAATGAGCTGGACAGTCTTTACGCTTTTTTCTTCAAGGGGGGGCATGAATTGCTCATTTTGAATGAATTTCTTAAAGTTGTGAGAAAATAGCATGTATTTGAAGGCCTGTTAGACGTGTCGTACATCTGTTTCAAAGCACAGACTGTGTCCCTTAAAACAGTTGCAGTGTTTGTAACTTCCCATTCTGACCAAGCAATTGCCAAAATAGTCATTGTATGGAAACCCACCAGTAAGCCTCACTTCCAAATATGAAGTCCCTTGACCTTCACTAAAGCCAGTGTGGCAGAGCTGTAGGCAGGCTTCCTTTGAGGAGAGGGTGGTATCGCACCTGAAGTAGCCGCATGCGAATGTTTGGCTTGAGTCACTGGGGGAAAGAGCATCCACAGGGTTGGGAGACTGAGCAGCTTAATTGAAAAGATAGCCACTGAATTGAAGTATGCAGAAAACAGGAAAAAAACTTATTTTTAAACTCTTTCCCAGGCATCCAATTCTGGCTATAGATGGAGACAACATACCAGTGCTGCCGATCCTTTAGCCTGACAGATGGAGCTGCTCTCACAGGACCACTGCGTACATGGTAAATGTGACCATCTGTGCCATGAAGCTGAAGGCAAGAAACAGCTAGAGAGCTCCAAAAAGGTAACATATATATATATATATATATATATACCATCGTTTTTGATCCTATCAGAAAGATGGCCGTGGATTCATTGTTACTGTGACTTAGCAAGAAATTTGAGAGAATTCATTGAAACCAGGCTCCTAAGTGTTTAATGCTATGCAGGTTCATAGCCCAGGATTCTATTCTTCTGGAACACTCCAAGAAATAATAGGAATCTTGAAAAGGAAGTGTTCCTCCATGCCGACTGGCCTACATGTGAACTAGCCAGACTGGTTAAAGCTTAATTAAAAATTGCCAGAGTGGCTAAATTCTTTTCTAAGTGCAGCTGCAAAACATTAGCTGTGGGCATATTTTAGACCTTAATTAGTAACACTTGCACTTGAGGACCAAAATCCTTCATGACTGCAGCTGCAATCAATTAATATCAGTTAGGCATTTTAGTAGGCAATACAAGGGTCTCCTGAAAATGGTGTTAGAGCCCACCTAGATTAAAAAAAATACTTAAATGTAATAGACTACAAAATCAAAGATAACTACAAAATGTCTTTATTGAAAAAAGCAGATTATAGCATCTAAGGTTAAATGAAACTTCTGACTTTAATATTAAATAACTTAGGATGATAGCAAGTAGCTTCTTCTTTAGATAAATAAATCTACATTTCCCAATTTTTTTCTTCAACAATCAAGGGAATCAAACACTGAAACACAAAACCACAAGTAATTCTAGAGACTAAAAGACAGAAGCACATTGGAAGGTTTTACAAGGATATATACAAAAATAGTTAAACTAATGTATATTTTCAGCATGTAAACTAGTTACATGATATACAAACAGGGAATTTATATATTTCCTAACAAAATAAAAATCAACGTTGGTCCAAGTTCTTGGAAGAAAACTATATTCTTTTAAAGAAAATGAAAATATTTCTCAAATGAAAACTTAATTTAAGTCAAATTATACACTCTAGTTACGGCATTAGTTACAGGATGAATCACAAACTTTTAAACTTTTCTTGAAACACAAGAAAGCAGCTTTTGTCTCCTTTAGAGCTTTGGTTTACTTAACTACTCTGGAATTTCTGGTCTTAAAGAGCTCCTCTAACCATGTTTTCCTTCTGAAGCTCCACCTTACAAAATATATACACACACACATACACACACGCACACAAGTGAAAAGAAAAGAAACCCAAACAACCCCTTTTTGAAATTTCAATTATCTGAGTGCATTCTTTTGTTTTGTTTTCCAATTATTATTTTGGTCCTTTCTTTGGATTACGTCCTCCAGTGGATGAGGAACTCTGAATTGCCTAGGACAGCGTTGTGTTGTAGGGACTTTGTAAGACTGCCTTACCAAAATGGAAAGGTGTACTCCTAATGCAAATGAGATCGAGTTGTTATTATTTTAACTTTATGGAAATATTCTGACAGTACAGAATGCAGAAAAGGCTTCTGATGAACAATCACATCATAAAATGAACTCCAGAAAGTTTACATCTGTGTTGAACTGATTTAATATAAGCATACTCCTTAAGAAAATAATTAAAATAAGCTTTCTCATTTACATAATTCCCTAGACAGGATGTAAAATGTGAAGAAACTGTCACTAGCACTACAGATTGCAGCACACTATTGGTTTAGATTTGCTTTTATTTTTTTTCTGTTCTTTGATTGAAAAACTGGCAAATTTCATTCAACCTCCAGCTTTTATACTTAATGCTGGAAAAGCAAAGCTGTACTTCATTAGCCAAAAACAAAATGCACCTGTCTGTAGAAACTGCTGGAACAACAACTGCTGCTTTCTGGTTTTTAAACAAATTACTTATTCTATATTGAAACAGTAACTTTTGGTATTTACTGTGATGATACTCAACACATTGGAACTGAGTAGAACTACAAGACGGACAAATTAATGTGAAATTAAATATTATTCTGTTCTAAAGTATGAGCGTTTTCAAAAAAGAAAAAAGGTAGTGTATGTACATGTTAGATAGTGTGCTGACTCTTGAGAAGTATTGTTGAACTGGAAACTTAAACCTTGCCCCTACTGGAGGCAAAGTGCTAAGGAAGGTGCTGGCAGAAGACTGGGCTAAATGCCAGTGTCACCTCCTCCTCAGGCCTCTGTGATGTTTAAGGTTTTGTTTTTACGATGGTAGAGCAAAGAAAGCATGTACAGCAAGTACTGTTATGGGATGGCTTGTTCAAAAGAACAGACCCAAACCTTCTCTGTGTATTTTAATGGTTGTTTTCTTAATTTGGATTCTTTAATGTATATCGCAAAGACAAGTAAATACAAGTACCTCAGAGCTAGATGTGGGCTAAAGCAGCATCTTTAAGTGGAAAAGTATTACATTGCAGCTCAGGCTAAAAGTTTATCCTGAAGGTCTGCTAGCTTCCATTTCACATTGTTTGTAGTTACCTTAATGGAACTGATCTCGTCATACAATCTAATTTAAGGAATTTTTTTTCCTTTTCTAGAATTTGCTGTTTGGGCAAGAGGCACATGTACTGCTGGTTTGGTGACTATGGACAAACAGAGGTAATGCTCACAAATGCAGAGAAAATGTGCATGCAGCCAGTGCCCACTCTTTGGAGGGCAGGCCTCTTAGGTCACACTGTAGAAACAGGGCACTAGTTGCATTGTAATTCCATTCAAAACACAGTTCTCACATTAAATATGTTAATTTAAAACTCATATATTAATAAGAAAATTACTTTTTAAAGGAGCATCTGACTTGCCAAGGAGCATTCAATAGAACAGGTTCATCTAGGCCAATGGAAGTTTGGCAGAAGTTCAGAAAACATACCTTTTGTTCCTTACTAACAGAAAAAAAAATAGTTCACAGGAATTTTTCCTGCCTCCTTGCTCTCCCCCACCCCCACAAGGAAATTCCAGACTATCAAAAAGTTCTGTTAAAGGAGTTAATTATTCCACTTAGGAATTAGTGTCCATTGGATGCCCTTTGTACTTCTCAAGAGCACCACAAATGGCTTTCAAAAAATCAATGGAGCATAAGAAACTAAACTGCAATGGTGTTACCAAATAAGTCATTTCATCAGTCTGCATGCTGAATTTAACGTGACCATTTCTGAACAGATTGGTCAGATTCTCGATGTGTTGAAAACTGGCATGGAAATGTCCCAATTTACACATGCGGAGAATCTGGTCTGGTATTTCCACTTCCTCTGGAGCAGAAAAAAAATTATTGTAATTTTGGATACAAAGACAGCAATGATGGATTTATTTAAAATATAAATTCAGGAAGGCTGGATCAATTCTCATGAGAATGCAAGGAATTTTTTAAACATACAGATGTGTGATTTGCATGTAAATCATCAACACATGGTAGAAAACAAACCATAAAAAAGATTCATCTAACTTCCTATATGGAAGACATATATTTCCCCAGAGCTCTGAGGTTACTGTAAAAGCTTATGCAAAACATGAAAGTGTGTACTTTCTATGTACACCTAATACTTGTTATAAAATACCAATGTTTCAATTGTCTGTGTCTAAATTATTATTTCTGCTAAACTGTATTTTGTTTTCCCATGAACATAATCACCATAATCAGTTCAAAAGTATATCTAGAAAAGAACACAAAGCTGAAAAGATAATACAAAAACCACTGTCCCCCCCCCTTTTTACTAACATCTCAACACACAATCATAAAGCAGTTGGTAACAAATTCTTGTATAAAACAAGTAGCGTGAAGACAAGTGTACCTTTGCATAGAAAGGTGCTGCTAACCCTATTAAACAAAAATAGGTTTAAAAGACTGTTTAGTAAGTGCCAAATCATCAAGTTGGTATGAATGCATTTTGAAACTGTGGCTACACTTGTACGTGACAAGCAATTAGAGGTCTATAACTTCCTTCAATTGTTATGAACCTGCATGTACCAATCTTTCGGATATATTCGTCTGTAATGTGTTTTTCATGAGATGCTTGGCATATTTCTTTAACAAGCAAAATAGTCTTTGGATGACTGTGAAACCATGTAGGATGGAGAGTTGGCCTGGTGATTCTTCACAGAATGCCATTTTTTAACCCCTGCTTAACATTGCCTTTGCTAAAAACGTTTGTTTGCTTCCTATTCACTACTACTGGGAATTTAAGTTTTCAAAACTGTGAGACTGTATTCTCTAAGACCAGAATTCGATGAAACTAGCTAAAATGCTAGCGTTGTTCTTATCATGCCTGCTGCAATATGATAAGGTGCTAACTTCTGGAAATTAATTCTGCACTCCTTACTTTGGCAAAACCTCCACTGAAGAAAAGTGAGTAGGGAGTGCAGAACAGCCCTTTATACCACTGTTTTTAGAAATGCTGCCACTTACAGTTACAACTTAGTGGTGCATTATTTGTTCAAGTAGACGGTGTCTCAGTGAAAATGTCTAGATAAAAGAACATGTATGTACAAGATCAGAAAACCCTTCACCTCTGATTTAAAAAATAAATAGCTGGTTTAGATGGTTATTACTGGGATATCATCTTTAAAGGAATGGGAAAGTCATTTAAGATTTCTGTCTTCTTTCATACGCCTTACTGGTAATGGAAATGTCTTTCAGAGTTCTGTGACGTGCATCGGATAGCTTGGAGGTGGATGTGATGGCAATTTAATATTAAGGCGCCTGATATGACAGCCATGACAGAGCAAGTGACCTTCTAATGGGTAACAACGATGGCCTTCCTCATCATTGAGCTGCAAGCCACAGTCCTAGAAGAAAAATATACATCCCAGGTTAGTGAGTGACTCAGGTAGGTCATCTCATATCGATGTTGATCTGACTTGCTTAACCATGAGAGCTCCCTCCCATGCCTCCAAAAGCAGCAATCTCAAGAGTTTGTGGTAGACAGACCCTGATTATCTTGTATTGAACAAAATGCCATCACTGAAATCTACTACGACAATCTCTCGAAGTACCTAGCCCAGTTGTCGCATTTTTTTCTGTTGTTTCCCACTTACCTTCATCTATTAAATGTTGAAGCAAATCAGATAAAATCAGGCCAAGGACTAACCCTGATACATGCACAACGTGGAACAGGTTAGAAAAGAAAAGGAACTGATTCTACAACAGGGCAGTGAGCAGGAAATAGGCGAGTATAAGCAGGGAATGAGAAAGGGCCAGGAGGGGAGATGAGGCATATCTTACTTACAAATCAGGACTGAACTTTCATTTTTTAAAATCTATTTTGAATTAGAGAAAGACTTCAAGGCCGATGGTCTGTATTTTTGGTGGAGGCATGTTAGTATCTCTGGGACTGGCACATAACTACAGGGATGACATAAGTGAACAACAGTGGAGGAACAGAACTAAAACCAGCATGGTAAACAATGATCCTGCCTGCTGACAATTGTGTACACTGCAATGGAGATAATCCTTGTGCTCAGTTATCATTGCAATCTTGAGAACATTTGAAAGTTATAGCAGTTTTGTGCTTGGATTTGATGTTTCAAGAGTTGTAAGTACTTAAAAATTGTTACTGTGACCAATTCTGACAAATCAGAGATTCTGAATATGTAACTGAACACCTAACAGAAGAAAAAATGTGACCAAACTGGGCATATAGTTAATTTTAGTACTGAAAATCAATGCAAAGTTTTTAATTGGACTTAAAGTATGATTTTTCAGCTTTCATAGCTAATGTTAAAATCTTCAGTTTTTATAATGCTGAAATAAGAATGTGAAGTTTTAAAGTTTACTTTAAGAAGTTTTTACTTTTACTGAAATGTTAGTTTAGGGAGGCTTTAACCAAAGCTTCTGCCAATTTCTATTTTCCATGTGTGAATATATGCTACATACAAACGTTATAGTCTGTTATGTTAAGATTTCAAATTCAGTTCCTCTTTATAATTTAAAAATTTCAGATACATTTACAAGCATTTGGAATATCTATAGGGTACCTTTTCCCAGTCCAAAACTGGATTCCTTTTTCTGCAACAAGAAAGTCCACTTTCTCAGTGGATTTCAGTTCTAGAATGAGAATCTATTGAACTTCACAGCAGATTTTAAGATGTCGCATAAGGAGGAGATGACATGGAAAAGCAGAAAAGTTTCTGAACTGACTAGTGACTTTGCGTGACCAACAGGTGGTGATGACAACTGAAATAGCATTTCATATAAATTCAGCCTTTACAAAGCATCCATATGAATCCCTGAAAGTACTGGTATTAACTGAACTAGCAATATTTGGAGACAGCAGTGACCCAGTGTGTACAGTTGGAGCCTAATTTGAGGAGGTTAGGCAGTAACCTACCCCTGTTAACACATGGCTAACCCCCTGATTTCTGTACATAAACACACTCTGCCATTCTGGGCAGATGTGGAGGCAGCTTGATTTCCCTCAAACTGGAAAGAGAATGGGGAAATGAATAATGAAACAGAACTGAAAATAAACCCCTATTGGGACATTCTAATATGACATCAATAGGCTGGGAGAGAAGGGGAGGGAGCTGTCATCTTAGGTGAAGCCTGCACAAAGCAATAGATGAGGAGATGAGGAGAGGAGGAGGAGGGAAATACAGCTTTCCAAAATGCTGAAATTTCCTGTGCTAATTTCTCTGGAGTATCAGCTAACCTCTTGCTGGAAGGAGATAACTAAAAGGATGGGCTCCTCCTCAGGTTTAGGTTCATGTACATTTTGAGAAGTCCTGAATTTTGCTATTTTCTCCCTCAATTGGAAATCTCTCTAGAAAACCTTTCTGTGCAGGAGTGCACAGAAGACAGCATGGCTACATTTTTTGCTTCAGGTGCTTATTACATGCCATGCTGGATGCTATCACAATTACCACCTGCATGAATAATAGAACGTATTTATCAGATAGCCATACCTACTGCAAAAGGAAAGTTTGGGGTTTATCCTAAATTAGAGGGTTTGTCTCCTTCCTTATGCTCTTGGATGCAGAGCTAGGACTGAACTCAGCTCTCCTCCCTGTGAAGCAAGGTCACTAGTCCCAGAACCTGATCTGCCCCCCCAAACGTTTAAATGTTCTGCACAAAAAGAAATAGAAAGTCACTGGTACCCGGCTCTTTTGTAGTAAAAAATCACTGTTCATCCAGCATAGGGTAATGGTCTTTCACTGCAAAGGCAATACAGATTCAAGTCCCCTCAGACCACAGCCATGCAAACTGTATCCAAAAAGATCAGGCAAAAAAAGAGAACCAGCACTTCCCTCTTTGTTCTTTCCTCATCTACAAGTACAGAGAAAATTCCACTAAAACTAAACCCAGCCTTTGAAATTAATATACTGAGAGGAAAAAAAAGGAACTAATGTGGTGCTACTGGAGATGGCAGCATGACTGGCAGCCCATCTCACACTCCTTCCTCTGACTCCTTTCAGCAGCTATGGGGCAGAGCCCTGCCTGCCCAGGCGCGCAGGAACCAGCAAATGCACCTGGGGTGCGAGTCATGCACCTAGCAGGAAGATGCTTGCTACTAGCAAAGCCTTGCCATGGGGGAGCTGGGCAGAGGCACGCAGTGACGCTTACCTCGCAGTGATAGCACTCCACATGGTAGTCTTTGTCCATTGACACTACTCGAATTGTCTCCTCGGAGCCCTGTTGAGGAAGCACAGAGAAGTTAAGAATGGGTTTGTAAGTGATGTTTTTTCCATCTTCTTTCAGTGCCCAGCCTATAGCTTTGGAAAGCTGCTTCCCAGAAGGATCCCCTCTCCTTATGCAGAGCAGAGCACGCTGAGGGGTTTGCCCCACTAGGCACAGCACTGCACCACTGTTTTTTCCAGTTTAGCAGCAGCATGGGTGTCTGACAGAGCTAAGCTGTAGAGGTCCTTTGGGAAGTGTAGCCAAAACTTAATGCTCCAGGGACAAATTTCTCTTGAGATCCAATCATTTTCCAAGGGCACCCAGGATTTGAACAAATCACCTGCCCAACACCATGACTTACTGATTGGGTCACTCTTCCCTATAGACAGCCTGGCCTGATTTTTCCAGGACTTGCATTCCCCTCAAACCAGATGGTACACAGATATCTTGCACACACGTGTCACTGTATGTACCCCATGGAGATTTACATACTAGTCCAGCAGGTAATTACGTGCACAGGCCAAAACCTCAGCATGAGGGTGGATGCAGTGCAGTTGTGTAATACCTGGCTGAGCCCCAGGCCCTGCTGAGCAGCCCATACCCTTCTTCTAACCTCACAGACTTTCCCTGAACCACTGCGATGCCTCCTGAAGACACAACTCATTAAATTTGCTGCCCTGCATTGTTTCCAGTTGCAGGCATGGTCAGAGCATCAGATGAGACGTAGACTACGTCTGAGAGAAGCTGTGGGCAAGTTGGCACCTGCACTGCTAGTCTTGAACTAACCTACGAAACCTCCGTGGGAAAGAACATGGAGTCTATCCCACTAACCATCAGATGAGTCAGCAGTAGGGCTGCTTTCTCTTCTTATTTATTTTTGTATCTAAATATAAATATATATGTAACATATACAATATAAATAATTTTTAAGACACAAAACCAAGTGAAGTTTCAATAGGGCTTTTCTCTTTACACCCCACCAGCAGGGCAGGTGGTTCTGGCTCAGCCTTTATAAGGTTTTAAATTATGTGAGACTTGACCATTTAACAGAAAGAATTACAAATGGAAAATAACATGCAGAGTGGTAGAGGTGGGCATGCTGAGAGGCTCTAGCCCTAGGCTTTACTGTGGTACAGCAGCTTACAAGAGGCAAGCTCTGGCTCTACAAACATGCCAGAAAAGAGGAGTGAAATGCTGAGGCTCTTGCTTGTGAATGGGCTGGTCAGTGACCTGATCAATGGGAACTCAGAGGGTCCTACACAAACTTCACTACAGCAGGGAGGATAGGGTTGTCTTAATGTACAAAACTTACTGTATTAACGACACTGCCACAACGGGCTGAGGTTGCAAGCAGCAATCATTCTTCTGGCTTTCCTTTTACCCATCCTTTCTACCTGCTTTTCCACTCCTTCCAGCACTCTTATTACAGTGCCACCCCAGGCTATGTGGCCTCTTCATAGGGTCAGGGTAACCCTTCAGAAGTATTTTCAAACTTGGGCATCTTCACATATTCCATCAAAAATGCAAACATAGCAGACAAGGAAAATTGCTATTTGAGCTAATGGGAGATTCTAAAAATAAACAGGGCTTTACTTCTTGGGTTGTTCTTGGAGCCCTGGTCAGGGCTTTCAATTAAACAACACTTATAACAGCATAATCAAGACCTGGAAAGCACCCTAAAGATACAAAGTACTACGCTGCATAAGTGCTATGACTATTACAACCTCTGGGAATGTTTGGGAGTGACATTACTGCTGAACTGTATTTAATTTAGTATCTGACATGCTACAGGCTCTGGAAGAGGGAGGAAAAGCATCTAGTGTGTTTTTTGTGAAGCGTTTATATGCCAACAGCTGTTTTCTCTAAAGAGTCTGTGCATGTTAACACATACCTGTGCTGGTAGAATCGGCTGGTTACAGGAAGCGCACTTTGGTGCGAAAACCCTAGGGTGAAGAAGAAATTGTTCAAATCACATGCAAAGCTTCTCCAAAAAGTAGAACCAAGAGAGCTATTCTAACCAAGCCTTCTCAGTAGCAAAATGTAAATGCAGGTTTGGAAGCATCTCTAAATTTTTTTGGTAATATTTAGTAAAAAGAAGGTTTACTTTACAAAGGCAGATCAACCCCAGCTTTATTGCTTAGGTCTTCCTGACCTCCAGGCACAGCCCTGCTCCCATATACACCCTTTCTTTCAGCTTTCTTTACCCTTAAAGTCATTCAGATTGCGCAGAGCACCTCATGAACTGAGGAGTGTCACCAACTGACACGTTAAATGGGAAAGGGGCTGATCTTGGCTAGGACCTACTTCAACCAAATACATCAACTGGTTTTATCCAACAGCTGTGTTTTATGACAGTTACTGGGCCAACATTCGCTCCATCCTCACAAAGCAGTCAGTTAAACCAATACGTCTGAGTTTAAAGTGCAGAGCAGAAGGGAGTACAAAAGCAATCACTTAACCACAAAACTTTTTGTCAGGTGAGGCTAAAATTATTCTAACACTAACTGCTAATTATATGTCTATATTGTCCAGTCTAAGTGAATGCAGCTTATACTCTCCAGTGATGCGCTACCAGAATCTAGACTTGTTAAAGCCAGCAAAATCAAACATCATTGCATAATAAGCCTTGTCTAATTAGTATTGGAAATCCTGAAAGAAATAGAGAAGCAGCCACCAGAGAAATACATGCTGTGATATAACTTGGTTTTCAACCTCACCTAGCCCCCAAATGTCACCCTGGGCCTACAAAGTGACATTTAAAACTTTAAAATGCTTTATAAAAACAAGATGTGAGAAGAGCACCGAGGGACATCACTGGAGACAGAAATAACCCTTTTAATCTACTGAAATACTTATAACTATACCAATAATTTAACTAGTATAATTTTTCCAAGCATTCAATGGATTTGTTTACTTACGTATGGTAGTCTTTGACACAGTAAATATTGTTTTCCACATCTACAGTGAAGGGGACTCCATCCAAACACTCGTTACATACCACGCAGCGGAAGCAGCCAGGATGGTATGACTTTCCAAGGGCCTGCAAGATCTTAAGAGGCAAAACAGCAAAATAAGTGGATGCATGACTACATGAGATTCCCCCATACACTGCTATGCCCGACTCTTAAAAATGACAGTAAGAAACACGCTTCAGAATGAAATTACCACTCTGGAGATCTGTCAGCAAGGGACTGTTTAAAACAAGCTTGCTTATTTCTGTGGGTTTCTGTTAGGCTCCCAACAATGACAGAGAACTGTGAAAATGAGGCTAAGTTCCATCACTTTTAGCTTTGCAGAGCCAATATTGCCCAACAGAAATTAAAATAGTTTCAGTGACTACTTCTTGGAAAAAAATCTGTTGCAGATACAAGTTAGTGGGATACAGAATTAATCACAAAATATAACAGGCTGTGACTAAAGGAGTCCAAACCAGTCATTATTCAAATCTACAAAGTAAAACAATAAAACAAGCAAATAAATAGATAGCCCTTTATTAACGCTCCTGATCCACCACAGTTACTGACTGGCTATTTGTCACTGGGGCCCATCAGTTTCAGTTAAAATTCCATCTGTATCGATGGATAATCAAAAGTGCCCTGCCATGCTGACCTTCCCTGTTGCATTTTAAAGGCTTTAAGGAAAGATTTATGCAGAGTCTCCTCTACACTGCTACAGAAAAATCCCCTCCTCGCAGTGTCCTTGTACGTAATGTGGCACCAAGGAGGGCACACCAAGCCCATGAACAGGGTTCTGGGAAGAGTTAGACATGGTGTCATCTTCAGGCATCTCTCAACACCTTATAGCACCAATTGCATGCAGAATCAACTTTGAAAAGTTTCTGCTAGCAAGAACCCTCAGCTTGGAGCTATCAATAAGCTGGAGATGAAAAAATCTCCACTGACCAAGATCTCATGGCCGTGTAGGTGTTTGTACAGATACTGTTCAAATCAACATGAAATAAGGTGTGGAGCACAGGAAAAATGGGCAAAGTCAATTTAATTTCACCTTTCACCCCTTTTAACAAATCTCTTCTCTGTTCAATGACGGGCATCAGACTGATTTGCAAGCCTGTTCCTACCCAGACACAACTTGTCTCTGTGCGTGTGTTGCTATCCAAGCAGCTACAAAACATGCACTCTTAGCATGCCGTGGTTGCGCAGCCATCCTTTGCACAGAACAATCCCTAATTTGACTGCACTTTCAGCCTTGAACAGCTTCAGGCTTGCACCCAAGCCTGTGGGGCTGCAGCACAGTTCCTCAGCTGCACACCAGTAATAGGACTGTGCAGGCATGTTTGTGTCTGTGCACTCCTGACACAGAGCAATTAACCAAATAAGACTGCTTAATTCCTGGAGCTCCCAGAGCTGTTTCCTTTTGTTGGAGCATACTTGCTGATGGGAGAAAAGCAGATGAGCACCTGCCAAACTTCCAGCTACTGAGCTCCACCAACTAGATATTATGGACTCTTGCCTGGCATTCTGCAATTAAGGGCCAGCTCAAAGCATGCAAGTTGGGATCCCCCTCCCCCTCCCTGCACGACACAACTCTAGAAATTTGCTCTTGGGCTAAAACGAACAATATCCTTGTCCAACCAGTGGTGCCAGGATATGAGCCAGAATCCTCATTAGTGAAGTCTCTGTTCCAGCTCCTACTGCACCTCCATGTTGCAATGTAATAGCTACTTCTATTAGGCACACTAACGTTCACATACATTTTAAAGCAAGAGGAAAACACTGACATACACACGATCTGCACTTCTTCATTGTGCAAGCGATTTCATTTGTTTGGGAATTTTTGCTTAGGAAGAACAGACAAAATTCATCCTACTTTCTCCCAGTGAAATGATGCCAACAGTGTCCGGCCCAACCCATGGGTCTTTGATTTTTAATTATAAAAGTAACTGACTGCTGGCTCCCTGCACATCACAGTAGCAATAAAGGATTTTAACAGACATGGAGCAAGTGGCAGAAGGTAAATAAAGCAAATTACAGAGCTGGCAACAAACCTCAGGACTACTGATAATGTTCCTCTCTTCCCTAAACCAGACTCCATCTTCTTACTATTCTACTGTCTTACACAACACCTGTTTTCCTTCACCATGTTCTCATACAAAGCTTTGGTCATTTTTCCCCCTTTAGTATTAAAATTCATTTTATTTTTTATTAACTAGCATGTGGCAGAACAACAGAATCCCATGATCTCAGGTATAAGAAAAGCCCAACTTTCTGTACTTTAGAGTAATGCAGCATGAATATATTTATGATACTGCCTCAATTTGCAAAACTACCTTTACAATAACGGAGACAACAATAGTCTGATAAGGGAAAAAGCACAACGTCTTACAGAACACTACCAAAATACATCCCAAAGATATGCCCCATTTAGAAGCTTAGGTCTCTTACCATTTCCATTATGAGGTGTCCACAAACAAAGCACTTGTCTGCTGTTTGCTGAAAACCTGAATACTGTTAAAATGACAGAAAAAACAGGATTATTAGGAACCACTCTTCTAGCTGCAGAAATACCTCGTAAATGAACACCGTGCTGTTTGCCAGCTTGTGCTGTGTTTGACAGCAAACTACACAATAGGTTTGGAAGACTGATTCAGAAGACTTCGTTCTGCTCTTGCAGCATGCTCAAGTACCAGCTTGGCCTTCTGATCTGCTGTAAATACTGAGGTTTGCAACATAACCATCATTTAGAAATACAGTTTTTAGTTTTGAAGCTTGTTCAGGGAGTTTACATTCACTCAGCATGCTGGAATTAGCTTCTACTCACTCTTTTTGTTGTTGCTAGTGGGGTAAGGTAAATAATTTGAGAAGTAAACAATGCAGGACTGACCTCCTGACTCCCGCCCAGACTAGTGAGAGGATGCTTACTGACCTCAGTTTTGGGACCTACATTTCACTCAGTACTATATGCAGCCTGGAAAGATGCAGACAGGCCCACGGACTATTTAGCTACCTTATGGATACCTAGCTTTTTATCAGTGAGACAATTTTAAAAGTCCAGATGTAGGAGCTTATGTTCGCCGCACAACACAGGCTACAGTAAGGTGCCTCAGCCAGACGATACAAAGCGCAGCTGCAAGCAGTGGGAAAAGGAGAGGCTGGGCGGCCTGGCAGCAGAGCACTCTTGGGTGCAGTGACTGGGGCATGGCTGCAGGGGAGTCATTTGTCCACTTGGGGACCACAGCTCTACGTTCCCTCCCTCCCTGCACAGTTTTGATCTCAACTTTGTACTTGGGCCCCTAAAGCAGGTCCTGTTTCAGATGCCAAAGTTTCTTTAACCCTATGCTTAGACACATACAAATAATATCAAGGTTATCAGGCCAGGTGACTGACCTACCCAACAGCTACCCTACAGGCAAGAGACATTTGCTTGATGAACTCCAGCCATGTAATTTTGAAACTGGTATTTACAGCGGCTGAACTTTACCCTCATCCATGCAAGTGAAGTGCAGCATGTGTACTCCTTCCTGCCAGAGGAAAGGGGTGCCCAGGCACTTGGGTGGTGTTGCACCGCGATGCCTATTTCAGCAATTAGGTTTGTAAGCTCACCTGAAATGTACTGTAGTCACATAAGATAAAAGATGGGGACTGGGAGGATGAGGGCAAACTGGACTCTTCCGAGCTAAGGTTAATTGACTCAAAGTAGCCAGGTGAATGCATCCTCAGAGGCTCAGCCTAACAGAGCCTATGGCTTGCTACATTCCCCCTTGATTTCATGGGGATTAACTGTCCCCTCACTTCAAAAGCCAGTGGTTCACAGCCTAGTGCTGCCATATGTTTTCCTTTTTATTGGTGTGAGAGGATTACATATTATTTCACATCAAGAGGTTGGAGGCAAAATTATTGTTGCTATGCAACACAGCAATTATGAAGAACAAGGTCTTGCAAACACTTGGATGGGTCCTGAAAGTCAGTAAATGATGCTACGGCAGCTGTCACAGCTCTGTATTTACTATGCACTAAGGAACACAGCTCGAACTATCTTAAGAAACTTTGAAACTTCAGCAGAGAGACCAGAGTCTTGAGGAACATATCCAGGGGTGGCAGTTGTAGCTGGCTACTTCTGGAAGATATCGTTCTGAATTGAGCAGTGAAACTGGTGTGCAAGTCTGGACAAGTCTGGACGTGGAGAAATAGCTGAGTTCACCTCCCTGATTTCAGGTAGTAGTTTTTGTATCCAAATACTTGCTTCTTTCTTTTTACTGAGGTAGAAAAAAGGCCTCACTACTTGGGATACTTCTTGGCTGCACTGTATCTGAGTAACCATCTGGCTAGACTATTTCCTAAGGCTGTGAACTCGAGGGTTACTGGAAACAGGTGGGTAGGTCCTGGCAACACAGACAGCATAGGATTAACAATCATACAAACCCAGCTAATTCTGAAATCCTGCTGGAATGAATTTACCAGTACCATCTGGCTGTCATTTGATAAGGAATGCAAAGGAGCATTTACCCAGCTATTGATTAAGAGGGAACGTTATTCCCCAGGAGCAGAATGACTTAGTGGTCAGATTAATGTCATTTATTGCTAACTAGATTGCCATAAATTACACTGTTTGTCAGTAAAAAAGGTTTTGCTGACACAAAATCACTCTTTATATGACTAACCCTATTATATTAAAACCATGATTTGTTTTTAACAAGAGAATTGTTATTTGTCGAACACATCCAGCACCGGATTACCCAATTAAGACTTTGCTAAATGGCAATAAGTCTACTAGCAGCGATAAAATCTTTCACTGTCCTTCACCACTACACTGTTCTCTTTTCTGATCACAGTATCGATCCCAGGCAAACTGGAAACCTCCCGATGCACTGAAAGCTGGGGTTTGGATTAGGCTGTACTTGTGCTTTAGATTTTCTTGGCCTGGAAATGAAAAATATTCTAGGATCCCAGCAGCACCATTTTTCTATATGGCGGTTGTACTGCGGACAGTGCTGTTCAAAGGTAAAGAATAGAACATCTTCTCTACAGTTTTGTATCTCACCTGTAAACTCCTTTAGAAACTTTGAGAATTCAGACATAGCTGTTGTGCTAAGTTTTCAATTTTAGAAGCAAGCCTACAAACAAAGTCTTAAAATACTAATTAAAATTGTTAACCTCTGTTTTTGAAACACTCCATTACTATAAAGCTTCACAAGCCTTGTGTGTGCAACAAGACAGAAGCAGTGACTTGCTCCAGACAGTAGACAAGGCAGAAAGGCTTCATTATCATCCCAGCACACCCAAGAGCCTCCCTGATGGTGGGTTCCCAGTGTGACTGGGTGGAAGAAACACTGGTCCCCCTGAGCTTCTCATACTTAACTGCATGAGAAGAGGAGTTAGGCAGTACAGACTTGTAGTTTCTCTCATTACTGACATAGCTGGAGGGGGAAAAAGAAATTTTGGGCACACCAGCCCTTCCTCACAATCTGGAGACATGAAAAGCAGATTGAGGTGAAACAGTGAAATAATATGAGCTGATACACAAGATCCTAATGGAGAAGCCATATCACAGATATGGATCCTGTACACGTGGTATTTTATACATACAGTTTCATCCCAGATGGAAAGGGAACTAGGCTTACTTTATAACGTTTTCAAATGTGCAATTTAAAAAAAAATGGAATTGTTGGCAGACCAGTAAGATGACATTAATACAGACCAAGCTCAAAACTAGACTGGCATGTTCAAAAGGCTACAGACAGTATATACCCAGGACAAATAAGCGCATTTTTGAACTTTCCCAAATATTCATTATAGATGTTCATTAGGCATATGCAAAAACATTGAAAGAGGTTGTTATAAAACAACAGCTCTAACATTCAAAACTCAAAATTAAGCATTAGCCCTTACTGTCTTTTCCATGAATTAGAAATAAGATGTTAGTTATCAAAATGCAAAGAAAACATTACCATGAAAGAGCTGGTATATTATTTTTCCTGATTCCTCAGCTTGGTCCCAACTGTTTTTCCTGTATTTACCTTGTCCTTGAATTCTCTTTCAGGGAATAAAATCTCAGTCTGTGTGCAAGAATCAAGACTTCAAAATAAAGCTCCCCAATAATATTCATATAAAGTAAGACTCAGAAAACTAAATAAACCTTGAAATTATGTCAATTATGCCAAAACAGAAGAGTAAAAAATAAAGTAGAAGAATTGGCTGGATGAACCTCTAGTTTGTTTGCCATCTACTTTGATTACCAAACAGGCTAAAAATGTCTAATGATTCTGTCCAAGAGTCTTTGTTCCAGTGTAAGAGGAAAACAAGTCCCCTTCTGTCCCAAATACTTGGACTGTTAGTATCCTTCTGTGATAATCTTGGGGTCTATGAACTCTTCTGTCTAATGTGCAATATGTCCAAAAGAATTTAACAATGAATTTTGAGTATATAATGAACAATTATGCACGGAGGATAATCCCAGCGAATACTGTAAGAAAACATTTTTCCTGTCTGCCATCAATCCTTCAACTGAACTTTGGTTGTCTACCAAGGGTCTTTCACAGCGCGATGTTCTCATCACGATTTTCAAAACCAAAACATTAAAAAAATAGCATGCCTGAAAAAGGCTTCAGGACCTGAAGTTTCTACCTTAGGCAATGTCAGATCTTTGAAAAGACATGTCGCTGCTCCTCCTTCACATGCCTAACCATGCCCAAGGAGCGGCTGATGCACTTCCCTGCTGTTAGGCACTCAGCAAAACAAAACCTTCCTCCTGGAAACAGACCCTGGAATCTCATTCAGGCCCATTTTCTTCTTTGATGGGGATGTTCAAAACCTGCTAAAGGTTTGTGCAAACAGATCAAGTGGGTTACATTTCAGTAGGTGTGGCGATTGCTGCCAGTGGCATGAAGCTGTAAAAACTGTTAAAGCACTGCAAAGTTGCTGAATGTGACTGCTCAGCCTAGAATTGAGATTCTTAACCTTTCACGCTTTAAGGGCTTTTGAGAGGGATGATCAGGAGATTTTGCCAAAATGCTGCAGGCATTTGATTCTGAAAACTAATTTCTGAATTGGGTGCTATGCTAATAATGTATTCCAACCCCAGGCTGCCTGTAATCCCTCACAGACTCTCTTCTCCTTGGTTTCCCATTAGCAGAGCATCTGTCTTCTCACTGCTTTATTGTTTGCTCTCTGCATGGGACCCTTAGTACATGGGACACAACAATGCAAGAAATTCATAGGGTCACATTAAAAGAAGGAGAGAATATCAAATTTGGTTTCATGCAGATGGGTTTTTGTTGTTGTTGTTTTACCCACACATCTAAATGCAAAGATTAAACTAAACTGAACAAAATGGGGCCTTCGCAGGCTCAGAGATACAGGAACTTCAGAGCAGGTGGCAGAGATTAAACTAAAGCAGAATGGTCCAGAACTTTACCCTTCATCTTGCCTGAAACCCTTTCATATATCTTCCCATTGCTTTGTTCTGTCTTGGTGCCAGTAAGGAAACACTAACACAGCAGCCTATCTTCATGCTTCTGTGTTTCCACTTAGTTAAGTTTGAAGGACATGGATAGAGCAGGGAGGGACTTTATGTTCTCTCAGAGTTTTTTGGGCCATGCACAAAACACTGCCAAAACTCAGGAATTTAGCTGGTAACTAACTTTGCCTTAGCAGTCAGGCATTTCATCGCCTGTGAGAAGGAAACAGCCATCTACCTCATGGGGAGCCTACAGAGATCCCTAGGTGAGCACTCGCCAAAGATACTTTGTCTGATTAATTATGAGTAAAATAATGATTTTCTTAGATAGATCTTCTTTAGACAAACTCCTGTGGAAGCTTTACAGTGACAATGAACAAGAAAGAAACCTGAAGCAACAAATTTAACTCAGCACTGCATCATACAGTGCAAAATCTATTAACTCAATTCACATTGTGCAGCACCGTACATTGCTTAGCACTTCTACTCTTGCTATGGCTTATTTATTGTCAATGCTACCATCTATTATGCACACTGTGAAAGAAACTGTCTAGAACATATCTTCCCGAAAAAAGTCTGCATTTTATTCTAAACAGTTGTTGAAAGATTTCCATTCAAAACATACAGCAACTAATAGCAGCATTTACTACAGAAGTGGAAACACACCACTTGCTCAACATGTTTTTTTTCTAATGCTCCCATAGAAAAAAATTAACGCTGTCTGCTTACATGTGTTTGGCAGGAGTTGCACATAATTAAAAAGAGCTCTATTTCCTTTTTAAATGTGCTTCAGTTACTGCAATATATTTTTCAATGGAATATTAAGAAAAAAAAGGGATAATCTGACTTTTTGGATCAGCATCTCAAGAGGAAGTAGGGGAGTGACTCTCTGACATGAAATTGACTGGACTTCATAACACGCTTTTCACAACATGCCACTAGCAAATGTGAAGTACAGGACAGCTGCAAGACCTAGTCTGTAGAGGTAAGTCTCAGAAAATAAATAAATAAATTAAATAAATAATCTTTGTCTTCCTTGTCTATTTTGTCATGGCTCAGAGAGTGATTCCTGTGACCCCCCTAACAATCCATAACCCAACTCAGGAAATACTGAGCATCCTCCTAGCAAATACAGATCCTACACGTTGACATTCATTACATTACATTTATCTATATTACCATCTGGGTCTAGGTACTGCCTGTGTATTGCTCTTTTACAAACCTGAGATTTTTCTGGACTCCAGTTGGTCTCCTGTTTCAAAACACCAATTTTCTTCAATTAGCAGCCTGCAGTCTGCCATGCTATGCAATGCAATGTTTGCAGAATTCAGCCTTATGTTTCTCAGCCTTGGTGCCAACATTTTAACGTGGGCTTTAGCTTTAAAAACTTGTCCTCTGGGATGAATTCCTGGGGGAAAATCCAGCTCCTCCAAAAGTCTATGGGAGTTCCGCCACCAGCTTCAGTGGCCTTGTAACCTCTTGCTGTGGGATATAGAGCAGTACGGTATGGTACAATGAGAGGTGAATCCAGACTGTCAGCTCTATACACTCCTCGGAGTGATTGAGATAATTAAGTCTAAACTGCACAAGCCAACAAGTATCTGGCTATCCCCTAAATATTGTGAAATTTGTCTTTAAAGCCCATCTGTAGGTTTGATGCAACACTTCAATTCAGAGTACCCCAATTAATCATCACTGCTGTCAAACCTGTTTATAAAATAAAACCTGGACCACTGGTATACTATGAACTGTCTAGAAAAAAATAAGGAAAAGCAGTATTCATTATATTTTTTGGCAGGGAGGGGATGAAGCAAGACACACACAAGTAACAACTTGAACCTCACTCCCTCATGCACAGATTACCAAACATGCTATAATCTGTTTGCCTTTGTTTTCAGGGATAGTGTTTGGGAGCGCAGCAAAGCCCAGCATTCATGATGCCTTTCACTGCGTGTGCCGTGGATCTGTCTATGTCTGATTAATGCTATCAGTGTTCTGGAACTTGAAGGCACCTCCTGTCCTAACCCAGAGGGTCAGTGCCTTGAAACTGCTCAGACTTCCACACACTTCTGTTTACCAGGACTACTGCAGCAAATCCCTTTCCAATCTTTGATTCTGTTATTCTGTTAAACACATCAATAAACAAATGTGGCTGTCTGTTCTTTGACTGGAGAATGTATTTTAATAGCGAGTCTCTAAAATGCAACATCCTCCTAATTATCTAGAACTACGTTTGCTTTACGATTCCCCTTAGATATGAAATGGACATAAGCTGCAACTTTAATCATTTACCTTTTCAACTGGAATCTATTTTTTCTGAGAGAGTCTCACTTAGCAGTGATGGGCTCTCTGGCTAATGCACTAGTCCCAGTGCTCACGTCCCAAGGGGATCTCCAAACATTTATACTTGCTGAGATGGAAAATCAACCCCCGGCTCCAGATGACACCAGCTTCCACCACTCTAAATAAAAACTATCTTCCTAGGGCCCCAGCGGGTGGGGCGGCCATTTCCCACACTGCCAGGCTTGGAGAACAGCATGTGCACAAACTGAGAAGAATTGCCTCATTAAAATTTACATTGCAGCCCTGTATGCCAGGGGCCCAAATTAGGGTCAGGGTCTCATTGTATTTGGTGCTTCAGGAGATGAAGGTGCAAATCCTGCTCCCAAACACCCAGCGCCCAGCTAGTTTTCTATCAGCATCCCGCCCCATTTCCCCCACTGCGGGCTGCTTGCCCTGCCCTCCCTGCTGCCGCAGCCTCAGCTCTTGCCTCTTCTGGAAGGAGGCACACAACAACCATCACGAGGGCTGGCCGCACTGGGGGTAGGAAGGGCAGAAAGCTGACACCCCAAGGCCTCCTGGAGGCCTGCAACATCCTAAATCTCTCTTTATGGTTGGCATGTGCAAAATTACGTTTTTAGAGCCTTCTGCTTTGAGGATTTATGGGCAAAGTGACAAATCTTCCCCTAGTCTTCCTGAAATGGATGAACAGGTTTAGATGAAACTTTTGACAATAAATGACAGCAGAGCTGGCCAGAGGCACAATCCTGGCATGGAAAAGTTCAGCCTAGAAGATTAAATTTGGCAAAGTTGTTAGAGAAATGGGTAAAACTTGAAAGGGAAGTTTTAGATGACCTTAATGGTAAGCACTGCAGCTTGTAGTGTTTGTAATAGGCTATTTCCATAGCATCTGAGTGTCTTCCAGTAGTGCATTAAGCAACGTAACTAACATCTGTCACAAGCTTCATTTTCCCTCTCATCTTCTCCCTGGAGGGAAATTCTCTAATTTCTTAACCTCTGCTGGACCCCCACTCAATAATGCTCATTACCTCAAGAGAAAAAGGAAAAGCCTATCAGAAAGTTAAAAAAAAAAAGAAAAAAAAAAAAAAGGCAATAATAGATCTAAGATTCAGGCTGCTTTGGTGACATTTTTAAAGTCTTTTTTGCCAAGAAAAACAGTAATTTCTTTTAAATTTCTTTACGTGATATTTGAGCATTGAACAGGAAAGACAAATTAAAATTATTGAGCTATTTTTCCTTCACCCTTGATAAGGCAGCAATTTATCAATGAAATGGAACAAGAACATCTGACTGGGATTATTTATTATACAGTAAGGCATTTAATTTTTGTTCACTTCACCAGGAACAGTGTCCTTGTTATGGCTAGTTAGCCATCTGTGTCCTAAAAGCTTTCAGGGAAGGATTAAACTGTCATTTGTTTTATTTCCTTTCATGAAATAACTGTCCTAACAGGGCTGAGAAAAGAGCTGGGTATTGCTGGACTTGCTGCCTTAAGGTGGCATGAAGAGTGACTGCATCTTTCCTGGAGCTAAAGCAAACCAGGGAGTTTTTTGTTTTCTTCTTTTTACTACTCTTTTTCCTGTTCAATAACACAATATCACCACCCAAGTGCTCCTACTGGAATTGCACAGGTTAGGCAATCTCTACACCCTGCCTAGGCGGAAGGGGAATATCTGGAATTTCTGTTGTGGTTTTTTTTTTGTTGTTTTTTTTTTTTTTTTTAAAGTCTGATTCGTTGACCACATTTAGCCAATACGGTTTTGATTTAAGCAGTGTCAGAATTTGCAGCTAATCAGGGTGGACCCAGGAGGCTGACAAGTGAAGAAGGCAGAGCAATGCCATGCCCTCTGCTCTAGGGGGGGTTTCCCATCCCTGACGCATCGATTGGTAGCCCCGCACACAGGAAGGCTGGCACCATTCTCAGAAAGACAACCACTGCGATTCCATGTGGCATCTCTTCTCCATCTGCAACTCCACAAGTGTGCCTCAAATCTTCTAGCATTTCTTCCCTGGAAAGAATGAGCAAAATAAACTGCCTGATTCAGAGAAAGATAATCTGTGCCCTCAGTAAGAGCAAACATGTGGGAAAACTATTTGTTAGAAGAATGTACCTTGCGGCTATTGCCAGAGGTTTTGATGGGTGTATCTGTGCTTTGGATTGCTTTATGGCTCCACAGTGGAAATTGCTCATAATGAATGATAACATCTACGTTTCTGTAACACCTTTTCCAGAAATTAAAAGCACTTTTCAAAGAAAGGGTCAGATTTGGAACGCTTAACGCTAGCAGCTCCTCATGTCCCACTTTCACAGACTGATTTTTTTTGAAACAACTTGGTAGACAAAGCTCTCTGGCGCTCACCGTGCTTTAAGTGACAACTGAGCTCGCCTAAAAAATGTGAGCCATTTCACCACTGAAATGCAACTACTTCTAGGGTGGAAGAGACACACCTTAAGTGGGTGGCACCAGCACTGTGCTAAACCTTGAAAGAGACAGTTTAGCCAAGGAGGGTGACCTCTGCCCTTACAACAGGTGCCGAACACTTACAAGGATCGGATAACAGCATTTCTGAAGGTCTTGCCTTCAAGGACCATGAATAATACCGCAATGAATTCAATGTATCACCTCAGAGAGAAAGAGCTCATCTTAGAGTTCAAGTACCAGTACCTTCTGAGAGTACAGTTCTGGAGACTGCTTCTACAGGAGTTGTTTTGACACAGAAAACAGCAGCACTCTAGAAGTATAATACTGACACACATGGCAAAAATTTAAACTTTTGTAAAAGTTCCAATAAGTACAAACCCATAAATAATATCCGTTCTTCCCTAAAAAAGTATCTACATTGACTGTTTCACAGCAAAAACCAGTTCACCTGTCTTGCCTTGTCACTGTTCCTGTTCAACTTACTGCAGGGCCGCAGTGGGGTGCTGCTTCTTCCCTGCGCCCAGCCTGGCCTGCGGGACATCCCCAGTGCTGCCAGGGGGTGGTGAGGAAGCACCTGGAGCAAATCCATGGGACACAGCAGTAGCAGGGGGACAGACAGCACCGCCCCGTGCTGCCTGCTCCGGGCACACAGGAGCATGTATACAGGCTCTATATACACGCTGCTGCTATAGGACAGGACGGAGGCTTGCAGGAAAGAGGAGACAGCTCTTTGTGAGGGACCTGTGTAGCCAGGGCTATAGGACAACTCTATAGGCTGTTATAATGCATGGCAGCACCCATAGTTCTGCTTGCTTCTGCTTGCTCTGTCTTCTTGGTCCACAAAGCGCGCATGGCAGTGGTCAGAGGCCAAAGTGCAAGATTAGCCTAATACACCCTAAAGGAAAAAAATTTTACACAAACTCCTACCCCCATCTTTGACTTCCCTAACATCCTACTAGTGTATTGTCAAAAAAAAAAAAAAAAAGTAAAAAAAAAAGAAGTACTGCATGGCATATAAAGCTGCAGTAAGATTACTAGGTTACAATGAAGATTTAAATTCTCAGTTACAAAAGAAGAAACATTTGTCTGTCTGCTTTGGATGGAAAACACCTCTTTTTTAGACAGGACTGGGATCTTGTAGTGGCTAGGAACAAAACCTGGGGCAAGAAGCAGTTAAAATTATTTCCTTTTAAATGCTACTCTGCAGACTTTTCCTCTTCGAGCTTTCTCAGTCCTCAGGACTCTAAAGCAGGCAAAGTTGTTTGATTTCATTAGAGAAACAAGGCAATTCCTGGTATTCTTGCTATGAGGTCTGCTCAAGTGAAGCTAAAAGAGAATCAAATCACTTTTTGAGAAGTAGCAAGTTCAAAACTGGCAGGGATACCATCAGAATTTAATTTCTTTTACTGCAGTCCCTTGGTCTGCTTCTCTCATCTCCCTGTGCCAGCTAAGATGCACCCATAGGAGGCTTGGGCTTAAAAATTGATGCCTGGAATGTCCCAACTGTTCCTTTACTTGCAGAAAACTTACTCTTACCATGTCCTTAACCTCAGTTTTCTTGAGAAGATCACTGCAAGTGTCTCCCTTCAGAAGGCTACTGCAGCACGTCTAAGAATTAAACAATACCACCCCATCCCCTTTTTGCCTCTACCCCCCCCCTCCCCCCACTGAATGTTCTCCAAAAAGATGTAGATTTTTAGATTTTTGTCATGTTTAGGCTGCAATTACAAGTTAATAGCAACAGTCACGTCATTCAACCTGAATGAAAGGTTTTGGTCATGGGCAAAGTACATTCCAACACAGTAAATACCAGAAATTTCAAAGGTTCGAGCCCCTCTATCATACACTCCACCTTTTCTCCCTCTCCCTACACTTCTGCAGAAATGGGGGAAAGAAAGCTGGAAACAGCATGAAAGAAAAAATAATCTTCTCTCCTAAAAGCAAACAAAACAGTAACACATTTCAGTTATAACACAAAACGTTTCTGCACAAAATACGATTTGCTCTTCTCAGCAGCCTCCAGCCGTGGTAGGCTGAGAGTAAAGGTATAATATATGAAGGCAAATTCCGCTTATATTTTAGGAATTTCCATTATTTTTATGGATTGCATTGATGAGAAATGCATTTGCGTACTCTGAACTGCCAGTAACATTTTTGTTGTGGGATATACTTTGAGTAATTCCTTTGCAAAAAGGATGGCCATATTTTCATTAGAAATGGAAAGTTGTTCTGGAAGACCAATGCTTCTAAATGAATGGTATTTCAATAAATAAAGGTGCTGTAAATTCAACATACTGCTTCTCCAATTCATCATCCTATAAGCTAAAATATATCAGTTCAATTACCTGCCATGCTATCCCCTTATTCTTAATTATAAATGGTCTGCCACTTATCAAATCATTCCCTACGTACTGCGCAATCCTCACCCTTAATTGCACCAATATTTTATTTTTGGAACAACACAGCTCAGCAACAAGCTCCATTTTTCTTTTCATGACTCAGTCTCTATTAAAGCACGCCATTTATAAAAGCTCTGGGTGCATGGAGAGAAAATTAGTTGCTCCTCCGTGGCTAACAGTTTTTAGCTAATCACAATGCAGCTCCACATCACTCCTAGCAGAGCAGTGATTAAAACTGCGCCTGCAACAAAGCAACATTGTACACAGCGATGACGTGCTCCAGTCAAAAACGTCTCCCCTCTTGTTGTGATTGGTATTCCCCAGATGTTTGACTTTGAGCTTGGCAGGAGAGCCTTTGTGGCTGCAATTCAAGTCCCCAGCTTGAGCAGCTCTGCTGTGTATTCTCATAATTTACACTTTGTGATGGCTTATGGACAGTTACGTACTTATGTACTTGGTTTCATAGCCACCACTTCAAACTATGGGTCTGATTCTGACTCCATGGAGTTAGTGGTAAATGCTCCCCTCATTCCAGCACTGACAGAAGGATGTCCCAGAAGAGCAAACCATCTCTCAAAGCAAACAACCCAGTATAAAATAACAATTCGGTCTAAAAAGAATAATGAAAAAAAATGCCAAAAGTCTTACTTACTAGGAAGTCTTCTTCACAGTACACTTTGCCATTGACATTGTAGAACGCTTTTCCTCGTAGTCTTCTCCCTGTTAAAACAGTATACCATCAGAACTTTGTTCTGAAACCCAGTTGTTCAGGATGCCAAATAAAAAGCACACCCTGCTGCATGTGTTAGCATGGCCAGTTCCTGGCTTCTCTCCTCCCTGCAACATCTATCCAAATAAATGGATGAGGATTAGGCTCCAGTCTCCACCCTGAATTCTCAAATTCCTAATCAACTAAACATTACGTGTAAGCAAAAATGATGGAACCCAGCTCATTCCAATTCATGAAAATTTTGAAATCTAAAACCAAAGATTATTCTGGCGAAAGGCTCATTTGTAAATTGCAACAATTTTCTTAGCAGGTGAAATCACATCTAGCATAGATCCACTGGAATCAGCATCAGTGATGCACTTGTTTCTAAAGGACCACAAACGTGGAATACAGCATATGGATGTGCCTGTCACCTTTAAAAATATTAATACATTAATCACTGTCACAACAACCACACCCAGCGCTACCTATGATACTAAGGCAATACCAGGTGTATGTGATGGAGAGAAGGACAGAAAATCACACTGAAAACAAGATTTAATTTTCAAGTTTGAACATTTGCTATTGCGTTAAAGCTGGCTGAACTCTATTGACAATCCTTGTGATCATCATAAATTGATGGCTCCCTTTAGAGTTCAGAGATACACAACAGACTCCAGAGAGTCCCAACAAAAAGGATTTAAAAAACAAACTTGGAAATCACTGAACCCAACCTACTTTCAGATACAGCAGATCAGATCCATGCCTTATGCCAAAGCTGCTACATTGAAGGCAATGAGATTTTATCAGTGTAAAACCAGTGAGCAAGGATGGAAACCAGAATTATCCTGGACCCACCTTACTTCTACTCTGTGTCAGGGTCCCAGTGACCAAAGCTCCCAAATATTTGGGTGCTCTCATGAGCCATTTGCAGCCTTAGCAAGCAGATGGCATGGTGCATACTGTGGGCTGCATACCAGCTGCTGACGGCAATGCACACCAACAACACTGCCAGGAATACAGAGCAATGGAAAGGGCAAAAGACTGTACTTACAGGTCAACAGACAACCTGTCCCAGGTCACTGTTGAAGCTTTTATTTCACAGAACAAGCTTGGATTTCTCCAAAACAGAGTAGCTGCACCGTAAACACCGCCTATCTGTGGAGGGTTCAACTCTCAGGGCCAGCAAGCTGAGCCAGTTGGCCAAGCACGGACGGGCAAAAGTGCTCTCCACGGTTTCCATAAACAATGTTGAGGAAAATATGATTAATTTTCAGTGTTTAAGAGTGCCTTTTACACATTGCCACTGTGATCCGATCCTGGGAAACAGTGTGTGGCACAAAAGAGTTGGGATCTGGGCTGATGCTTTTGGGAAATCACATGCTGCATGTGGTTGTCTGGCGGTTTTACTGTCGTGGCAGAGGGAAATGCTTCTTTTGTGTGCACATTCTTGGGCTGTTGATCTCACAGGCTGCTGTCTCCATACTGCTGGTAGGTGGAGTCAGCTCTTGTTTGTCTTTCCAGCTGCCTGGTAGCTCTGGTGGGGACCAGGAGCCCAGTGGCATAGGCAATGCACTCAGACTGTCGATCTGCTCTGAGGCGCTGAGGTAAAACTGGTCCATGCCATATGTCACAGAAACAAGACACTCGGCCAGGACAGCCCTCAGGGGACCATGGGGCCTCCCTAGGCTGGCACAGGAGCAACCACCTCTAGATCTCTCCTGCTGCTTATCCAGCTGTTCTTAAACCTCTCCTCTCCCTTGAAAGCTTTGTCACTGCCCTTCCTAGCTCGCTCTTTGTCTTTCTCACTGAAAGCACAAGCATGTTTACTTAAGTATCTTTACACCCTCCTTATGCAGATGCTGAAGAAGCCCTTCCCCACTTGACTGCCACATCTCCCAGCTCATGACTCTGAGCAGGGCCCTGCATAAAACTGTAAATATGCTTCAGGTGACCTTCAAGCACTGGTCGGTCCCTGTGAGGACCTGCTTGAAGTTAAACCCAGGTGCACCACCAGCACCACCACCAGCCTTTACCTCAGGTGCCAGCACCAGCAATGCAGTACAAATGCTCAGGCCCTCCAAGAGTCTCTCAGGTCTCAATGCCACCGGTTTGTGTGGTGGTGTCGTTGTCTCTCACCATGCCTCTGAGCAGTGCTCGTGCCACAGGCCAAGCAGGCACATCCCTGGGGGGGTGCAGAGGCCAGCAGGCCCAGAACCAGGCAAGGGCACACTTGGCCAGGGAAGGCATCTGCTGCCAGAAAAGAAAACAAGAACTGCTGCCCTGATGCCTTTAGCCAAATAGAAATGAAGGCGCTAACAAATAAAATAATATCAAAGGAAGCGAAGGGAAGAAGGCAAGGTCAGAGCAGCTTTTTAAAGGCCATTTTAGCTCTGCAAGACCCGGCCAGGACACAGGGCCTGCTGTCAGATGGTGGAAGTGAAGCGGCCGCTCCCAGCCCGCAGCCTGGCCTTTGATGTGCTGAGGCAGCAGCTCGCCGTGCCCACACACACTGCCTGCACAGGTGCAGGGCCGGGGCATTCGCTTCAGGTGGTGAAGCTCTGGCCATCACCCTCGCCACACACCCGTTATGGTTAGAGGCAGCAGAGATAATTAGGGACAAATTGTGAACTCCGTTGCTGGAAGGATCTCTGCAGGAAAGGAATGCTCTCAGCAAGGGCAGGCATCAGCATCTCCTGAGGCACGGCAGAAGGTTCACAAGGAGCCGTGAGTCCTGCTTTAGGTCCCAGTGTGCAGACCCTGGCAGCATTCAGGTTGCAGAAGGACCAGGTCCTTCTGTTTCCTTAGCACAGCACTCTGGCAGAATTCAATGGTCTGAGGCTTCCCTGACCAGGAAGGAGTAGGAAGCCTAGCACCCAAAGCAAACATGACAAAAAGGATGTTTTGGACTGGCTCTCAGCAATGCCTGTTATCAAACGTGTTTGGCAGCTGATTGCCCTGTGACATGAAACAACCTCACCTCACCCAAACACAGCAAAGCTATGAGTCCCTTTGTCAGCCACTGCACAACTTGTGGGCTACTACTCATTGATTACACATGGCGCAGCAAATCCTCCATCCTGCCAAACACAGCCACCCAGCCTCCCTTTCCATACAGGTGATGTGGTAAAAAAAAGTCTGTTTTATACGCTCACAGAGCAGTGCCTTTTTGAACTGAGAAAAAATACCATTTTCCAGCTGAAAAAAACAAGCTGTCTATTAGGGAACTGACTTGCCTAAACTCATAAAGAAAGCAAGTAGCTTACTCACATGATAATTACTATTATTAGCAATAATTAATATGATTGACAGGACTGTTACCTTAGAGGAATTTCATTCAGGGATAGTGCAATAATTACCTCATAAACAAGAAGCAGCAAGTTATCACACAAACAGTACAGCCTTCACTATTTTGGCTTCTACATACTGTGTTTTAGAAATAAAAGCAAAAACACACATTCCTTTTGCCCTCCAGAAGCATTTGCTGAACAACAGCATTGCACACAGTCAGACATGAAGCCGTGTACCAGCGAGTGCAAGGCCTGGTAGGCTGGGACAGCTGCCTGAGCTCCATCAGCCAGGCAACGCGGCTTCACTTCTTGGGGTACCGGAGTAACTCCAGGCCTGGGCAGCACTAGCCTGTTCCATGGAGCTGTAGCCTATTATTGTCAGTCAAGCAGAGATTTAGTTTTTTGTTTTTTTTTTTTTTTTTTTTTTTTAAAAAAAAAAAAAGAAGAAAAAAAAAAACAACTCGCATTGCATTAGCCAACTGAGTCAAGTGCCTGGCCAGCTAGACAAAGTAAAGACATCCTGCCCACTGGTACAGAGAACCTGCTGCTTGGTTTTCCTTGGAATGACTGAGGACAGCCAAGTCCGGGTTACTATTTGCTTTCATAACAGTGAAACAAAAGTCAGAGTTTCTAACAAAACTTGAAGCAACTTGCAGATAGCTCATTATAATAATAATAATCACTTTTAATGAGCAGCCTAGCAGAGGGTTCACAAGTACGGGGTTTCACAAGCACTGTGCTTCTTTCCTCTTTTAGCTGGATACCCACCTTGGCACATCCGCCCTGTCAGACCAGTTTTCGGCAGCAGCAGGGAAGAGGCTCGGTTTCAGACCCAACCAGAGCAGCCGCGGGTTGGCCAGGACCATGCAGGGGGACCACGCAGGTCCAAAGATGAGGGCAGAATGCCACCCAGCCTGCAGCCCAGGCACAGCCGTCAAACATCAGCTGTTACAGGGAAGCCCTTTTTTCACTGAGTGCTCTTTAGCCTCACTTACTGCAGAAAACAAACCTTATGCACTCAAAGTGACAACATCTGCCCACCTACTAACTTGTTGATGAGGTAGAGAGCTCTAGGATAACAAGGGTCCATCATAACAGGCAGAAGGCAGAGACCTTCCCAGTGAAGGAGAGACATTTCAGGTAGACACTCTAGTACTTGGCAAAAAGTAAGCCAGAAATGACTCTGTCCCAAGGAATGATCACAATCAGTGTTTGCAACCAGGACAATCAGCATCAAAAAGAAAACAGTATTTTGGATTTTCCTTTCAATACATAACATCAGAAAAGCTCTAGATTTTTAACAAATATTTTCATATTTAACCAGATAGTGAGTTTCTGGTATTTAAGTGTGTCTAATAATTACTTTCTGGACAATTTTTATGTCCTGTGCGCTGCATCTAAAAGGAAGGAACAGGAGAACTGTTGCTTTAGCAAGGGACTCAACGGAAACATGGGGCTTGCAAAAGGAAAAACGACCCACAGTTGACACATGCTGTCCACAACTATTCTCTCCAGTCTCCACAACACTTTGCCGGGTGGTGAAAACACACCAGCCAGGAAGCCAAAATGGGGTAAAACTTTTTCCAGCAGTTTCAAAAGCTGCTCCAGACCCTCACGAAACAAAATGTGAATCAGACCAAGTTTTACCGTCTCAAGGAGCAGCTCTGAGTGCTGAAAATGTCCTTCTCCTTCTCCAGCAGCGCTGAATGAATCTTCAAAGCCCTTCTGGCCGCTGCTAGCAGCGAGGGATTTGCCTACAGGGAGGTGAGTTTATCAAGTCACAGCCTTCAGTGGTAGATCTCCAGCCTCACACGGGATGATGCAACCGAATCAGGGGCCGACCCCCCCTCCTTTGTAGACCAGGAGATAGCCACGTCTCGCTGTCACAGCATGGTTATTAGACCTAATTACTGTTTGCAGCACACTTTGAAGTTGAAAAGTGCCAAGCATTATTATAATATTTTAAGTACTTTGATGATTAAAAACATGCAACTGTTGGGTAATAATCGTGATTTACTAGTATTGTAGTGTAAGCAAGTTCATGTGAGAAGTCTGCATTGTCTCAGTGGCTGACGCTACTTAAAAACAAACAGCTCCCCTCTGACATAATGGGAATGCTGCAGCAGCCTCAGCCTCGCCTCCCAGATAATGCCCGGAGCGTCCCTGAGACTACCAGCGTGCTGAAAAAACACACCGGCATGCTTCCTCACCATTGGGAGCTATGCTGGGGTATTCTAGATACATGTGCCTCTCGTAACTTCATCCTGGAAGGTTTCAGCATTAGGCCAAGGGAACAAAGCGCAAGATGACTAATAATATCCTTTTTATTTCTCATGTTACAGCTGTATGGAACAAGAGGCCTGTATTTTACTCAGAAAATGTAATTAAAACCTCCCGGTACGGAGCGCAATCGAAGAGGTCGGCTGTATTGCTGCTACAGATAAGAAAACTTCCTTCGTTAAAGCAGAGCTAATTAGAAGCCTGAACAGCCAAAGCTATCGTCACGGAATATTATTTGAGTACCTGCCATTCCTGTTTGCTGCAGACATGCCTGGGTAGGTCTGACCACACACGAGCACAGACCTCGCCTCTGCTGCTGCTTCTCCCATGGGGGCATGCCCCCCCCGGGCCCCGCGCAGGCAGCAAGGTGCAAGACCAGGCGGGCGCTGCCCTGCTGCGGCACCTCTCCGCCAGCTGCAGGCACAGCAGCGGCACTGAGACCCTGGCACAGCCCGGTGCTGCTCTCAGGAACCTTGGTGAGGATTTCCACACTCTCAACAGTTCTGGTCCACGACTCATGCGGCTTTCTAAGCACGTCAGCCCCTGGCTCTTCATGCCTGACTGACCAATGGATCGTGCGTATCTGTTTTATTTAGCGATGTTAAACATGGACCTAATTGCTTGTTAACAGCTTCAGATGCCATCTCTGCAGCAACTGATGGGTCACCAACATCATTATTGGTCTTACGTTAGCATCCTAAGCGAGCCTCTCAAAGCATTCAAAGTGAAATGTAAATAGAGGAAGGATTAAATACACAACATTTGCTCATATATTTCACAGCTCCTTAAGAGAGAAGGGAAGTTCCCACATATTACGCCAGAGCACCATTTGAGTGAAACCAGACAAGTCACAGGTAGCTGAGGCTGAGCAGCAGTCGTGTTTGCTTGCCTGCTGTCCTGCAGCCAGAGCTGCCACTACTTCAGCTGTGGGTCTGATCACAAATCTCGTGCCAGGGCAATTGGTGCCAAGTGATCTGCACTAAGTGCTGCAGACACCATCACGATAGCACAGGGTGCCACAATGGGGACCCCCGTCCCTAGCATCACACTGAACTCTTGGGCGCAGATGCTGCAGCTTTTCTTGCCATGCAAGGTGCCAGCTGCTCTCTGAAGAACATGTGTGCACTTCTCTGAAAACACACAACCACTTAGTTTGCCTTCTGATAGCATCAGACAGATTCGGATTTCAAAAATGCCAGGTTAAAAATTTAGCTATGCATTTTAGCAACTGAGAAGCAAGGACCAAGAGAACCCAAACATTGAAAGGCGAATGCAATATCCAGCATCCGATCTGTTCTCTTTAAACCCTGAGGCCAGTACATTAGTATGTCTGAAAAGCAGAAGCTAAAATTAAAGTCAGAAGCTGACACTTCAAGAGAAATACCAAATTTTACAAACATGGAAAAAACCTTGATAATATTAAAAACCAACAACCCATTTCTGTTACATCCTCTACCAGTTATCACAGGGTAAAACAGATGCTGAATTTCATCCAGGAGAAGTATTTTGTTTCACTAAGTAGAAGAGACTCGTCTGTCCAGGAATTAAAGATGTGCCAGAAGAAAACAAAAGCTTCCAATACTTTTTATTTATATGTTACCATTTCCCCTTGACTCACATTAGAGATTGGGCCTGCAGTTCTCCACCCCTCCCTCTGGTTTACGAGGGAGATCTGCACAGGGATTTTCTTTCCTAGGGGTTTCTACTCCACCCACTAGAAAATGGGGAGCACCAAGGCTGCTTTAGCCCCTGGATAACTGTTAATTAAATTTTTCTCCTCCATCTCCTACGGGGGACTCACACAAAGCCACTGAGCAACGTGAGCACAACCTCTCCACACGTTAGGAGAGCCAGGTGTGCAGAGCCCCGAGCTGGACCCGCGGCCCCAGTAGCGGGGTGCAGCTGCAGGGCAGAAGCTCTTTGTACTGGGGAAGGAGCCACCACGAAGAGCTGCGCTCCAACCCCACGCCCTGCAACTGGGGTGGGTGAAATTTCCATCCCCCCCCGCCCGGTCCCCTCCTCACAATGCTCAGTTGCTTGGGCTTTGTGAAAGGAGGGGTGAATTTCTAGGGCTTTCAGGGTTTTTAAGATAGAGAAAAAATCAATGCCAAATTCCTTTGAATAGAAGATACTGCGTGTTGGCAGAAGCCACTTTTCACAGACTGCAGCCGTTTGAAATCTGAAACACTAAAAAGTGGCTACTGTGGATGTGCTGTATTCTTCTTTTCAAAGCAATCTGGCACACAATTTTGGTCCCTGTTTCAGGACCCAATCCTGCATTCCTTTCACGCTCAGACTCCCATTGACTTTAAGGAATGCAGGATTGGATCCTAAATGTGTGCTTTACTCACACAATAGCTCCTCATGGTTACGATCTATTGAGAAAGGCACACTTTAAAAACCATTTGGAATTGCAGGCTCATCCACCAGGCCAGAATGCTTGTAAAGATCTTCCATTATTTCGGAAAAATGCTTGGTGTGTGAATTACACACACACATACATTCACACATTTTTCTGGTTTCAAGCTGCAGGCACAGCTTAGCTTGAGAGGCATCAAAATATTTTGAGCTCTCCTGATAGCTAATAAAGAAACCACGTGTAAATTCAGTTTTCAAAAAAAAAACAAAAAAAACAAACAAACAAAAAAAAAAACACCAAAACTCCAGGGAAAAAGAAAACACTAAAGCAAACGTATAAGCAGCTGAATCTTTAGGACGGTTTTTCAGAGAACATTTGTAAGCCTTTAAAGACCTGCACTGGCTAAGACAAAACAGAGTCTTGCACTGTTATTTTTGAGGATGCTGTAGATTGAGTTACAAGGCTATTACGATGCAAATCTCAAATGTACAAGCTTTTTACTTGGCCATAAACACAAAACAGTATACATTGTCCTTTCAGAATAAAAGGTTTGCTGCTAAAATAGCAGAAGCCCTACGTAAATAACCAACATTCTTTCTGACTGAGGTCACTGACTTGGCCTATTCAATTCCGGGCTAGTCTGGGATTTGACAATCTAAGCAGGGGAGAGGCCCTTTCCTTTTTTCAAAAGAATGCTGGGATTTTATTTGAAATTTAAACTCTTGCAAACAAAAGGTGGCATCGTATGCTAGAGGCCTATGAAGGTGGAGTACAGGATGTGTATTGTTTTCTCCCTTTACATAGATTCTTTCAGGAAAGAGTATTCAGAGTCTGTGAACAAATTCTAATCAAATATTATCATCAGGTAGACAGAAATAGTAAGATATGAATTAACAGTTTAAAGAGATTAGGAGATTTACTTTTTAAAAGTATTGACCAGGGCGAGTATAAAAATTTGTGTGATAATTTAAAATAATGTATTTAAAACATCTTTAAAAATCTTAACTGAAAATTCCTCCATAGCCTAAGTTGCTATACCAACTCTTATTCGTACGCTAAAAAACTACCTCTCGGTGCACGTTAGCTGTGACTGCGAAGTAGCATCCTTTTCCATCTGTCTCAGGTTGGTCAGTTCTGAACAGGCAGATGACAGTTAGCAGTTTCTCCTCCTGGCTCCTCTTGCCTAGCTCTTGTCTGGGCACTCACCGAAGTACCCTTGTATAAAACACTGAGCAATTCCTCTTTGTGCTGCTAACCGGGCTCTGTGCTGCCTGCCGCAGACAGCTATGCTAAGCTGCCTTTGCAGCTGGTGTAAACCGTCACAGCATCACCGAGTTCATCACAATTTATACAAGCTGCAGACCTGCCCCAAGGTACTATCTTCACCAGAAAGAACTTCTGTCTTTGCTATGTGCTAGCTCACATGTGGTAAAATCCAGATGAAAACAAGGCACTTTATCATTATGACATGTTTGTAGCTCAAGGTAAACTCTAGACTCTCTTCTGCAGTTTACCTTAACCTGCCACAATGTCAAAATGAAAAACTTCATTACCTTCTCTCAGATTTTGCCTCGTGTCAGCTAGCACGCTGAAGAAAACATCCTTCTATCCAGAAAGCACCCCGCTGCTGCCAAGAAGCCTTGCATTTGTGCTCATAGGTTGGTAACGTGTCTTGCTCTGACCACTGTGCAGCATTTATCACCACCAAAGCCAGCAAGCTCAGGACTGGGTAGAGAGGATGTGGAGGTATGTTTCTGCCCCAGCCTAGCTGTGTGACACAAACTGTCAGTCTCCAGCAGGATTATGTAGATAGATAGCTAATATCTTTTGTTACCTTGCTGGAAAACTCCACCTTTCTTGGCAGGGTATCCACAATCTCTGTGCCATGTTTACTCTACTGTGGAATTCTCTCTTCCTTTCTCTGTCCTCCTCCTCTCCTGTCAGGTTATTTAACCAAAAGGTTACTTAATGCTGCAGGGACTAGAGGATCTGACCTTTGGTATTCGGGCAAGCGTTCCTGTGCAGACCATATCATAAACTTCATAGATACTTTCAAGCTTCCATATAATTTGCAGAAGTTAAAATTTGGCAGATGTTTCCTCTCTTTCCCCACTTACGTATTTATTCTATCCCATACCACCCATCAATTCCAGGGTTAAGGCATAAATTATTTCCACGGAGCTCTGACAGATGAACTTACGTTTAAAAGGAGCTGGTAAAAATGTAAGCCAAGCATATATTTAAAAACAGAAGTGCAACAGCCTGCACTGATCTAATAGCTATTTTTGGCCTAAATATATTAACTGATACATTAAAATATATTTCTTGATAAGCTAGCAAGCAGGCACGCTAACAGATAAATGTAAAATAAAGCTCCAAACGTACATCAATTAGGATTTTTTTTAGGGCTGGGTTCACAAATGCATGTAACATCAAAACCAATTGAAAAGTGACACAGATCACTGGGTAAAAGCCATGAGAGGCCTTCCCACCACCCAACAAGCTGGAAGGGAAAGGGACATAGCTCTGCCCCCAAGGTAGCTTCCACTGTGGGAAGCTTTTGTGGCTCCATCACTGACCCAGCTTGTTATTAACAATGAATTCAACTTTCCAGCTGCCTGTGAGCTGGGACTTAAAAGAGTACTTGTCTTATCACGCTATCCCAGGGGTCCCAGCGTCAGCCCATTCTATGGCAAAATGCATCCACGACCAAACCCCAGTCTATTCCAGTCCAAGTCTTCCCAGCTGTGCAGGACACAACCTTCCCGAGCAGCCCTGCTAGCCATTACCCATGGAACGCGGTGGGTGGTTTTTATTTAAGCTCCACTAAGAACCACCGCAATGACAGCAGCAAGGATCCCTCCAGCACGGCATCCTGTCTCCAACTCTGGCCAAGAATGGAAGCTAAATGGGAACGAGCATTAGAAGCAGGGCTTGCACCGGCTGATGCATTCCCAAGAATAACCTCTCAGCTTCCAGCAACCAGCACTTAAGGCCTTCCTGCACCGTGGGTTGCATCAGAACTATTATGTTTAATAGCCTCACTGGACCAATCCTTCTTTAATTTGTCTAATTCCTCTATGAGCTCATTTATACTCCTGGCCTCCACTGTCCCTATGGCAGTGAGTTCCACAATTTCATTATGCATTGTATGAAGTGTTCCCTTTTGTTTGTTTTAAACCTCTGCTGATCTCAGCTTCTGGTGCTTCCTGCAGAATGAGGCAGCCTGTACAGCCACCAGACCAGAGAGCAGCGTTGTAAATCAAACCCTGAAACTTCAGTCTTGACCTGCACCCAGCAATGGACAAGGTGCAGGCCCACAGACACAGCTGGTATTTTTATCTAGTGGCTTTTTGAAACTCCACTAAAGTCCTCATGGTACAACACAGAAGTGGACACATACGTGGAACTGATAGTCCACGACTCAGAAACTTCTCGCTGCACACGAGCTCCCTGCGGGAGGTGTGACTAAGCCACCACGTTCTGCACGGCCTCATGTTCAGGAACAGTTTTCACGAAGAGTGAATTGCTGTACTCCACACAAGAGATAATTTCTACTGGAATACAGCCAAAAGAAGAAGCCACTGTATTCCAGTAAAACTAAGCAGAGAGAAAGAAAGAAAAAAGTCCCTTTGCTATCTGGACATTCAGGGCAGGAATCTACCAGAGAGACCTGACAACTACCAGAAGTTAGGTGAATGAGGGCACTGCAGCCCCCTCACTTTTCCACCAGTTCCTTCTTGCCATTCCTTATTCTCTTTTTCTTTCCAGTTCAGCCTCAACTAAAAATCATAGCTTAGCCTGGCTCTGAAGCAGATGATTGGAAATGTGATGAAGAACTGGTACAACAAAACGAGTCAGACGGACAAATATCACCTCTGCGCTGAGCGAGCTGCAGCATCACCTCCTCTCCTATCAGTTTATGCATAAAAGTATGCTGAACACAAGGAGTGGACACAGCCCAATCCTGTGGCAACATGCAACAGTGCCTCAAGGGAGATGAGCAATTTCCCTAAACTATCTTCTGAGTTGTCTCAAAGAAACAAGAATGGATTTGCACAGGAACAGTTTACTTTCTTCCTCCCAGTAGCATCGTGTGCGTCAGCACCTTGCTGTGAGTAGCATCAAAGGGTGCTGCTCCTGGACCTAAACACGCTGGTAGTGCTTGACTTGAGTCACATCCAACACCAATGGCACCCAAGTGTTAGTGAAATGAAGCTCACAACGCTCATATTCTCATTCCAAGATAAATCTCTGCAACAACATGAGATTGTTGAGATCGGCAATGCCTAGAGATGGCATCTTGAGCAACAGCTTAAATTCCTTTCTTCATGTG
This sequence comes from Heteronetta atricapilla, assembly GCA_011075105.1. Taxonomy (NCBI): domain Eukaryota; kingdom Metazoa; phylum Chordata; class Aves; order Anseriformes; family Anatidae; genus Heteronetta; species Heteronetta atricapilla. The sequence continues at coordinate 10,956,590 of CM021741.1, forward strand.
ATAATGGAAGTTCCTCATCTGGAAAAGGGGATCTCCATACATTCTCTCTGAGCACCAAAATTGCTAAGAAATCTTAGACAGGTTAGTACTAGGCGGTGGGGAAAAATCTAAATACTCTCAGGATGACAAAGCTTTAAAATGTTCTGCCAGCCTTGAAGCACAGTCTTTGGGTTTAGATTACTTAGCAGGAAGTTTGAAAGAACTGGACACAAGAGACAACTCTTCCCTTGTTCACACTAATGAATGATTATACTGATGTTAATAATGTTACTCTAGATTTATTCTGCGTAACTTCGAGCAAACCTTGCAGCATCTTAGATGTGTTTTGGTGACACTCTAGTATACTTTGCTGTTGATAAAATACAACTGAAAACTATAATTGTACTGAATTACTGAAATGAAGACGGGCTTGCCCAGCCATTTCAAAATATAATCAGAAAACTGCCCTCCCAAGCGGCCTGTCCTTGATATTTTGTGGCAGCCTGACCCCAGTTTCCTGCACAAGGTCACATTAAAACTAAAAGCACAAGCAGATTCCAAGACAGAGAGCTGAATAGGTAGGACTCCTGATAATGCACTTGCTTCTTTGGGAACTCAGGTACAATAAAGATATTGTTCCTTTAATGCTTAGATTCCTTTTAAGAAGTATGTGAGATTTCAGCCAATTCTCCCCAACGATTAGTTCAGGATGAATGTACTTAACTCAGGATTCAGCTGGAAAGAGCCCAAATAGATGCAATCAATTTTCCACTAAATCCACTTCCTTCCCCGCTTCCCTACCCAGCATGAGGCATCAGCTTGCCACTACAGCCGGTGGTGACTAAGACGATGCCTTCACCCATGCTTATATCAAACTTAGTTATTCCCTCTTTTGATTTTCCCCGGTTTTCTCATGTCCCATTCACTAGCTCAAACCTTGGGCTGGAAGACTTTGGGTGGAAAAGCAGCTATGGAGCAAACCACAAATGCATCGGTTGCCATAAGCACCAAGTTATTCATTCAAAACTGTACAGAACCAGCTGTGGAATTTCACTGATAAATGACAACTTTCCCCTTTGCACATCATTTACCCCAAGGTTTTAATGTACCAGTTCTTTATGCCTGCATCTAAGCTGTACTCTCTGTGTCTAACACCGAATTATCTTCACCAGCATCGTGTAAACGCCACAGCACTTCTGAGATATTAGCCATCAGCCACTTTATTTGAGCCAGCCTCACACACCACAGCCTGAAAAACAATGTCAGGGATGATTTGCTACTATAATTTTTAAAAAGTAAAAGACAACATTTCCTTTTTCAAAATGAAGGCTTAGAAAACACAATGTCTGGCTCTCACCTACGTGTCTTCTTCAAAGTTTAAGTACACAGATTCCAACCTAATTTCCCCAAGTGTATGAACTCTCCTTTATTGAATAACTTGCAGAAACAGCAAAAGAAGTCCTGCTGGCTGTGTATTCCTCTAGAACAGCAGTCTCCAAACTTTTTTGATCATGCTTCCCTATCAGCAAGAATTTTTTGAGCATGCACCCCTAACGTATGTATACTTGTTTATAAATTACATACAAAGGCTATGAACCTCTAAGGTTTTCTTCCTGCAACCCAATGGATCATCTAGCACATCCCCTGGGATGCATGTACCCTACTGCTCTGGAAAACACTGGGTTGTTAATACTGATCCAGCAAATTGTTTCCATAGGTCTGAATTTACACTGCTGTGGTTCCTAATGTCAGGAATCCACTGACTCACCCTAAGCTATTTGCATTATTTCCAGGAAGAGTTTTTCAGGGACCGCAGTTGGAAAAACGACAGGGCAGCGTATCCAGGCAGCCAGCAAGGTAACTGAGGTCCTGTGACTGCATCCCGCCCAACGTTAGGAACATGCCATACTTGTGATTTCAAATATACCGATAGACAACCATTTACACACAGCAGACAGTAATCAAAACTGATTGCTAAATCCATCCATGGTTTTAAATCGGTATTAATCAGATGCCTCCACTCTGGTACAATTAAAGAGCTGGCAGACCTCCTGTCAGCAGCCGTATTCTGCACGCAGGCAAGCACTGAGTCACCTACACCACGCCAGCCAGCTGCGCTGGCAGAAGCCAGCAGTAACTGGTGATTTTGTTTCTTACAGGAAAAACGCTAAAAGTTTCTTTCCTCAGTTTCTTTGCCTATTTCTTGCCTAGCTCATCATTCACTTCTATCATTATTCCAAACATTCCAGATTTGCAGGATTGTGGCAAACAGAGTCAAAGCTTGGTAGTTTTAGGCAAGAAAAATCAGCCTGGGGGCTTGGGTGGGAGGGAAGGACACCACTGTCACTCCATGCAATGACAAGGCAGAGAGAAGAGAACATTTACGAGACATGAAACCTGTTCTCATGAGCCTGCTGCCAACGCCACGAGGCAGTGAGCGCTCTCAGGGGACTCAGGAAATGATTTCACAAGGCCGCAGTAACCTCACAACCAACCAAGCTTACCGTGGGGTCTGAACGCATCTCAGAGGCCATGACTCTATCAGCAGCCTCTCCTACGCCCTTCTCTCCAGCTCCTCCCAGATTGCACGAGGCAACAGGAGTACTTGCAAAACCGCTCAGCAGAAATTCCTTTGCAAGCATAAACAATACTACCTCTGGTAGGCTTCCACATCTGTTTCATTCCATCACACAAATTAGAAGTTAAATGCAAATCGTGCTGAGCTACACCTTCACCAGTTGCTCTGCTCTGTGGGGCATGGCACAGAGAGGTGGGAGCAGACTTTGCCATTTCAGCTCAGAGGGCTGTCATTCCATCACCCAAGAACAGCGATGTCATGGGCAAAACACTGAAGCACCTGAGCCTCCACGGCCTCAGACAATGGTAGCAACGACTCTGGCCCAGGGCCACAGACCTGCTCCCTGAGTACTTAACAGCCATGGGAATAAGAGAGGGCCAAGTACCCAGGTACTCGCACAGAGCATTTACTAGGGGGTGCTGGCCCCAGCCAGACTGCTTCACCCTCAGCAGCCCAGCACCAGCTCGCAGAGGCACGCTGATAGCGCGGCACATCGCGTTGTCTGCTGGCTGCCATCGCACACTGGCTGTGCTCAATCAGATACTGGTCCTGCGAACTGCCAGATGGAGTCAATAATCCTATAAATGGAGGAGCACTGAGTGCAGACTGGACGCTGGCCACAAGGGAGGCCGTGGTGGGGTTCTGCTTCATGTTGGTTTTTAGAAAGGAGTTACTGCACCTCATTCAGCGCTGGGGGATTGAGTTTGCAAGCATGGAGATTTCTTATTTTTGTACCAGTTCAACACAGGGCACCCACAGAGAAGCTTCACTCTAGTAAAACAGGGGTTTCTCATTAAAACCATAAATTAATTCCTTACTATTTCTGGTATTGCATTCATAATTAAGATTATTGGCTTTTTACACAAGAACAGGCTCACCTAGGGAGCAGTGTGAGTGGAGAAGGCTCCCGATGCTCAGCTAAGAGCTAATGCTGCTCCCCGCAAAGGTACTTCGGCAGTAACCAAAACTGAATTTGGCCATGAATTATGATAAATATAAAAAGTCCCAGGAGAAGTTCTGCTCAAAGGCAGGAGTTTCAGGAAATGAAATATTTATTGGAATGGGGAAAAAAAATGCTTTCTGGGTAAGATCAAATATACCGAGTTTTTCTCCTGCTCTGTTTTGGAGGGAGAAGCAGAGAGGAAACCCTACCTGGGTTATAACCAAGCTACAGTTTCCTGAGAAGTCCAAGGATGGAAGACAACATCCACCACTGATAAATAACTCCAGAAAGTGACCTATAGAAGTCAATTTACCAGAACCAAGCTGGTTGTTTTATAACCGTAAGTTTATAAGCAAGCAAAACATTTGGCTCATGTCAAATACCAGGGGTCACTGAAGTACTTTCCTTGGTGCCCAAGGACAGCCCACTGCAGCTATAATCGGCCAATCCTCCCGAGTCCCGTCAGTTAAATGAGAAAAAATTTATGGTTGTTTATGTAGGCTTTGCGCCAAGCCCGCTTCTCTGATAAGCTTCTCTGGTGCATTTGTGTCTCACATCCCATTCAGAGAGTCCTCCGAATACTGGAAACTGCATTCCTTGGATACTTAAATTAAAAACACAGCGTTGGGCTTGGACAGGGGAATGGGAACCCATGCACTAAGGGCTCTGGGGAACAGAGCTCAGAAAGTAGCCTTTTTAAAATCTTGCATTAGTCCATGCATTTAATGGCATATAATCCTCAAAATATTCTTTCACAAACTGTAAGTACACATTATTTGATAAAGTCATTATTTTCAGTAGCACACTGCAACAGCTGTATGGCTTGGATGCCAGATAGTGCAAGTGGTTCCTCCCAGAAATGCATCTATTTGTGATATAATTATTTCAGAATTTACATAACTTGTCACTGAACTGGTACTTCCAACTCAAGATCTCACATTCTCTTCAAAATATTAATGAAATCAGCCAAGTATCACTCCTGTGAGATAGGCAGAAATAATTAGCCACATGGGAAAAGTCAGACAGGTTAAGTTATCCGCCTAAGATGACAACAAGGCTGTGGCAGAGTGGAGAAAAACCCCATCCTCCAACTCACAGGGTGGATTTACTCCTTTGTAACCAACATATTAATGCTTTCAGTTAAAATGCCTCTGTCTTTTGCTCACATCCTCTGCCAGAAGAAGCTTGAAAGTCAGAATGCTGAAGTCTTCCCTGTGCTTGTATGTCCAGGGACAGAAACACCAGGTCTGCTACTGTTTATTTCATAAATGTAAAGACAAACAATACCAACAAAATCTTTTATTTTGTATGGTACATATCAAGATTCTGGGAAGCATCTCTCCTGGACTCACAAGTAGTAAAAGCATTTTTAAAGGTGAAAAGCAGCAGTGAAAACCTTATATGTGTAAAATTATTTTTAAGATAAAACCCCAGCTGCTTTCTGCTGTTAAACACCAATGAGTTTTCAGGCCATACAGATGTCCCTCCCTTGAATGAAGCAGTAAACAAGAACTACTAAGGATAAGTTGGCAACCTAGCCTGGACAGGAGACACGGACACGGTACACACACATAGTCCTTTGTTAGAGAGCACACAGGGAGGAGGACAGCAGCAGCAGCAAAAACACATTTCCTCTTCGCACTGCCTCCATTGGCAAGAGTCTCATGAAACATTTTACTGACAGATCCCATCCAACTGCGGCAGGACTTACAAGGCAGAGGTGAGAGGCGTGCATGTGGCCAGACATCCTGCCACTACAGTGCTGAGTATCACCAGAAAGGACAGCAAGAAGCCCAAGACTGGAGACAGGAAACAGGCAACACGACTAAGAACAGAATATGATCTAGTTGAAGAGTACAGGGGCAGTTTGGAAGAGAAGCTCTGTTGGTGAGAAAGGATGTAGCGAAGCTTCCAGGACTGCAAAGTGATCATAATCTTGCCTCCTTGGTAAGGGATATGATGGGCTGCCAGCAGTCTGGAGTCTTTAGACCCTGGGAACACAGGGATCCAGGAAAAGCATAAAATACACAACACTAGTCAATGTGGAAAGTCATCAGGGTACAGGGAAATTTCAAACAGTGCCAAGGATAAGAGGGAAAGCTGACAATTTTCTGGATAAAGAGGTACTGACAAGCAGTTGAATGAAGGTCTTTACTAAAGAAATTTATTATACTCACTTGAAATTAAGAACAAAAGATGCCCACACAGAAATAATAAAGTCTGAATTCTTCACTTGTATGGTAGGCGCATGCCAGAGCAAACATACGCAGAGCGAAGGAAGAACTAATCAAGGGAGACAGAAAGCTGGCTTCCCCCTCACAGAAAGTGCACGCAAGAAAAACTGAAGTCTAATTCTTCCAAGACACCAGGATAAGGATCAGTTAATGCTGACCCACAAAGCACACCTCAAGTCAGCCCAGAGCAAGAATAGGGAGCTCCACACATCCAAAGGACAGGGACAGAGGAACAAGAGATTCAGCCAAATAAGAGAATATCCAGGAGACACACATTTAGAGGGGAGGCCAACCGCATGAACCTGGATGTGTTTGTGTACACGGACAGGTTTGCACATGAGGCACACATTTACTGGGGTAGGCACCGGAAAGAAACTATCGGTTGTGAGAGGAAGAACTGATTTACTGAGTGCTGAGGTGATGAAGGACAAAACTGCTTAACTGGTATGTGTGGACATAGAGTTCCTTTATTGGTTAAGGAGTGATGATGATATTAAATTAGAAATTGTTTCAGCAGGCTATAGCCTTCCGGGGTCTGGCTTTCAGATAAGTGACTTCTCTGAATATTAAAGTATTCACTAGCCATTTCTCAAAACACATAAGAACAACATATAGCAAAAACCTAAATCAACAAAATTAAATGAAGCAAACACCTCATCTCCTTTCATTTGTTTTCTTTTTTCCACTTTTTTTTCTCCCTGTTTTTCCCTTTGGCTTTAAGTAATACTTAGAAGTTTCAGAGCCTAGAAATAGGAAGCAGAAACATCTGTTGATAATGTCAGTGATTTTCCTGTGCTCTGTTCTGGATTATCTGGATTTCTTCTCCTTTGAGAGATGAACCCAGCAGCACAAGGGAATCTGTTCTCTTGGAGAAATTGAGATGTTTTCCAATAAAACATTTTAAATGGGCAGAGGGAAAGGCAAGAAAGAGGAGAAAGGGCAGAACGGAAAGATGGAAAAAACAGCAGATGTGGGCTTCTAAGACAATCAAGAGCTGCAGATAATAGATGTTGATAAGGAAACAGGGTAATTTTTGCAAATCTTGTAATGCAAAACAATAGGTGGCATTCCAAACAAAATTACATAAGTGATTAGGTTCCCTCTACTATTTACCATAGCTCTTACAAATAAAAACCAGAGGCAGAAGCCTTCTTGGAGTGTATTTTTTGTATTTTACATATTTTCCAAACCCTGAAAGGATCACAGACACTGTGATTCATTCCACATTATTAATACAAAATTATTTTGGGAGGAATACATCTATGGTCGGTCAAGCCATGCAGAAAAAAGTTTCCATCATCAGTTGCCAGGCAACCCCCACCAATTAAAATAACCATCAAATGCCATGGATTTAATGCTAGAATAATTAATAGCAGAATGCAATTAATACCTTTCAAGGAAACAAGGAGACAGACAAACCAGTGGCCAACTATTCATCGCATGCCCTCTTGTAATCAGAAATGAAGGACTGAAATGTTTTCCATTGCTGTTGACTAGCTACTCAGGAGAGCGATACTCTGTGTTCAGGTAACCATAGGTGCATGTGTTTATCTTTCAGCATCTGAGGTGTCCCCCTGAAAGCAAGGGCACAGGACGAGGCTGATCAGATGAGTTACCCTTAAAAAAGAGGTCCCACCTTGCACTTGAACTAACGATGTAAAGCAGCCACAGAAATGAAAATCGTGACAGAGCATCTATTGTCCGTAGAAGGGCCACAGTCAAGGGACCGGTCCATTTATCTGAAGGCAAGCACTTATAACAGTGCTGTGTCAGACCAAGGCTTGGCTGAGGCAGAAAGCAATAGGGAACACCGCAAACTACAAAAAAATAAATAAATGAAAACACCAAAAAAAAAAAAAAAACTATACCCGTAGCTAACTACATTCTACATGGAAGAGAGTTTCCTATGCCAGTTCCATCTCACACATCTCTGATAACCCGTTCCCCATCTTTTCTCATGTCTCTAAAGCCTGGAGTACTATCACATTAACGAGGGATCAAGATAAAAGAAATATTTTCCTACCCGTCGGTACCCAAAAGGTACTCAGGCTCTTACAGGGGCTGGTAGCCAAGCTTGACTGTTAACTACCAGGAGACAAGATTACATTCCTTTGCTAAGACTCATTCATGGTTCAGAGTCTTGCGCAAAGTAAACCCAAATGTCTGAAGCCGGCTGTCATCTCTACGACCTGACTGCCCTTTTTTTTTTAAAAAAAAAAAAAAAAGTGAGCACCTCCCTTTTGGTGAGTTTTGCATTAATGGGTATGTCTGGGACTGCAGCTACAGACATACCTGAAATAACTTTTCACTATCCATCTTGATAGGTGTTAAAACTGAAAGCACGGGGCTAAGTGCAGGCTGTAACTTATCCCAAAGGCGCAGAATGACTCAGGCAGAATTCTGCACTCCTGGAGCAACGCTGTGAGTTATCTCAGTTACACAGCTACAAACTGCAGCCGTAGCAGCATATACAGCCCCTGAAAGATTAGTGCTCTGCAAATCCTTCAGTCCTTTTTCTTAACTGAACTCGCACCTCTCCAAAGCGTTCAGCTTTCTCAGTGAATCATTCCCCAAAATAACCGCCTCACACACAGAGCATCAGGAGCTCCTGCCAGCTCCAGTTATGGCTTGGAAATCACCAAACATTCAGGTGGCTGTAAATTCAATCCAAACACGGGGTCTGAGCTGGGGATGAGTAACAATTGCAGTTATGCAAGTTCAGGGCATCCAGCTCTCACGCTCCAGGCCACGGGGGTCGGGGAGGAATGTTCCCACATGCACAGCACTGAATCACCCGCCAGCTTGTCTTCCCCTAAGCACCAGGTATTAGCCAATGGCTCTGGCAGGATTACAGACCAAAAATCCCAAAATTCCAGTCTACTCTGGTCTGACAGCATGTGGTTAGAAAACTGCAGAGAGAAGTGTGCGAGGGCATTAGCTACACAGCAGACTTTCACTGCACAGCAACGTACCCCTTGAAGCAATACTCATTAGCTCCTCTGCCTTACACGTCCTCAGTGTGTTTTCTCACTGCTCAGAAGAGCTGCATCAAACAGCGGTAGGCAGATGAACAGATACTGAAGCTACAACTCAGCCATCTGAGATCTGGCCATGAGGCACTGAAGAGTTAAAAGCCAACACATTTGTACCACTGATTACCAGCCCCAACATCAGTGGGCATACAGTACAGATATCAGATTTGACACTGAATTGTTTTATTCTACATGAACATCACATTCACAGAGATTTAATTTAAAATTCTGAATCAAGTATTGGCAATAGTGCAATCTGGATGTGGTGACTCACACTACACTTACAAATACGCTGTGAGGGACAGGACAAATATGAATTGAAAACCAAAACAAGCCTTCCACTGGGAAGTTTGCTGTTTTATTTTTGTTTGGTTTGTGTTGTTAAACTCAGCTACCTTAAGATGTTCTGTGCTTTACCACCGCCAAAAGCAAACAAACGGTCAACCAGGGGCAGCAAACACGCAAAAGAACATTTCCAGTGTCACAAGGAACTTCTCAGTACAAGCAGGGACAAAATCAACCTTCTATTAATACACATTTGCATACAGTAGCAATCAGTGGCCTCAGCAAGAAGGCAGCTGTTGTCTCTGAGATGTAATACAGGCGTCAAAAAAAAGGTTGTATCTACAGCCACGAACTGATTCCCCCTGTACACCAGCTAGAGGGCATGGGCTAATTCACAACTGTGCTTCATACCTTCAGGGCAATGACACCTACTGCTACAGTCGTCCCATTTGGGCCTTTTAAAATGAGCATGTTGTCAACCTTCACCGTAATCCTTCTCTTAGAGCTTGTAGCAATGAGTTTGGGGAAGCCTGGACAAAGGCTAATGCTGATGCAGCAGCAGCACTGTTGGTAATCAGCTGAACTGTGATACCTTCACAAGCTGTCCCTTAAAATGAAACTGCTGCAAAAAAACCCCATGAGTACTCCAGTCTAATCAATACCTACTAGGTAAGAAATGAGCTGCATACCTTTGGGATTATACAGTTTGCTTTAGGCTTCTGATTGATCTTGCAGTGATTTCCTGTGCCTTAAAACCAGTGGCAGAAGTGCAAATTAAAGACAACTGGCATGCTCAAACATTTGCCTTCAAGAACAGAACGTGGCCCTGTTTTTCCACAGTAAAATTCATCTCAGCTTTTAGAGCTCGAGACTTCAAACCCTTAGCTCTACAAGTAACAAATACCAAACTGGTACCTCCTCAGCACAGAAATTTATCTTTACTGCAGTTTCTATAATCATGGCCACCGGATTAAAATATTCAGCCTGAAAAGATGCTGTAGATGGCACTATGATTTGAATATTGTTGTGCCCCCTGAAACCTAGAGGTGCCTGATAAGTTATTTTCTGTAACAAGCAAATAGATCCCATTAATTCCTCCAACCAACCACCCTCATGGAGGGCACACAAGTGACCTGGCATTATTGTAATTATCCTTCAAGAAATCCTGCCATGCTCTGAAATATTACCAAGAAGAATTAGATGATGAGCTATTCAGATGTTTTTCAGCTCTTGTCTACCGTAAGTAGAATTTGCAACTGAACTCCTGCCAAAACTAAAGTTTTACACTTAATGGAAGGGACAATGTATACTGTTGCCTAAAATCATCTGTTATTTAAGATGCAGCAAAGCACGCTTACATATGAGCAATGTAACTTATTCAAGCACATTTAAGCATTTTGCTGAATCAAGGCCCAAAAAGAGGTTTCACTGGTGTTAGAGCTAAAAGATTTGAATCTACATTTAAAAAGCATCCTAACAAACTTCACTTGTTTTCTGTATGAGATTGAAGATAGTGATTTACATTTAACTATTTGATCCCAGCAAATGATCCCATTCTCTCCAGGAATTGTGTGACACATTGACGGGCATCAAAAAGGGCATCACTGGGGAAAGCACTGTGCTCCCCTTAGAAGGCACAGGACAGCCCATTCTGCCACGTGCTGCCCTTTGTAACCACAGTACCCTGGTAGATCGTCTTTAGCACTGAAACTGAAGTTAAACTTAAAGAGGAAGGACTCTGACACTGCCAGTTTTGTTCTGATGGTCTGTTCCCATTTATCTAACAGCATTTGTCTTGCTGAGCTGAAAACACTCACTGCTGAGCACTGAACAGAGGCCCTTGGAGGCTCTCCTACTCATCATCACATTTCAGTCTGAGTGGTCTCACAATCACAGGTTTTCCCAGGAGTGCAAAATATACTTAACTGTTGTTGGTTAAATATTGGGCTTTTATCTAAATCAAATGTCTTCAGGTTCAGAATTCTTCTTCTTTGGTTACTGTCTGACTTTCTAGATCTGTTATATTCAAAGGTACCTGCTGTAGGGTAGTTTGGATCACTCTTCTTATTTAGGAAAAAATGGAAAAAAGGCAAGCTTGTAATCTTATCTCATATTTCCAAGTATAAATAGGAACCCGCACAGAAATTGTCTTAGGCAGCCACTAATGCACTCCTCTACTCTCCCGTCAAAAGCACAGACCGTAACGGCTAGGAGGAATATTAGCCTGTGGATGTGACTTTCTGCCTAACAAAGGTCATTAATTATCAATTATCACTCAGTTACCTGTGTATTGAATCCAAATGCTTGGCTCAACTTGAGCACTTTCCAAATGGACATTTGGTCTTAATTTGGAAGCACCAAAGAACACAATCTGTCACTTATCTTACTGTTTTTTTCAGCAATTAATCATCCTCGTTACATAAAATGCCTTTTTGATTCCCTATTTGAATTGTGTAGTTTCAGCTTCCAGAAGAAGTCTGTCTTGCATTTGCCTCTAGTATGCATGAAACCACTTTCTAATGCTGTTTCCTGGTAAAAGCTGATTACAAGCTCCAGCCAAGTTCCTCCCCTTTTATTATTTCTAAAACTCAAAATACACTTAGCTCTCATGATTATCTTTTCTCCGGGCTTTTATCAACTGCATAACTCCTCCTATCAGATCCTCTGCAGTTTTTCCTCATCTTTTTGAGATCAAGCATCAAAACTAGAGCACAGAACCCTCAGCTGGGTCTCAACAATGTCACATTCAAGGTAAAATGAACCCCTTGTACATAAACTCCAGTACTGTGAGAAGTCCATGTTCAGTTGCTCGTACAAGAAGTCCAGTAAAGCCTTCTCATCAGCACATTCCAGGATGCAGCTACCACAAATGTGACCTGCATGCTTCATTCCCAAGGTCTGGATCTACTACCTGCACTGTCCCAGAAGTTACTGCAACATCCCTGCTCTGGCTGTGCTCACTTTAATACTACTTAAGAGCTGAGCTGAAAGGAAAAACTCTGCTTTTGACTCACAAAAGTTGACTGTAAGTTTTGATCAAGTATTTCACCTGCTGCTGCCATGTTAACAGCTTAGATACCTTTCAGTGCTTAACATAAGAAAGGCCCCACACATTCCCCTTTCATCAGGATTGTATCAGAGGTTGCAGACAAAAGGAAATCCAAGCACTTCTTGCTTGCAAAACCTCCTGGCAGATGATAGCTGTGCTCTCCAGCTCATGAACAGCACAGCAAGAAGCCCAGAGACAACCTGGAGCACTGTTTCCTCATGTGTGTGTGCGACTGACTCACTGAAAGTGGTGTGAATCACAGAATTCCACCAGCACGGTGGGGTGAGGCAGAGCTACACTCTGAAAGGGCATGTCTCAAGTTGCCCTCTGTTAGATGCACACTGGCCACACACACCTTGCCAGGATTGTCACAAAAGCTCATTGTACTTTCAAATAGTTAAGTTGGGATTGTGTTTTGCTGTTAAAACACATTCCCCAGACCGTATATATTCTTCTGGGGAGGAGCGTGCCACTTGCGTACAGGTCCCTGTGGCAACAAACACATCCTGACTACTTTTAAAGAGTCTGCCCCACAGAGGAAGCTGGAATTCACCCATGCAATTAGGCTAGGTTAATGTTGGCGATGAGTGGATAGATATTATCCGATATCATATTTTGTAATCCTCTGCTAAGCAGGATGCTGAAGCACTTCGTTTACTCTGGGAGCCAACAAAATAGCTACTCATTCAGTGTCAGGCTTGAACAAAGTCATGAGTGATCCCTGAAACTTTGAGACAAGTTTATTCTAGAACCTGGTAATGGTCCAGAGCGATTTATAAAGGTCACTGAACTCTACGTTCAGGTTGTAGGTTTCTTTAAACAAATATTTACTTATCTGTACAAATCTCAGGAGAAAAGACAAGACTTCTTTCAGAAGTGAGCTTTACAATGGTTCTTTTCATTATAAACTTACTTAGTTCTATGCCAATAATCTTTTACTCTTTTTCTAATCCTTAATTAATCCTTTTTATAAACAATTCACACTCGGCACTTTCTGCTCATGGTAAATTTTTTGATACATATATTTATCACAACAATATCTTCAATATCCAGGCAGATATTAACAACCTAAGTAGATGTGTGGCTGTATCAAGGAAAGTTACCTGACTCGTGAAAATGCGTTCTCATAGTTCCCTTGAACTTGGTGGGGAGTCTGAGTGTGCTCAGTACTGTCAAACAAGACACTGATGAAATTTCCAACTTCACTTTAATGCTCAACTAAAAGGAAACACTTCTGAAAGGGCTGTCCTGTATTTTCCAAGCCCTGTTTTCCCTGGCAAAGCCATGACTTCCTCAAATCACAGAGTGCATCACTCTTACATTCAAAGGAACCTGAAAAGGTTCCGAGAGTAGCATGGAGACAGTGATTTACCCACACAGCTTTCCTCTGAAAAATCAAGACATTGTATTAGCTCAAGGGGTTTCAACTCCCAATTTCTATTTGTTTTTATCACTTTCAAACACAAGAAAACTTTTTGAGCACTACATACACACAGAAATTACAATTGTTTTGACTGGAGCCGAATTTGCAAATAGAAAGTGAGGGAAAATGGGTTTGGCTGCACAAATTTTACTGTTTTTCTGTAAAAGTAATAAATATGCATTACAGTTTTATAAACAAGTGATTTAAAGTATGTAGTGCTTATAAAAGCCAGGTTTAAGCCGTTTTGTAAATGCAGCCCTTAAAACAACCAAATACTACTTTTTTGGCCTGTCACATAAGAAAAAAACATTGAACACTTACAGATGGTAAATAAACAACTCTTGAAGCTGGACTCTTGCATGGGAATTTTGCCTCAGGAAACAAGCAAGATGAGGTCTCACCTTGCACACTAGTTGCTACAGGAATATGTATTAGAAAAGGAAGCCACTTAATAAGGCTACAGTAAGTCTGACTTACCACAAGAGCAGCACGTGAAGCAGTTGGTATGATAGAGGTTACCCATTGCTTGGCAAGCCTGGCTCGCTCCGTACACACCTTTTCCACATTTTATACAGATACCTACAAAGAAGAAACAGAATGAATGTTAAAATTCTCTGCAGCTCCTAAAACCAGCTCTGGACCATTGATTCATGGCACTCACAATAACCACAAATCACTGAGCTCCTCTACATCAATAGATTCAAGTACTCAAGTCAGCAGCAGGCAGCTTGCATGAAATAGATGCATTCAAATTAACCCAAAATAAAAAGGAGGAAAGGGGGGGGAGGCAGAGCCTCTGCTGGTGATTCAACAAATGGAGACTGAGGCTGGCTAAACACAGAAATCCCAGAAAGACAGGTGAAATGACAGACAGAGAACAGAAGGTCTGCACAGCCTCTGGAAATAACTCAGTTTGCTGAAGAAATAATCTACTGAGACCTTCATAACTAAGCGTTCCACCATATTACATTCAATAATCACTAATGAAACAACAATCAGGTCCACAATGAAAACATTTCTTCTCCTTGACCCTCTCCAGAACCACAATACATCAGCAGTGCTGGTCCATGGTGGAAGCCATGCAACACAGGGGAAATGGGTCTTATTCACTGGATTTAGTAATTAATTTTCTATGAATAGTAATAAGCATCCTCGTAAACATAACCTGGGAGCTTACAAAACAGAACAGCAAGGCATCTACGGGCAAGAAGCCCATCTGGCAGTTTTGCAGCGGGGTCAGAATTCACCTTCACTGCTTGAACCTGCTCTTGGTGAAGCTGAGGATGCCTCTCATACAGTCTGCAGGAGATCACACTACAAAGAGCCAACACAGTGCTGGAAATTCAGCTGTTAGTCCCACACAGGGCACTCACCGCAAGGAAGAAATGAAATGCTGGAGAATCTGTATCCTTCCACGTACTCAAGAGCACTAAATTCAGAGATGCCCGTTGGTCTCTGACTGTCGCTGCACAGTGCATCTCAAAACAAAGATTTTGGAAATACTACAGTAGAAAAAAGTGTTTTCTACCTCACATGGCTTTTGAATGAACTGTTGTTCTCATGTGCTGTTTGAGGCCCTCTTTCTACAGATGCATGCACTAATACACTTGAAAGTCTAGCAAATCAAGTACTAAAAAATCAGGCTTCAATCACCTAGATTTTTCCCCTGCTGTGCTGTGAACATTTTACATACACATGCATTCACACACAGAGAAAATACAAATATAATATTAATATATTATGAGCTGGGAGAAACTGAAATAGCAATAAAAGCCCGAAGTTAATATTGTCAGATACCAATGTCCCAAGCTAAGCCTGTAACCCTGAACCAGCTGTCAGCTACATTCACCAGTTCATTGCAAACAAAGTGTTGGGAAAATATCCTGGTCCTTAGACAAGCTCAGCTCTGACACGGGACATGGAAATTCGGCATATTTGTTGCCTTATCCAAGGCTGTTATGTCTACTTATTTATTTGTAGCCAAAGGTTATGAAAAAGGTCTGCTATTTGCCATGAGTTAATGGTTAACTGCTGCTGAAAGATGGCTATTGATTACTGGGGACACCGATCAGAAAACGCATCCCAGCACTACAACCAAACCAAGCAGCCAGAGCAACCCACAAACCCACTGTCTCCCCTCACGTGCTACGAGCCCTGACACAACTGTGGTCCCTCCTGGCCCCAGAGAGAGGAGAGAGAGAGCAGAGCAGACGGCCTTCTCTTCTGAAATGAGCAATTTCAGCATAAGGTCACGATACAATATTTGTCTACTCTTAGTAATGGAGCCAGAAGGGAGCTCTTTCAGAGCTCCCCAGCTGTCTGCACCTTTCTTGCCCATCTCTTCACACCAAATGTTTACCTAAGACAGATGGCTATTGCTAGCCTGGCTGGGAGGTTACACAGAAACCTACCTTTTCCTATTTACGCCTAATTTTACTCTGAGGATAGCAGAAATCCAATCTGTAATTCTGACATCTCTATGAGTTCTCGTGCACTAATCCACTGCAGCCACAAGCCTCTTTGATGAATGAAGTTATTGCTTAATTTCTTTGCCATTGCTCCACTGAACCGTCAGAAGCAAAAGGATTTATTGTGAATGTTAAACTTACATCGGCCTTTGCAGCAAGTGGTTCGTTAAGAGCAGCTGTCAGTTTGTTAACTCATTTTCTCTAACAGACCAGTCATTAGCTCCAGGAATAAATGACCACAGAGACCATTAGCATACTAAGAAGGCACATGTATAATTCCAAAAGTGTATTTTGGAAAATATATATGCAGCTGCGGTGTGAGCATACAGTGAGCTCATAACTGCCTAGGAAAAGCACTGATTACATGGCTGTTCAGGTCTGGTTTTCCACCAGTCACAGCCCAGACTGCATATTGCAAGCTTGTGAAAGCCTTGACATAACAGCTACATCACTTTTTTCTTTTTTCCAGATTTATTTCCAAAGCTTGTTAAACTGCCTGTGAAGAATGTTCTGTTACAGAGCAAGCACGTCTCATTTCTGACACCTCACTTTACGTGACTTCACATCAAGTGTTTCAGCCTTCGTGCAACTCCTTGGCACTCACACCGCCTCGACTCTAAGCAGCTAATGGTACCTCCAGATCCTTCACACACAAATTGCTGCATTTTCACCCAGGTCAACTCTCCTACAGAGAGCTGGTCTCTCTCTTCCACTGGGAAAAGACATTACAAGGTCTTTCATATACACACATTCTGCATAAAAAGTTCACTCAGCCGGAGCACAACCTTGCAGCCTTCTTTAGCTGATGCTTCTATCCTTACGCAGTATTTAACCAAAATTGGGGAGAAATAGAATACTAAAACACACATTGTAGACCTCAGCAAAAGCTCATCAATAAAAAAAAGCAATGCTAGAAAGAGAAGGAGCTCCCTAAGAGTCTCTACTAGAGTTAGCTGCAGCATGTTGCCCACACCCCCCCCACACCTGTAACCTGCCCACTTCATTGAGCTTGACTGTACCGTACACAGCAACAGAGCCACCAGAACAGCAGTGCTCTCTGGCTAGGGCACACATTAGCAAGTCCCAATGAAAACACCACAAGAAAATAAGACAAATATTTTAACTAGCCTAGACATGTATTTTCTGTTGCAGTCACTGATTTTGCTCCAAGACCCAAGAGACCATAACATGACACAGTATAACAGGCAAAAGGACCAGCAGCAACCTAGAGAAAACATTAGAGCTATGCAGTAAGCCTGCTGTAACATAGGTGTAAGAGTTCCTTGGAGTAGCCTACGCATTCTAAGCAGCTCTGTTTGGGACCTAGACATCAAGTTCAGGGATGATCTTTCTCCTGACAAGCCTTTATAGTGCCCTTTTGACCACTCAGTACAGGTTGCAGACTGGTACCTCATACAGATTTCACCTAGATTTAGGTAAAAAGGCAGTAGCCAAGAGGTGAGATGTACTGCATATAGCAGGCGATGATGTATGTGTGGCCAACCTTTTGGCCAGGCTTTGTCCTTGTGCACATGTGGAACTCAGCCTGCGCCTAATTCCATCCTCACTTAACCTGAGTCAATGGTTTAGCACAACTACAAGAAAAATGGTACCATATGGCCCCTCTCGACTTCAGCAAGCAGCAGTTGCACGAGCCAGAGGAAGAATCTGGCTATCGCATTCCCTGACAGCACGCCACAGCTCAGAGATGAGCTGCAGCTTTACTGCCTTACAGCCACACCGTATCTCCAGGATAAGTGCTACATGCTGCCTACAGTAGGAAACAACCATGCCCTGTCGTCAAGAGTTATGGTAAACCTAAAATTAACAACGAACACATGGCACAGATGAATCCCTCCCTGCCTCTGCAGTTCCATTCATGCTGCAGGCCTGGGAAGAGGGTGGGTGAAATTTACCCTCGGGTGCTGCAAAGTCCCATTTTCTCTATTCTCACAGGGAAAGACCATCTCTACAAACATCCATAACAAATTTTCTGTAATTTTGGCTTACTCAGGATGTGGGAAATGAAAACCTACAGCCATGAATGAGGAAGAACAAGAACTGAACTGCAGACAACTGTGAAAGTAGGACTGCGGAGGGGCTGTGCTAGCTGTCTGTGAGCCACAGACCACTGGAGGCATTCCTGCAGCCTCTCACACCTGGGCAGGTTTTACACAGGATGTTGTTACTACCTTTAAGAACTATTCTGCTAAGAAAATGGGTAAACAGGGAAGCATCAAAGGTGCCTTGAGCTGGCCAGCTGTGCTGTGCTGCAGCGCTACCTGCCTGAGCTGACGGTGGCTACTGTGCAGACATCCTGGGCTGCGGCAGCTCCGGATGCCGTGAGGTGACTTCAGCAGAGAAAAATGCTCCCTTCCTTCCAACAAACACAGGAGGAGGGATGTTCCAATGCACACGTCATCCCCCAGTCAGAGCGTGATAGAAAAAACAAGGCACCTACACAGGACATGGGCAGAGGCTCTTTGCAGCAGGCAGGGAGGAGCTGGGAACCCTCTGCACCCCGGCCCTTGCCACACCAGGGGCTCTCACCAAAGGACTTGAAGTTGTCACCTAGCCTGGCAAATTTTTCAAGCTTTGATTACCCAACATGAAATCTGACACGTGCAAGTTAAAAAATATACTCTGGACACACTCAGCAGCAACATAATTGCATGAAGAGTTGGGCTTAGCCTTTTTGGGATAGGTATGAGGGATGCACCCACTGGGTAAGCTACCTTATCTGGGGAAGCTTTCCCCACAGAGAAGATCAGAAGAGATTACAACTTGATTTAAAGTTGAAAGTGACAAACTGAGACAAGTGGGAAATGCTCGGGTAAACATTTTGAACTCCCTCCCCAGGCACAGCCTGTCCACAGCTGAAGCCCCAACACCTCGTGGCTGGGAGGGACCTGGTCCCGGCCAGCAGCACAGCCCTGTGTGTGTTTGCAGGTACCCACACATGGGGCTGGAGCAGGTTAAACTAGGTGGGGAAGTGGGCCACAATACCACCTAATACAAGTCCCAGCTTAAGCAAAACAAGAGCAGAAAGCTCCATGCCGTCACTGTTAAACCTTATTGACATTGTCCCCAACCTAGTTTTCCTCCTCACAGAATGATCATAAAAATGTCATCAGTAAATTACTCAGGCTGAGATGCCTAAATGCCAACTTAACAAGATCTCTATCACTTCTGTGCCCTCCTCATACTGCAGGAGGCCTTACTCAGTTTACAGGTTTGGTGCAGAGAACTTATTAGAAAATGGAAATTAGACATAAATTTCTGTTCAGTTAAAATGCTATGAAGCTCACATTCACTGAAAAGTTTTGTAGAAGCAAACTATGTTCAAGTTTCACCTCCTGGAAAGAATACCTTCGCTCTGCCTGTTACTTAACAAGGCTGTAGCTTGCACAGAACAAAGCTGGTGGGAGAGGTCAAAGTCAGGAAAGGAGTTGCTGGGACCAGTTCCAGGCACAGCACTGCTGATCAGGAGCTGAGCTTTACCTGCCTGAAGGAATCTGTGCTGCCAGCAGGTCAGCAGGGCTTGGCATCTGCCTATTCCAGCCTGCTTAAACACATCGGCTGTTCTGTTTGGCTGGAAATTTTCCAAGGTTTCAGATGTAGGGTGAGGTGATGGGTGCGAGTTTGAAAAGACAGAAGGCTGTAGAAATGACTGGCACCACCCTCCCTGACTCTGTATTTTAGCAGCTATAAACTCAGCAAATCTCTGTGCTAGTGAATTAAACCCCGGCAGCTCCAGGTCAGCATCGCAGAGCGGGTAATGTCATGGGAGCCAGTATCAGCTCTGATTAGCAGCTGCTGGAAACTGGAAGGCTTTTGTTACTGTTAAAATAGATCCACCCAATCACGCAGTGAAAGCCTGAAGCTAGTACAGCAAATGCTTATTGCTTCATACAGTATGTGAAATTACTGCTCTGAACCATGAAATTACTGACACTATCTGCACAGAGTTCATCCTGCCTTGGCCACAGCCGGCGTGCCTCTGCATAACTTTCTTTTGTGCAGATATCTAACTGCCACAGAGCCTCGTGACGGCACAAGGCATATCACAGGGCTATTGTTCTCCACAGTGTTTTACTTACACTGACACTTGGTTTACAAATATTCATTCATTTCTCTGCTTCTTGATTTAGTGCATGGCAGTTCCAGGATGATTTATACTTCTCACTTGGCATTTATAGAAGGGTCTTTTGCTACTGAGGCAACGAACTGGAAGACCAAATAGTTCTTGTGGGCTGCTCTATGGTCTGTGCTGCTTTGGGTTGTTTTGTCTGATTCAGAGCTCAGCTGACTGCTCAAGCTTCATGCCCAAGTTGACAACCACAACTAGAAGCACAAGGGGACTTGCAAATAATTTCAACTGCATTACTGGCAAAATAAGAAAAAAATAAAAAGAAAATCCTGCTTCTAAAAGCACCTTGCTATTACAGGAATTATCAAAGCAAAAGATGTACAACTGTGGGTGAAGCAGAGCACCAGTGGGAACGATTGACTCTTGGAGGGGAAGTACATCACTAAGTATGTCAATAAAACCTCTTCCACATCCTACTCACCCTCCACTGCCGAACACGCATCCTATCACAGCTACATTTACATGGCTTATGTGGATGCCGTGCCACACCTAACTCCAGCTGCTCACCAACACCCCGTGACAAGGCATTACCATCCCTTCAGATCCACCAGCAAAGCTGGTTGGGTCTGCTCCCAGCCATCCTATTTCACTCCAAAGGGCCTGGGTCATCAAGGCCTTTCAGCTTAAAATGCTTACCTTGGCTCTTTTCACCTGACACATAGTGCAGCGTGAACACACAATTCAGACCACTTGAGGAATGGCAATTTCCAGCACAGTGGTAGCAGCAATCGATGAAAACAGGCTAAGGCCAGCAAAAACCTGAGCTTGTGTGACTGCTGGCAGGGAAGGACACACCACCGCATCCAGGGGCTGCCTCTGGCCAGGCAAAACCAACAGAAAGGCAAGTAAGTCATGCATACATTGGGAACAACTTATGCTCCTGAAGACCCTGGTTTCAGCCCCAAAAGATCTAATCCAAAAGTTCCAAAGCAACACCCAAAGCTCCCTGGTGATCCTGAGCATATTTCTTGGAAAGGTGGTTCATGCGAGTGCTGGGGGTGTTCAGCAAGTCATTTAGCTTCCGAGTCTTGGCTCCTTTATACAGTAAAGGGGAGCCACTGACACCCATGCAGTCTTCAAAGGAAGGACAGTTTTAAGCCTTCTGAGATAACACTGGAGAGATAATCAATTAAATACTTGAGCTCCAAAGAATCTGTACAGCCAAGTTACAGTGACACTGAAAGCACCAGCAGTGCAGCCCAAATACGCTGAATTACCCTGCATATCAGACCTGGAAACATCAGCTGCACGCAGGTCAAGCTGGAGAGACAATTCATTGCATTCTCCTGACATCGCCTGTATGAGTCATTGCTAATATATGGCAGAAAAAGGTCATATATTACAGCTGCCTTCCTTGACATATTTAAAATGGGTTCATGATTAAATAGGGAGACTAGTCAAAAAGTTTCCAGGTGCACTTTTCTATTTTCTTAGATAATGGTCTATTTCCAGATCGAGCATGACTTTCTGGAAAAGGCATGACATTATATAACCACACCGGGTTATAAATTCAACAGCTCCTTCCATGAGCACTACCCCAGCGTTATGCACTGACATCAGCCCCCTACTTGTACCACCTACCCCGCTAAGGTGCCACAGTCCTTGGTGTCGCCTTCCAACATGGAGGTTCTTTATCATTTCCAGAAGTATAAACAGGTTTGCTTGAATAAAAAACGCGCACATAGGTAAGTATGATACAACACTGTTCAAAGAGAACTATTCAGTCAAGGAAAGTTGGAAATCACCTAAAAACCTCAGTGACCTTAAAAAAAAAAAAAAACTGATTGGAGGTTTAAGTCATTGCAAGCAAAGTGACTCAAGGATGCTTTCGAAACATGGTGGGGAGGATGGAACATACCTTCCTGTAAGGGCATCCAAGGACAGCAATTTCAGAAACCCATTTGCTGTAGGCTTCTCACACCTCCAGCTCATGAAACATTTTAATTCTAAAATAACTATTTTGGCAAGCCCCATTTTCCCTGCCATGGCTGCAGTGAAAAGTCTAGTCCTTCACCCGGCAGTAAGGCCCAGGGAGGAGCTCAATGCAAGGGCAAACAGTGGAGCTCCTCTTCCAGCAGGACAGGAAGACTCTCAGACCATAAGAAATGCCTGTCCTGATCTAGCAAGACAAAAACCCCGAAGACAGCTGGTCAAATACAGCACTGGCAACATGTAAACAGGATATTCTAATTTTGCTTTCTTCACCTCCCTATCCCCTGGGAAACAGTAACACTAAATGCTATACATACAGGCTCATTTCCTTCCTATGGATCCAAGTGGAAAAGAAAAAAATAATCAGAAAATGAACATATCACCAACATCCACAGCAAGATGAGTGAGTCTTCTACAAACCTGGCCAGCCTCACACGTTCAGCTACTCTCCAACGCAGACCAAAGGCAGACAAGTAGCATTGTTTAACTTCTTGTGCCAGTTTCCTGGTTGCAATGATACTTACCAGAAGACAACTCTGAGCTTTGCATAACTATGCTAGAACATGAGCTAAATTTCCAACATCAGTGACTTGCTCTCCAAGGCCAGACAGCACTGTTCAGACCCTTAGGAGTGAACAAATTGCACTTCACTCAATAGCAACCTTTCCCCTGAAATGGGCAGTGTCGGTGCAGTAGATGAGGCCATGCTCCAGTAATGGAATAAAACCTGCTTTACAGCTCAGCACCATATAAAAAAGAAGCTACACAATGTAAAGTACTGATGGTTAACTTCGTATTGGCATGATTTCTGCTAGGTCAGGTATCAACTGTCTGGACTGCTTTGACTTTTTGCTGGATCAGGTATTGCCTGTTCTGGATCAGGTAACAGTCTGCTCTTCAGCAGCTGGCATGAACTCCAGGGTACGTGGTCTGTCTGGCTAATTCAACAGAAATGGGAACACACACAATCTCCGTTTGGTTTAGCACTGCTAAATGATCCAGGAATGCACAAATATCACACTCAGTAACATCGCTCTTCCCCTGCTTTGTCCCTCACTGTCTCACTCATCTTGATGCAAAATGGGAGCAAAGTGGATATAAAAGGGCAGAAAATGGGGAAGAAGAACATAGATGGTTTTCCCAGATGAAAAGAGCAGGGAAGTGGACATGGTTATAGCATTCAAGTAAATTCTATGCACACTTTGGTCTGTCTTCACCATCTGTTCTGTACCATCTCCCAACTAGTGACAAACCATTACCCAGAACTGCAAGACTGCAAGCCTAGGAACTTGCTTGGTTTTGCCACCACCCAACTTTTATGTTCGCATAGACAGACTGATGGCAGAAGTGCCTGGGCTCCTCTGCAAAAACTGGGCAGAGGAAAAGAAGTACAAACCACTGAGCGTGTTATCTTAGGAAGGACGTGACAAAAGACAAACTCCAACTACAACGTGGTTTTGGCATAACCTGCCCTTTTCACCACCTGCCCGCTGCACCTGCAGCCAGAGCCCGGCCCACCACGTCTGCAGAGAAACCTGCAACCACTTACCGAAGTGCTAAGCTGCTTCTATTAAAGAACACATGTCCTGCAACAGCAGTTTGGCACAAAGACGGCTGATGTCAAAGTCTATTTGCTTGAGGGATGAGAGGAATTACCTTCAGAAAGGATCCCTGTGCAGAGCACTGGTGACCCAGTGCCTAGCGAGCACTGCCTTCACACAGCAGATGTGGGCAGCTGCCAGCCAGCCCTCAGTGCTGGGGACCCAACCACCATCACAGCAGACCTGTTCCAAAACAAGCACTGGGTTCTCCCCCCACACTTTCCCTACATCCTTTTTTAAAGCCAAATTTTAGAATGAGGACCCCCTTTCTCATGAAGCAGGATGTCAGACAGAATTAAGACAAAGTAGTAAGCAAGGTGTGAGACTTCTCTCCCATTCCCGACAAACAGCAGAGCACCCCACTGCCCAGACAGCTCTCCTTTAGTGAGCGGTACATCAGCTCCATCGATGGCCACCAGACAGGAAAGAAGTTGTGGCTTCATTTGTAGCAACGCTTACAGAATCGCTACTAAAGCGCAGTGGAGCAAACACCTCAGACAATTATTCATTAAAACTACTTAGAGGAAGCAAAAAATGCAAAAGCAAGGAAAGAATGGGCAGACAGAAAAGACTGAAGGGCTAGAAAGGCAATTTTCCACTTTGTTAGCTTCAGTAAAAATCTCCAAATAAATGTGATCTTACAGAATTTATCAGTCAAACCTCTCCTCTCTGTTTTGAAAGGTTACACAAAGTGGTGAAATGTTAGTTAACTATGTCTTTAGAGGACCAGCTAAATAGCAACAGAAATGTGTAATCCTCTCATAATTAAAATAATAAAGTCACTGCTTCACTGATATGAGAAGGCTCTATTCATAGCAGCTAAAAGGAACATTCATTCCTCTTTACATCATCCCTTCAGTGTTATGTCTTGATAAAATTGTCAACAGCAGGTGAAATCACTAAAAATTGGAACCTGTGAAAAAGTTTCCTATCTGGTTTTAATTAAAATACTCAGCAAAACACGGAGGAGCAATAGAGAGTGGTAACCCGTCTGCTTCAGCTGAGCTGTCTGTTCATCGTTACAGAGCAGGTGGAAATCCCACTTCCCTGCTATTAGAGCAGTGGTTCACATTAGGATCATGACAAAAAGAATAAAAGATAATTCACAGCTGATTATGATCAACACAGTAATTGTTGGCGGCCTTTTAAGTTTCAGAAGGGTCCACCTAAGAAGCAGGCACTATAACCACTGCTGCTCAGACTGGCTGAGGCCAGGCCAGTCGTTCAGGACCAGTGTGTGATACTTGTCACTTGCTAAACACTGCAGCACAAACTAATGCAACTGTTCCCTTAATTTCAGGTAAGTCCTTTTGGAACCTTTCCTTTCACTGTAGCGAATAAGAAATACATTTGTAAACATCCCCTTAAAAAATCCACAACACTTCTTTTGAGAACTAGTAAAAGAATTAGTGTATTTGGTTTTGTTTTCTTATTGATTACTAGAGCCTTTGTTTCCAGATGAATCCAGCCTCTTCTGCCATTATATCCATGAAAATAAGGGTAGCTTTTACTAAATCTATGAAGAGTGTGTCTACTGGGCTGTCTTTGTAAGGTTAAGAGCAAACTAGTCATTACTAAGCTGGTGCCTACACGTTCCCTGCTTCTCATACTGGTGCTTTTGAGAGATGGATTTTATTATTTTGGGAGAAGAGGCTTTTGTCCAATGTACAGAAGGGATCACTGTTCAACCTCCATTAAGCAGATTCTGTTTCAATCTAGTATCATTGACAAAACATCTCATTTGTTGTCCACCATAGCCAAGAAGAGAGAGATGTCTCCTCAAACCAAGCAAGAAAAACTATGCGATCAGTACAACTGGCTGTTCCCAATTGATTTTCATCTGATAGCTTTGATTCCTACGTTTCCTTACACCAACTGACACATTGCAAAGATGCACGGTGTGACATAAGAGTTAGCTGAGCAACTTACGCCTTACCCGCATCCCCACCACCCCCAAAATGAAAAAGCTATGTTCCTCTGTAATACTAGTTTTAAATCTCAATCCTTTACTTGCTGAAACATAATTAATACCCAAGCATCTACTAAGGACCTTCAGCTCAGACCTGAAATACTGGGTGTCTCCCAACCCATTTCTCTAGCAACTTCTTTCCCAGTACAATACTGCCCAGAGCACTATTTGCTATTATTACTAAATGACCTGACCCAAGAGCCTTTTGAGAAGAAAAAACTTGGAACATTATTCCTGTTTAGAATTAAGCACACGGACTGTTCTCTGTTCACATCTACACTCCTGCCATCACAGAACAACCTTATCTCACCTTTCCTCCCCCTGCAGGCAAAGAAGTCAGTTCCCTGGTGCTGAGCTGCAGGATAAAAGCCAAACATAGGACTGTTGGGTATGAAAGTCACACTTGTGACTGTAACTACCATTGGTTAAGAACTCTAAAAGTTCCCCAAATGCACATGCTTGTGAGCTGCTCAGTCACACTGGGTACTCCTACAGTGACTGTCCCTCTGAAAAGCTTTCCCCCAGCCCCATTTCTACAGTTTTTCCTCTGGTTTCAAATACCATAGCAAAATTCACAGCAGCCTTGAAGAACCAGAGCAGCTACCTCTTAGACACAGCCATTGGCTTGTACAAGCCTTTTTGCAGGTTAAGAAGGGACAGAAGTTAAGGTAGGGTCAGTAGATAGTGGTCAGAAGAGAGTAGGGAAGCACCGTGACCATCAGGATCAGCTGGTACATATTCTCACCCTGCTGCACAGGCTGGAAGCGCCCAGGGTGACACACAGCACTGCTGGGGAACAGTGAGGCTGGGCCCATGACTTCCCTGCTCTGCCATGACCCACCGCAACAGCCTTCAGCAGCTCCCCAGCTCATCTCCCCACCTGCAGAGCAGGGCTCGAAATTCCCTGCACGGACACACTGTGCGGACTGACCTAGTTGGAAATGAAAAGCCTCTAAGCCAAAATACTCATTATTCACGGGGTACTTTGTCCAAAAACTGAAAGAAGTCCAGCTTCCCCCTAGACCTCGTGATGCACCCTTTCTCTGACCTCGCAATAATGTACCTCTAAGCTTCCCAATCCTGCCAGTCCTTAACCAAGCAAAACACCCAGCAATTTTAAAGGAAGCTCTGATTGTGAAGGACTCCAAGACTTGGCCTAAGCTCAGGAGCTAGTTTCCCCCCCCTTCTCTTTCACAAGCTACGGAAATAAATCAGACCCAAGCGAGGCAGGGTGGCCAGCTAGAGCGAGGCCACCAGAGCAGCCAGATGGGCCCAAGGTGCTCTTCCCCCCCCCCCCCCCCCGGTGTCACCCCCAGCAGGCAGGCATGCAGAGCCCCTGCAAGGTGAGAGCAGCAGTGTGTCAGAGCAGCCTCATGTGCTTGGCACCCCATGAAGCTGCCTTGCAAGTCTGCACTTGGAGTATCTTCAAAGTATTTTCTTTGTGAGCAAATGCAAATTAGCCTCTGGGGATCACCTCTTTCTGGGCTGGTTCTTCACCAGCCTGAATTCCTCCCAGGTGTAGAGCACAGGCTGAGGAAACGTTTTCCTGAAAAAGTAACGTCTGTTTGCTCTTATACCCCCCATGTAAGGCTGTTCCAGCCAAACCCAAACTCTTCTCTTTTCTCCTATACCAAATGGGTTGGGGAGGTAGCGGGTGTTAGTGTGTTTTGGTTGTTTTTCGTTTCAAAATGCCACCACCACAGCACAGTCTGGCACTCCCAAGTCCTTCCAGCCCACAACACAGTGGCTCTGTGAAGCTGTAGGGCTATGCAGGACTTGGTCAGTGAATTACCACGTCACCACCCTGCCAGGAACTGCAGCAAGGGGCAAACCTTGCTTTGTGCATGACTGCTGCACAGGGCAAGTACAGCTCCAAGCCCCAACAAGCACCAAAACTTGCCATGGATTTGATTTTTCTCCTCTCAATGGAGCAGTGACCTGTGTTGAAGACATTGCTTGTGCTGGTGCCAGGAAGCCTTGTGCCACCCTTGTAGGCCTACTGCAGGAATGCTCTTCCTCTAAGGTCACGTACAAAAATAACGCTTGGAGAGTCTCCTTCCAGGCCACAAAAAGAGAGGAGCTTCTCTCAAATTGGTAGAGAAACAGTATTCAAATCCACACCTGATAGCCTCCAAAACATCAGAAAAAACTGAGCAACAGAGAGCAGGACCACTATATTGCTGCAAAAAAATGCAATTAAAGGAAAAGGGCACCAAGTACCTGGAGCCCTAGCAGTTCATCTGCAGCTTATGCAGAATCAGGTTGCTTCACATGACCACCTGCTAGCCAGAGACCAGTGTGTCTCCCATGTCCATACACCCCATCAGCCATGCCCATGGCTGTTCTTCTGCTCTATGCAACCTCTCCAGTGAAATGTGAAATCTGTTTTTCCATTGAACATTTAATTTAATTTTTCACCTTTCATAGTGTTCCAGTGTTATTTCAGACTTCACATTTAGCACTGCTTACAAGAAATTCCCATCTAACACTAAGCTGTCCACAGTCCAACTACAACTCCCCTCGAGTACAACTGAAAAACCTCCAAACATTTTGTAGATCAACTGCCAAAATACAGAACTGGTAAAAGGATTTAAAAAAAAAAAAAAAAAAAGAGGATGGCTGGGCATAAAAACACATGAAAATGCGAGGTGTGACACTCTGCTAGCAGTATGGTGTTGTCCTGGCCATTAGGACAAAGTTACCCAGCTCCAAGTATTTGTTCAACAATACTTTAAATAAGCACCTCTGAGAAACCACGCGACAAAAGGCCACACAAAGTCACCGCAGCAGCTGACAGAGGACAAACAGGGACAACAGGGCAAGAGGACGCTCAGAATCCTCAGTCTTACGAGCTAGCAGGACTTGCTCTCTGCATCCTAGTCCCCACGTGCAGCTCAGCAGCACCATCTTACCCTGTCCATGCGGGTTTGCCCTTGTTAGGCAACAGCACTAGGGGAAAAACCAGGTGTCTCACAGATTTTTCAAAGTTAAGTCACTAAAGCCTGCGCTGACCCAGTCTTTTTTCACTGGAGCAAACACATCACGATGTAAACTGCTACAGGGCTGCACCACAGAGGCTCACCCTGCTCTGGCCAGGAACAGGTAAACCAAGCCAACACACTTTCTAAGAATACCAGCTACTGACCTACACTTCAGAAAATTACATGCTTATTTCTCAAACCAGCTTAAAATCTGGACTCCAATACACTTGAACGTTGCACAGCTCTGTTTTCTATTGAGTGTTTAGATCTGGGAAACATGGCTTTGATTAAAAATGGGCAACCCACCAATTACAGAGAATTTTCACATAACTGCTTGGCAAAAGAAGAGCTGCAGCAGCGTTAGCCATTCATTAAAACTTCTCCTTCGCCTCTGAGGACTTAGGTGTTTCCCCCCAACTATCCCCGCATATTGGGATGCCAAGGGTTAATAACATAGCAACTGCCACAGCGCGGAGAGAAACGCTGAGACCCAAGATTTTACCACTTACAGCTCTTTCTGCTTCCTGGTATAATCAGCAGTTCTCTAAGTCTCAGCTGATGTTGGGCTCCAATACTTTTTGCTGCCTTTTTCATTATTTTTTAAACATAACAAATACCGTTCTCTTTGAATTAATTTAACCCTGGAGAGATGGGAAGAGTGACAGGTGAGTCAGTCCACGGGGACAGAATGGGCAGGGCAGCAGCACGCGGCTGGCTTAGCACGCCTCCTTTGAGTCAAGGAAACCACGGGTGAGTGACAAAGTCTATTCACTATCACCCTGCTCAGAACCATGCCCCCCGTGATTATTTTCCAATCATTCAACATCTGGCCCAAACAAATGAATCTGAGCAGGAATTTCACACCAGGAACAAAGACACCAGAAAACAAAGATCCAGCTCTGACAATACTGAAGGTAACAGCACGATGAACAATGCCAGGGAAACATGATCAGGCCACAGCAGCAGAGACCTGTCCGCTGCCTCAATTCAGTCAGGCCAGCACTTGATTACAGTAAAAAAAATAAAAAAAAAATCACAATTCTCCCCTTTTAATAAAGGGTTTCCTACCAACCACACCCCATACATGTACTAAGTTTTGCAAAGGCCACGCACAGATTCTGCACTCAAAACTTACCCTCAAATTAGCAGAGTTTAATTTGGGACTTCCACAAACAGTCTCCTGGCCCTGTGTTTCAGGTCCAACACCACACCATGCTGACCCCACCAGGGACCTGCATTCAGAACTGGCCTTACCCAAAGCCCTGCAGACTGGAACCACTAGTACAGAGGTAACATTTAAGTGGACGCTGCAGCGGAACCAGTGATCTGCTAGTCCTGGAGCTTTACTCGTGGGAACCCAGCTCCATGCAAAGCATGTGCTTTGGGACAAGGCTGCCGCACAGGAGAAAGGTTTATGCAATGACCGCCAGAACGCAATGGTATTTCCCATGCCTGGGAGAGGCCACAGGGTCTCCGTGGACCACAAGAAATATGATCCAAGCAAGCTGGAGCAACGCAAAAGCATCTAAATCTGCACAACTGTCAAACTGAATTTAGGAATGGCTTCTCTTTTCTCTTTATTTTAACTTTGAATTTTTTAAATTTTTTCAAGTGGCCACATTAAAAGGCAGAAAACATCTTGTTTTCACTTTCCAGAAGTTCTGTGGTGTTGTAAGTGAAACTGTTCACCAATTAAACAAATGTTTGAATGGCCAGGAAACCATCTGAGAATCCCCAGAAGTTCTTCCACAATAGCTGTCTACTTTTCACGAAAACTATAAATACGTTCTGAACCAAAATGCATCTTGTTTGGCCAAATTCTTAGAAAAGCAATGGTGTAAACCCAGGCCTGACCTTCAGTAACCCATTGAATGCCTTGCTATTGTTCACTGCATCCATTCCCTAGCTATTTTGTGACAATATGCGGTATTAATATTCTTTACATTTGATCACTACCTTTGCTGCCCTTCTCCCAGTATCTGTAAATACGTGTACTAACCCTCACAACAAACAGATGCTTCTGAGTGTTGCTGGCTGCAGTTAAAGGCATTAGAATTAATAATCTCCCCCAGATACAGCCATGGGTATTTGTGTTGTTATTCCAACCAGGTCATATCCCCCTCCAAAGTCATTTGACTTCTCATCCCTGGAGTTTACTTATCTTCAGTACCAAATTCTTAAGGCAGTTATTGCAGCCACCTTCACTCCAAATTTACTTTTCTTATGAAGTTAGAGCTCTGGGTGACCTCTCCAGGTTTGGAACTGGGGAATTACCTCTGCTTTTGCTGTGTGTGAAGCAACTACTTCCTGCTCAGAGGAACCTGAGGAGCTCTGTCACTGCTGGGTACAGCGTGCACATCATGTGCACAGCAATTTCCTAAGCCGTGCACCTCAATAACCAAGCAGAATGGCCACACAGTGCCTCGCACCCCATCTCCCCCAGGACTTGGAGCTGATGTGGTTATGGTAGAAGAGGCTCAGGCTCCTGTGCAACCAGACCCCTTCTTCCAAGCCATGCGGCAGCTGCACTGCTTGCCCCCTCTCAGGGTTGAGAGGGTCAGGGCTCACAGCCACACCAACAGCTAACCTGCACTTGTCAGAGCATGAGCACCACCGCAACCTGAGCTACACAAAGCTTTAAACACAACCATCTACAAGCTGTTGTGTAAAACCTGCTGAGGGGAACTCCTCCAGCATCTCAGATTTGGAAATAGGTGTCACTAGCAATAAATCCTTGCCCCATTTGAGCCTCGCAGTGAAAGCCCCTACATGTTTTATATGCACAGTAGTTCTCAGCTGAGCATTAAATGAGTGCTTGGGCTCGGCTGTGCTGTTGTGCTTTTTTTTTTCCCTTAATGAGTCATAGGCCTTTTCTTAAAAGTTTGCTGGAATACATAAACGTGACATTAGGGATTTATTAAAACCGCTCCAAGAAGCGAGGAATGAAGTTTCAGATGATGTGAAACTCTCCAGCTGGAAGAGATACGCGGCACGCTTGGCCGTTTTGCTGTGCTCCTCTGTCTCACTGCGCAGCAACAAGGCCACACTGATAGGAAGTTAAAACAAACATGGTGAGGTTAATAGAAAGAGATAACACAACACCAGACTAGAAATATCCACTCTGATGTAGCAAGTGGGACAAAATCCACATCCAGAGATGAGATCCACACAGGCAAAGTGAAAAATCACATAAAAATCCAACCAAAACCAGATGTTTATTGAATGATTATTAGCACAGCTGCTAATTTTAAGAACTACAGACTGGTCCTGCTCCCAGACAAGCCAACAGGAATCCTACTGCCAGCCTTGGGAGCCATCACACCCTGGAAGAAATCTCTGAGCTGTGCCACATCCCAGCCCCAGGTACCACGGTCCTGTCAGGACTCGAACCTTGCTGGCTGTTGAACACAGTCCTCCAATATGAGCTTTTTAAAGCTCATAATAAAGCTTGCTGACACCATGCGCATTCCTGTATTTCTTTCCTTTTTGCTGCTTCAGATGTTCTTTACGTCATACATTCCCACCCGTGCCAGAGAAGAGGCACTTTGTGAGGGATGGGCATAAATCAAGCACCACATTGTGCTCCCAGCGACGCCCAGTTTCTCCAGCCACAAATTAAGAAGCGATTTTGGACACAGCTAATGCTGACAGCAGAAGTGCTCCACCTTGGCACGCTGCAAGACAAAACGTGTGCTTTGAGGCACTGCAGGAGCAGCTGCATCCCCTCTCCAACCAGCAGCACGGGGGACACAGAACAGGGTCCCACAGGATGCCAGCACCTTCACCCCGATAAGCACAACCGTCCCAGTGCCTGGCTGGCAGCCAGCCCTCCCCTCACAGCACCGAAGGACACCGCAGATTGCACCCTCTGCGAGTGCCTGAGCTCAGCCCAAAACAAAGGATATGCCCCCAGCGCTGCGGGGCTCTGCGCCCTGCCAAGGAAAACCCCAGACCACAACTCTGCCAGGACACCACAAAGCACTGCCCCGTGGTAGCTGTGATAGGCAGGAGGCAAAGCCCCTTTCCATTTTTGCAAATAATTTTTGGTTTTAGTAAAACTATACTTTCTGGATTACTGCTGCTGATTTATTTTCTTTCCATTGCTGAACCACCCTTTTAAACGTCTGAAAATGACTTTGCCAGACTTTTGGGTTTTAATCGTTTGAGTATTTGGAAAATTCACTTGCTCTGAAGGCCTTCTAAACATCCAACATGGCTACAACAGAGACATTTACATCCTAGTTCATTACCCATGGATATTAACGATGCCCAAAGGATGCTCAAGGTAAGTACCTCTGTTGCTGCCACCAAGCCAACAGCAGAAGCACACAAGCACAACAGACATCCTCAATGCCCACTTCAGAATTTCCTCTCCAGTGAAAATTTCTCTCTGCTTGTATCACTTTTATGTTTAAAAGCATCAGCTTCACCTTACTACAGCTACCTGTTACTCCAAATTAGGGTCATTTTCCTATTCTCCAAAATACAATTTAGTTGATTCTGTGGCCACTCCTAATTCACCCACCATGGTGTACAAATCTCCAGTGCACGATTTGACACCAATTGGGACACCCACACACACAATTCTTCGTAGAGGGTCAGGTACAGAGGCTATGTAAACAACTGCCAATACCAGACAGGATTATTTTGACTTGGGATCCTGCTTAGGACATTTCCTTAACCCCTCTAAGAAGGCACACCTGACCATTTTGGGGGGGCAGAACACAATATGGGATGACAAGGGTGTTAAAAGCCTGTTGTTACTTCTGGGAATTTGAGTGCCTCTTACTTGAGGAATGCAATAGGAACATCGGAGCTTGTGACAGAGCCCTAAAACCAGGCAGATCTAACAATTTCTCGCTGCTTTGCACAGCAGCCCCATGGCTCTACAGTCACCAGCAGGGCAGCAGGCTCCAAACCAAATCAAACTGCAACATGGACTCCACTCAACTCTTACCTTTCTATATCCTCTCTATCTCCTTTCTGCGAGGATACGACTCTTTGCAACACGTGAAAAGTTTCTTCTTTGCATACATTTCAAACCTAAATGATCTCCTTTACTTCAGATCCAGAAAACTGTGTGTATTGCCCTGTGGCTCAAAACGAACCAGCTGTGATGTCCAGAGAGGTACGCAAAACATGTGTCTTTCCTAAGGCACACGGTGACAGGGAAGGGTGACCATTAAACCAGGGCCTACCACACCATGGCAGCATATACACCTGCACAGATTCTACATGGTGCACCCAAACCTCTCAACGCAGAACTTATCTGTGGCAGTCCTAACAGAAGACGTGGCAGTTCTTGCAAGTCACCATCGTTCCCTGCACCCAGTGCATCGATAACACCAACTAAACCAAAGATGAAAAGCACAAACAAAAACAAGCAAAAACCAGTCAAACAAGCCCCCCTATTCAGAGCCACATTTTCTGCTACTGAAGGCAGGGAAGCATCATGCCAGCTCGTTATGCATGCTTCTGTGCAAGTTACAGACACTCAACCTGCCACATACGGTTATTGGTACCCATGTTACAGACATTCAGTACATAAAACTGTACTGCCTGGTATCTTGGTGCAGGGCGAGCAACAGGAAGGGGACTCCTGGCAGCCTGGAGTCTCCAGGATGCTACTAATTTATAGGTATCTCAGCATCTCTCACTACCTTCCCCAGTGAAACACCTCTCCCCTCCAGCAGGGTATGAACTTGCTGTATTCTGCCTATCAGATGTGAAACGCAAGGGGTGAGGTGGCAGTGAGGGGGTGGGAAGCATCTGATGCGCAGCAGAGATCGGGAAAGGCACCTTCACAAAGGGCACTGCACTGAGGTGCGGACACCACTCATCTCTCTAGACTGCACAGACAGAAGACAACTCACTCTCCCTGCACCTACGTAGTTGCACTGTACTTTTTCATCTTGTTTTTAGCCCCACATGGTAAGACAATTACTAAATCATTTCTTGCACGGGATCCCACCACACTGACCAACGTAAGCAGACAGCCCTCGTTAGGTGATGTCTGCAACAAAGCAGGGGCTGCCAGGAACAGGCATCTGCTGCCTGTGCTCCTCTGTTGGCTCTCCTTCCATTTCTGACAACCCCAGCAGAGCCACAGGACAGAGATCTTGTCTGAAAACAACATCCCCATCAGCGTGACAGGGTGACATTTCCCTGCCCAGCAGATGACAAGTCACAGGTTTACAGTCAGTCCCAAAAGAATTGCTCTGACTTGGATAGGTACACCAAAATTCAGTTTTTGCCTTAAACTTTCTTTTTCAACACCTAGACATCAGCCCGAAGGTTTCTGCAAAGTAAATAGAATTTAAGCCAGCGCCTGAGCTGCTGACGTTCTAACACCCACGAACGTCCTGTTGACACCTCAGAATGCACATTCAATTTTAAACATCCCCAAAACACAGCTTTGGCAGTTTACCTCATTGCATACAAAGCCCATCTGAGAACAGTTATGGAATTGAGTGAAATTACTTTTTTATTGCTTCTGTTCTCAGCGTCTGCCAGTGAACTGAGCACACTTACTAAACAGTCAGTACCTTGAGAGGGGATGGACAGGGGGTCTCTGAGGGTTTAGAATGAAGCAATTTGGGAAGAGGTAGCTGTACCTGCTTCCCCTGCAACACAAGCACAAAAGCTCACAGTTCTACCAACTGCAGGCTGCTGCCAAACGAACAGCCTCAGCCTCCCCGTGTCCTTTGTCTTCACCCTTGGGTCAGCCCCAGCCACCTCATTCACGCCCTCACGGCGGCGAATCCAGAGCAGCTCATGGATCCAGCCCAAAACAACCCTTCCTATCTCCTTCCTTTTTTGTAGGCTTTCTTTTCTCTGAGCTCAGTGAGCACATGTGGCTGCAACATGCTGGAGGGAGTGCTTGGAAGTGGCAGGGTGCTACTTCTCAGCTGTGCAACTGGGAGCAGGGCAGGCACAAGGCACTTTTAGCAGCATTGCTGCTTTTGGTCAGACTAAACCAATTGTGTAACCAAGTTTTCCTTCTCTCTACAAATGCACTGAAGCCTGCTGGAAGGAAGAGCGGGATGGAGAAGGTGAGGCAGCAAAGCTCCCAGCACTGCACTGCTGAGAGCCAGCTGCTAGCCCCCAGATCTGCCAGGACACACCATCCAGTTCCTCTCCAATGCTCAGACACCGTGCGTGCTCTGATCACAGGAGGACACTTCAGCAGGTCCCCAGGGACAAAACCAGCCCAACAGGGGTGCTCTGTCTGGGCAGTGTTATTGAAGGACACTGGTTCTTGTCCCTTCTCTCAGGGTTCTTCTACTAACACCCCCATGTTCTCACTTGGGGCAGACACCTGATCTCTAGTCACCTTGCCCATCTCCTTCTGGAAGAGGGCAAGAGTGACAGCAGCAACAGCAGCTTCATCTTGTATTTATCTGCCCCAGACTACAGGCTCCTTCTGAAACAGAGCAGTGAGGTTTGGGAGAGCAGCCAGGACTGCCAGCACAAGCATGGTTAGGGGAACACCCAGACTGACCCACAAACAGAACAAATGCAGGGTACAGTTATTCTTCCTCCACACAGGACTGGTTAGTCACTTGACCTCAGATTCAAAATAACTCACTGTCCAAATTTTGGAAGTTGTATTTGGACACAAGACAGAACGCAGTGGTCTGCAAACAGCACTGTGTGGAGTAGCCCTCACTTTGAATGGACAAAGTAAGAATCACTGTATTCTTTCCTGGGGGGCAGAGGGGCACAGAGAACACAGTAAAATTACATCAGTGTCACCACATGAACATTTATTCACCAGGCAGTTGAGCTCATCCAATTAAGCAGTATGAAACCATCTGCTCTGTTGACTATTGACTTAACATTTCTGTTCTCCATGGGCATCACAGGGCATTGCAATTGCTTTCAGAGTGTGTCAGACACAAGCATGTGTGATTGCTAGAAATGAATACATTTCTGCTTGCTTCTTTTTACTAAGATTAAGAACTTCTCAGAAAAGTCAACCTAAATAACGTGCTCCTGTATGCATCAATAAGCAGACTTCTCCTGATGCTGGTCTTTCTCCTTGTCTCTGTCCCATCAGCCTGCAGTTGTACCAGACCAAGCCTACATGCTCATTCAGCCAAAGCTTAACATTCACTGATGACCTGAACCAGAAATGCAGGATCAAGACCACTAGGACTTATGACTTACCCTTGATGACTTAGAGAAGTCAGCCCTTTTACAGTGCTCCAGTTTTCTGGATTTCATCTACTTCTAGGGTGCAAGCTATGGCAGCGACTCTTTCTGCTGCTACAACAAATACCTACAGGGCAGCTGGTACGTATGTTCCCCAGACATAAATGCGCAAGCTTACTGCCGATCCAACACAGGACACATCTGCCGAGGCTTACGGCATGCTGCGACACGTTGCGAGAGAATATACATGCAAGTAGTGACACTCACAACAGTTAAGTCCTTATAAATAAGGAAAACCCACCCACACCACAGATTCCTGAGGCTGCTCCTGGAGCCCCTGATCACACCCAGCTTCCCTAGACACTGGAAAAACCTCTCAGAGGGTCAGGACATCTGTAAGGTATGTTTCTTACTCAAAACGCCTTTTAGTTCTGTCTCTCACTACACACCAGTGATATTTTGAAAGTAACATTTCTTGGTGTTAGCACATGAATTAATCCCCCTCCACCCCCATGCAGCTTCTGAACATACTCATGAGTGACCTGTTATTGACCCCAGCTGGTGATGGGCCTGCTAGCACCTGAAGTCCCACACCAGGTGCAGCGGACAACCATCAGCTTTCATCTTGAGCCCTGCACAGGATGGATGGAGGCACAGCGAGGCTGCCGCAGTAAGCTGGCACTGTATTCAGCCTCCTTTGTCCAGGCACAAGAGCTTGTAAAAACAATACCACTGCAGTTCACAGAAAGGCTTTCCTAGTAGGAGAGGGCACCACTCACTCAGCTACCTCAAGCGATCCGTCCAGGTCTCTCTCACTACAAGCACACAAAGCCATATAACTCCTCCCTCCCACACAGAGCACACTCATGCTACACCAAAAGCAGCCTGAAACTTCAGTATTTAAATCACAGACCAAGGTAACACGTGTGTCCATCCTGAACAACACTTGTGTCACCCAGGGATCACACTATCAGCACCCAGCCAGCACACAAAGGCCGAGGTACCCGTCCCCTCAGAGGCTGTGGACTTGGCAGCTCCCACACACAGGGCCACTGCTGGGTGCTGACAGACCCCGAGCCCCTCATCTCCCTGGGCCTTGTTCTCCCTCCGCTGACAGGAGCTACTCCCCCCAGAGCCCTCAGCCCCGGTTCAAGCTGCTCCCAAGGGCTGCCCAGGTCCAGCTGCCCTACCCAGCCATCACCTGGCTCGTCCCATCCCCAGAGCCTCCGAGGAACAGGGCAGTATTTGTGTGCTCCAGGATTATCTTTCAAAGGCCTTTTGGCCTTTTTCACCCAGTACAAAATAAAAAACACAGGAACTTTGACATGATTACAAAGCACATTCACATGTTTCAAAAAGTTTCTTTTGTTCTACGAAGAAGCACTGAAGATACCCAGATGACTACCAAAAAGCTGACAAAACCTCACCACGGATGGACAGGTCTCCTCTCCCCCAGCCTCCCCTCACGTGCCAGGGATGACACCAACCCCTACCAGACTCGTGCACAGCACTGACCTGCAAGGCTTCACGGGGTGGAAACAATGCTGGGGATCCCACAAGCATTCTGAACTAGGACATTGTAACTGAATGAGGCACTAAAACTGCTTCACCAGCCAGGCTCATCATCTCTAACAATTTAAATGTTGCAGATGGCCTGAAAGTATGATCACAAATACCACAGCCTCAGGGAGGCTGAACTTTATTGATGAAGGCAAATAAGCAACCCAGCATGAACCCCAACTGCTTCTGTAACACCACAGACAAGTCTTCTGTCTGCATCTGGAAGGGGAAGAGTCACAAAGCCTAACAAACTGTGCAAGAAATAGAAGATAAAATGCCAGGTATGAGGCAAGGTGCAAATGCTTTTGATACCAGTTAGAGAGACAGTATCTGTGGTAAGCCAGCTTTCTCCTGCTATGACCAGAGACTTCAGTGGGTAACTGGCCCAGAGCAGTTCTGGGTATCACACACCTTCCCCAGAGCTAAAACCACCCAGCTCCTGGCAGGCCCTGCACACCATCACCTTCTAGTCCCTTGCCCCCTCCAGGCCCCACACCCTGCCTCCCTGAGCGGGGCACTCACCGAAGTACTCCTTCTTCATGTGCATCTCCAGCTCCTTCTCCAGCTCCAGCGTCAGCGCCTCCAGCCTCCTCTCCGCCTGGCTGGGGCCGCTCTCCCGGCTCGGCGTCACCTGGTAGGGGAGCTTGAACTTGGGAGCCGATGCCGAGCCTTTGGTGGGGCTGTAGGCGTAGGGGGACGCGGCGTCGGGGCCGCCACCGCCAGCCGGGTGCTGCTGGTCGTGGCGCGGCGGGGACTGGGCA
Source organism: Heteronetta atricapilla (assembly GCA_011075105.1). Lineage (NCBI taxonomy): Eukaryota > Metazoa > Chordata > Aves > Anseriformes > Anatidae > Heteronetta > Heteronetta atricapilla. The sequence continues at coordinate 10,995,689 of CM021741.1, forward strand.
TGGATCTTGTGGTAGCCATCGGGCAGCTCGGGCACCGAGCAGTCCTCCTGCAGGCCGGGCCCCAGCAGCGAGGAGCGGGGCGAGGGCAGCTGCAGCTCGGGGTAGGCGCTCATGGAGCCGCGGGAGCTCCGCGAACTCTGGCTGGAGATGCTGGAGCGGGGGCTGACCACGGCAGCGCCCTGCACGCCGCGGCCCTCGGGGGGCCCGCAGAGGCTGGAGCGGGGGCTGGCCACGGCCAGGCCGGCGGCAGCGACCCCGTCCAGCTCGGCGCCGCCCGCCGGGCCGTACCTGGAGTCCGAGTAGCTGGAACGGGGGCTGGTGGGGCACGAGTACTGGCTGGCGGTGCTGGAGCGGGGACTCGCGTGGCGCTGGTCGTAGCCCATGCTGATGCCGCTGGTGCGGTTGCTGCTGGGCTTGCTGCCGCCGCCGCCGTCGTAGCTGGTGAGGCTGGCGCGGGGGCTGGAGTGTTTGCTGGTGTCGCTGGCCGTGCTGGCGTAGCTGGAGCGGGGGCTCAGCGCCGCGCCGTCGTACTGCACCAGGCTGCCGCGGGGGCTGCCGTACTTGTCCTGCCCGGGCACCACCAGACTGGAGCGGGGGCTCGAGAACTTCTCGTAGGGCAGCGAGCACCCCGCGCCGCCCAGGCTGGAGCGGGGGCTGGAAAACTTGCCGTGCTCGGCGCCGGGGCCCGGCGAGGCGGCGGCTGCGGCGGGAGCCAGGCTGGCCCGGGGGCTGGCGGCTCCGTACTTGCCGTCGGGGCCCCCGGCCGCCCTCCCGCCGCCCTTAGCCACGTAGCCGCCGTCGTAGGCGCTGCCGGCGGCGTAGCGGTAGCCCTCGGCCGAGTAGCGCTTGCCCTTGTCGGGGAAGCCGCTGTAGCAGGGCAGCGCCACCTCGGAGCGGGTGCACAGCCCCTCCTCGCAGCACGGCGGCCCGGCGGCCGGCGGCGGCTCGGCGCGGCCGTTGGCGGCGCGGAGCGGGGCGGCGGGCGAGTAGGCTTTGCCGCAGGGGGCGGCGGGGAAGGGGAAGGCTTCGGCAGGCGGCGGCGGCGCGGCGGTGCCGTTCATCTTGCGGCCCCGCTGCTCCGCCGGCATATGGGCGGCCAGCACCCGCTTGGTCTCCTCCAGGTCTGGGGGGAGCGGCGGGTCCCGGCGGCCGCCCCGGCCGTACGGTGCCTCCAGACAGGGCTCGTAGAGGGACAGGTCTTCCAGGAGCTTAGTGGCCTTCAGTGCCATGCCCTCCTCGTACTTCTCCATGCTCGGCCGGAGCCCGGCGAAACTCTCTGCGAAGGCGCAGTCCAGAGCAGAAAAATATTAAAAAATAAATAAAATAACAAAAAAGTAAAAACCCGCCCCCAAAAGAAAGCCCCTCGGCGGGGCGCAGCCGGCGGGACGCGGCTTCTTCCCCGGCGGGCGGCCCGGGCTGCGAGCAGGCTAGGCGGAGATCACCTCGTCGGCATCCCGGCTCCGCGCGGCTCGGTGCGGCCGGGCTGCCCGGCGGCGGGCGGCGAGCAGAGGCGAGGAGCCCCTGTGTCACTTTCCAGCCTTAAATAAGTTGCTGGGTCCAGTCAATGGCGCGCTGCGCGGAGGAATTTGCGCTCGGCGGCTCCCTGCCCCCGCCGCCCCCGGCCGGCCGCCCCGCGGCGAAGCCGCGGCTCCGGCCCGCACCCCCGGGCGGGGGCGAAGGCGGCGGCCGGTCCGTGAGGGGCTTCGCGGGGCGGCCGGCGGGGCGCGGGGCGCGGCGAGGCAGGGACTCCTTTGTGTGGGGCAGGAATGCGAGGAAGGAGACTGGGCGCTGCGTCCCGCTGGAATGTAGTTAATGCCGGAGCCAAACAATGATTTGCACCGAGTCAGGCGGGGAGAGGGCGGCCGCGGCGGTGGGGCTGGCGGCTTCTCCTCAGCACGGCTCGCTCCCGAGCGCCGCTGCCCGGGGCTGTCACCGCCACGGGGCTCGGCCGAGGAGAGTCCCCGGCCCTGAGGTGGGGGGGGGGTCCCGGTGCCGGGTAGGGGCGGCCGCGGCCCCGTTTCCCGCTCTCAGTCCTGACTGGAACTTTCGGCCGGGGCGCGCCCCCCGCGGGCAGGGGCTGAGGCGCGGCTGCTGCGAGCGGCTCTCACCTGTGCCGGAGCCCCGGCACCTGAGGGCTATTTGCACTTATTGGCTTCGTTTTTAAATACATAAATAAATAAATGCAACACCGAGACGCGATGAACGCGCCGTGGCCCAAAGCAATCTGTGAACTGACACGCGCTTGAAAAAAGCGTGCTGCTGTTTGTGCAACATTGCAAAAGCCTTATCTGTTGATTCTGTAACAAACACTGTGCTGCTTGGTATTTAAGTTGTATACACACAGCAGTCTGTCAGAAAACACCACCAACCAGGCTGCTGAGCTGAGACCTCCGATGTGAAACAGTTATTTTTTTTTTTTATAAGTACAACTCCCTGACGAGCTTTGGTGTTGATCTCAGAAACACTGACACAGATAGTGCAATAGGTACCTGAGCGGTGTCGATGCAATGACAGAAATATGTTGCAAGTTTGTGCTGCAGGTGCTCTGACCCTGCCAAGAACATTTTATCCTGTTATCATACCTAATTAAACATTAAAAGCAACTGTGTACTTAAAAATGTCCCCAGCTGTGGAAGGCAATTGATTGGCAATCTGTTTGTTTGCATGTGCAGGATAGCAGGCAAAAAAAATCAAAAAAAAATATCTAGCAAACCATCTAAATGTGTAAAACCAGCCCTGAAAAGCAAATCTGTTAGACATGCAAGAGGCTGTTCACTGTTGATGTGAACATAGGTGTACAGATGCAACCCATCTTGGGAGTCAACCACTTTTCTGCTAAATTTTCACATCTCCAGTGGTCTCATTACACTTTCTGCTGGTGTCACCATGTGCTTCCGGAGGTTACTTCCCAGAAGTCATGTCTCACCTCTGGTCTGCAGGTGCGTGATGGCTGAAAGCACCTCTTGCTGTAGCACACCCTAGCATGTACCACTGTGGTTCCAAACAATACAGCGCGGGCCCTGGGCGATGGCAGCAGAAGCCTCCTGAGAAGGTGCCATGCCGCTGACCTGGATCACAGCAGCATTTCAATTCCCCACCCCATTCAAGCCTTGTGCTTTCTGGTGAAGCTGTTGGCAAAGAGACTGATGATGCTGTGGGCTGTGCAGTGGGGGCACGTACTCACCAAGAACAGAGGCTCCTTCTGCAGCATGCAGAGAAATCCCAATTAACTTGAGTGCTGAGCCAGGGACCCCTGCACAAAATTCACTAAGGGCACTGGGCATCTCACATGCTGCTGCCTTTAAGCATGTGGGTGCTGAGTTCTTCTGCTTCTGGTTCCTGGGGCCTTTGCTAGGATGATCCATCCTCTGACTGGCTCTGGATTACTCACTGACAGTTGTTATTAGGTTGTCTTCTTGTGAATCTAGGAGAGGCTCGTGGACAACCTGGGAACTTAAGCCATCAGAGCACCTATACAGAAAAGCTAATTTATTGTACTTCAAGTTTTTTTTTTTTTTTTTTTTTAACTTCTCAATGGTAGGTAACTCTATTATTAATCAAACAGGATATGTAGGGCATATCCTGAGGGGCTCTGCCTGTGTGCTCGCACAAGGAAGGATTTTGAGCAGATGTTTTTAGGAGCCAAATATTGGGAACTGCAGAGCTGATGCTGTGTGAAGTCAGAAGCATAAGCTCAAGTGGAGGAACTTGTTGTCCTTCTGTAGCTCTATCTTCTGAGCCACAAATCAGCCCTTGTTCTGCCTCCAGCACAGTCTGATGCTGCTCCTGCCAGCAGGTTGCAAGTTCCTACAGTAAGCCTCTCGGTATGTAAGTAGTTAAAGCACGTGCTTTCTTTAGTATGAACTCATGGGAAAAACATAGTGGGGACTGAGAGAGTCTGTGGAATCTACGGAAATAGCCCTTTTTAATAAGCAATTTGGATCAAACGATAAAAATCACTTATGTTTACTGTTGAAAGCTTATGCTCAATAAGTAAATCCTCAAAGCAAGGCCCAGTCAAGTCTGTTGCAGCCCTGGGCCAGAGTATTCCTGCACAGTGTTCCTGTCTCAGCCCTACAGCAGGGGCAATACTACAGACCCTCTCTTCTCCAGTAAATCGTACTCCTGTCATACACATAATGAACATAACATTTATCCACACTATAGCCACAGATGTAGCCCACATGGGTGAAATAAATATGTTTGCAGTGGTACATAACACACTCGAGCACTGCTGCATTTCTCATAGAGGACCATATGTGCCGAGCTGTGCAAACAAGAAGTGTAGAGTTTAAACTGCTGTCGCTATAATAAGTACCCCCATCATTCTCCTTACTATTATATAAAACAAAAACCAAAGGACTACGCAATTACAGCTTGACAGTCCTGACATGTTTTTCTCCCCAATTTATTTTAAATAAATTTGCTTACTATTAACAACCAGATGTAAATATATATATTGCAAAAGACTCATGCGACTAACAACATGAGCTATCACAGAGTATTATAAAAGATGAACTCCATTTCTTAATTAGTTGTCGTAATACTTGTGTCTGATTTTAAGTTATACCAGTAAAATAGATATTAGGGAAAGCCAGCTGCTTCTGTTAAATAAACTCCTTTGTTTAAGACTTAAAGGGAGCAAAAAAGCCAGGTGGAGTTATTGATCTGTGAATATCATCCGGCTGGGCCTCACAGGCAGTACACTTCTGTTTCTTCTAATTGCTAGTGCCTTCAAGAAATGCTGGCCAAACCAACAGGCAGGGAAAATTAGTGGTCTGCTGGGGATTTTGTCTCCCTGAGTTGCAAACAGTTTATTACCAACAAAGCAGAGAATCTGTAGATATAGGAATTCACTGGTAAAACCTTGGGCCTATTGAAGACAATGGAAAAAATTCCACTGTTGCAGCATATCTTGTAACGTATCTTTACTGTGACAATGTAGGAAGGATTTTGTTGTCTGACTCATCAATTTAACAAATTGAAGCTGCTATGCAGATTTGCATGTTGATTTGGATGCTGCCTGACTTTTTGCAAATTCCCTCCTTCTCTCTCATAGTGAGAAAACAATGAAATCATACTCTGAAATCCACAAGGTGAGAAAGACTTACAATTATGCAGGTTACTGTTCTGTCTCAAGTTTTGAAATTGATTGGTTTCTTGGTGAAGTATGTAATGATTATTCTTTTCCTTTTTTTTCTGTTCTGAGCCTGATTAAAAAGAAATACTTGTGAAGCTCATACAAAAATTACATTGAGTAATGTATTTATTTTGAGAGAAGGGACTGAAGATTTTGTTTTCTTTGAAGTTGTAGTTGTATTTTATATTGCTTTGTTTTGTTTGGGTCTTATATGTTAATTTGTATTGGCATAATTTGAAGTATAAGCAAGCCTGTTGGAATATGAAGTTTGGATGTTAATATACATTAATATTTGGGTGAATTAATTGGAAATAATGTTAATTAAGGTTATTCTGGCTCTCCAAAATAATTCAAAGCTAGACTAGCCACTTGACCGGAAGCAGTAGACCGCACAAATATTTTTACTCTATGTCAGGATATGAATGAGAACATCAAAAAAACTTCATTGTTTTATTTCTAGGACTGTCACTGTACCTTATTATTATTATTATTATTATTATTATTATTATTATTATTATTATTATTATTATTATTATT
>CM021741.1:11001375-11021671 GCA_011075105.1 Heteronetta atricapilla
TTATTATTATTATTATTATTATTATTATTATTATTATTATTATTATTTTTAAATACTCATTCGCAGATCACAGTTTTTGAAAATTGGAAGTACTGAATGTGTTTTAGGGCACCATCTTCTGGTAGACAGAACACAGTGTATTTGAATGGCTACCTTTGACTGCTAGACCCAACTATTTAAAGTATTTTTCACTAACACTACTCTGAAGGCTTATGGGTCATTTCTCACTCTAAATCTGCAATAAAACACTATTTAACATTTTTTACATTCTTCGTATTCATTGCAAATGCAGCTATTCACCATGCTGCACAAATATGACTTGGGACAGACCCTGTAAAATTCCAGTCACAACAGCCGCTTTGTGAACGTGCTATGTTAGACAGACAACATATGTCTAAGCACTTAAGATTAATACACCATTTATGTATCTTATTTCTTTTATAGCTTCATCTTCCACTACTCTTACTTATTTCTGCTTTTGGCATTCCTGGCCACAGCAGTTTATTCGCTCATAGCTGGGAGACTGCACACAGCCTTAGTCATACTTCCCTTGCAATCAGAAGACATAATCACTGTATATTCAAACACAATCTATTAGCTTAATAGCAGCTATTACATATGCATAAATACATAATTTAGTTGGCCAGTACAGTTAACAGTGCACCCACTTAATATGTTTAAGAAGTTCTTAGTTATGTAGATTCTTATTTCAGACTTGAAAATATAAAAAACAGACTTCACAGACCTAAAATTTATCTTGTGCTAAAAACAAAGTCCTGATGACAATATTGCAAACCATCATCCGGGGGGGAAACAAACAAACAAACAAAAAAACAGACTGCATTAACGCATTTAGTAAAGAAACAGAAGCACTGCATGAGGGGCAGACTGCTATACATGTCCCTCTGTTCTGCGCTGATGAAAAATAGCAGGCTAACTGTATGTGCCTTTTTATACCACACCAAGAAACATAGAAGGCTATGAGCATTGACCTCCTGACCTGACAATACAAGGCACTCCAGCTATGGTGAAAGGGGACATATGACATTTTCAACATTTGTTGAGAATACCAATTACATTTACCTTGCATGGTATTTTCTGTATAAGACAGTACAGAATGATAGCAAACTGAATGCTTGTTAACTGAAAATAATAAATGTGTTTGCAAGAACTAAGGAGCTGTTCGATTAGCAATGGAACTAACAAAGGCTGGTCTCATACAGGTCTGTATTCTGCATTCCTTGCATTCTCCAGCTCGTAACCTTTTCTCCAAATCCCCAATAATAATGCAGTACTGTCACCCCCCTTTGGCCTGTAGAGTTCAACCACTGCAACAGTCTCCAGAACTTACCCGAGCCCTAAGCCATTACATGCAATACCTTCAGGTTCCTCCCATCATATTTGCCTACATTCCTCAACAGACTTGTCAGTGTTCTTCTATCTCTGGCACTCCTCTACAACACCTTTAATTCTCTTCCAGATTCACCTACATACAGCCTTCTCCCTGTCCCCTTGATAATATCCATAGCTCCTGGCAGCTTCCCAGGCTTCTAGTTAGGTATCTCAGATGCCCTCTTCCCAGCACACTCCTGCTAACTCCAATCACTACTTAGATAGACAAAATGCAGCTGGTATAAGTGCTGCACCTAAAGGCTAAACGTTACCACAGAAGCACTTTTGTGGGTCTCTATGTCTAGAGCCACTTACTTGTAGAATTGCAGTAGCTTTGAGATCACTGATGGAGTTGCTTACTGTTTGCAAGTAGCTTCATATTTTGTTGGAGAGGACTGGTGGGAGAATTCCTTAAGTTTCTTTTCATTAGGAAATCATACTGAAAATTTCTCATCTTTTTCACGTGAATGAAGCTGTATGCTAATGAGAGAGATAATGACAGGTACCTAAAACAGTAATTGCTTACTGTTAATATAAACAGTTATCACGCTATATCTAGGAGTACGTTTATTTACTTGATCCCATACCTCCCTTATAGAAGAATCAAGGCCTCCAGATCACAGCATTAAATTGCCTCCTCCCAGTCCCTTTACCTGTAGGTATATACTCTGTAGGTATATAATCTTTTTGTTTAAGACGCTAACTCAGAAATAATATCAAGCAAGCAGCAAATAGATGATTGACTTGTGTAAGATTTGTTTATTACTTTCATTCGAGTTTCTGCTTTCTTCTAAGTTCAGTATTTTAGATGCACACAATTGAAGACTTGTCCTTACAACTGCAGAGAGAATAAATAAAACCTCTATTTAAAGGGAAAGAAACAGAACAGGTGGGGGATTTATTTTCCTTAATTCAGTGTGTGTTCAGTTTTGTAATCCAAATTCAGAGTTTTGGGACAGTGGAGAAAAAGCTTGAAGCATTCATTATTAGTGGCATATACTAACTCAATGCAGGCCTATTTTATCTTCTGGGATCTAATAAATGGCTAGCAAGAGGTCTTTGTTGTAAAGGTCACAACCTGAAATGGCACATCAATCTGCTTGCCAGCTGCCAGTCTATAGGCCAGGAAAGCATGAACATCTCTATTTTTTTCCATGTAACTACTTACTACCCAGACTAAAGCAGTATAATCTCTTATCTTAAACATATCAACATGTAATTGCTTATATACCTAAATACTATACTACCTTTCATGCTGCAAGCCAAATGATGATGCCTATTATATTTTTCTGTGGTTCTCTAAAGCTTAACCTAATCACTGTCCTGCAGTGGTACCCCCCATCCAATACATAAGCATCCCAAATACTTTAATTATCTGAATATTGTCGAATTATGCTGTAACACTAGTAACTTAAGGAACACAAGCCAGTGAGACTGAATAAAACCCCTCACACCTTTCTCTTTTTCACCCCCACATCTGTTGGTCTCATTGTAGAAATCTGCTTCATTTCAAATCATGTAACACTCAACTTCTAAGTCACAAACATACTCGAGTCAAACTAATGCGATAGTTACCAGTATTACAGCTTTTGCTGTTAAATTAAACAAAAAGAGTGTGAAAGCTAAACTACTGTATACAGATCTGTGCAAGCAAGGAAATTTCTTGGGTAGTGAGATAAGATCACATTCTTAGACATATTATACATGCCAGTAGCTTAGATAGAGCTTTGCCATGTCACAATGAGAATCTCATCCTATTACACACATAACAAGTCATCTGTCAATTTAATAAAACTTGTTTTTATTTATTTTTAGTAGAGCTTAAAAGTGAAAACGTCAGCCTTATTTGTTGTAAAATGTCATCAGACATTAGATTCTAGTGCTTTGTTTACAGTGAGAACTATAAGATCTTCCCATTACAATGTTGAAAATTGTTTCTCTAACTCCTCTACATCTTTACCTCTCAGTCTTCACTGATGCTGGCCAAGAAGCAACTAACTCAAAAAGATTTAGTTTCATAGTAGAGTATTTTGTGTCCAAACAAGCCATTGCATACGACTATTACTACCTAAAAAAAGAGATAAAACATTAATTGCATTATAGAATCATAGTTTTGTATCACATTGACAATCTAACGCTGATGAAAACCTGGCCTTTTACCAGATGGAATCAAATGCAGGAACCAAAACTTAGAAAAGGTGCTGGTTTTGTTTTTTACATTCTCTTTCTATATGGTTAACATTGTTTAAAATTAATCCAGTTTGCAAACTGCAACAGAATAAATCTTGTCTGCTCAATTTCTCCACTCTGTGAGGCTATCACTGACTACTTATTTAGGAATAGAAGCAATTCTGGTTCATTAATGTAAAGTTGAAACGTAATTTCAGTGCAATGACAGAAATAACAGATTAATGCATTCTACGAATCAGCACTGATAGTACTGAGAGCTACCAAAGTAATTAAACAAATGCAGTAGGCCTTGAGATACTATTCCTAAACATTGCACTTTTGCCCTAAGCACAAAATGTAACATACAAAAGACCAGTGCTTTTCTCTTTTTGAAGGCATGAGGTGCTGAAAGCATGTGTGTGGTGGTGCAAATGTTCCAACTGAAGAGGCCAATAATTGATTGTCCAAGAAAAAAAAACATTCACAAAAGTTTTATTAAAAAAATTCCCCTTTCACCTCAAACAAGTGAAGCTTAAGTTCTGTACTACTAGGTTATGTTTAGAAAAATGAAAATAGTACAGTAATTTTGAAGGCTATACATTGTAAAATCCCATAAATCAGCATAAACTCGGACTGTGCAAGCAAATATAGCAAGTATTTCAGATGTCATTTATTTGGTCCATCAGATGTACAGTATAGTAGTAGTATCTGAGTTTACAAAACATCAAATATAAATAACCTGAAACTGTAACAATACACAAAAAATTTGCTTCTTACATTGACATACCAGGCAGTACGAGCTGAAAAATTGGAGTAAATTAACAGTTTTACAGTAATGTACATAGTGCCAGTTGAAGTTTAAGAACACTGTTAAAACATGGCACTAATTTGCTTTAGTGAATTTGCTCCTTGTTCAGGATGTGAAAGATGTTTAGGACTGGACTAAAAATACCTTTCTTCAAGCAAAAATAAAAAAATTAGTTACTTAAATCTGGGCATCAAATGATGACCCTCTACTAAAACGGAGTACGATTTTTGTCCTATTGAATTATACCTAAAAGGTATTTACACAAAAATAACATGCTTTTTCATGATTGCTTAAGCAAATACTTATCTGCAAGTATTTATAAACTATGTTTCTACTACATTTAATATATGGAATCCAACGTGGAAAAACTTCTAGAAGAGTCTATTGAGATGACAGCTTTATCATCAAGAGAAACAGACAACGTATTATTCAAGCCAATTGTTTGGTATTCCCTTGGAACAAAAACCTTAGACTTAGTCTAGTTCTGGACATTTTTCACATCCCAAAATAACATGCTGTTACTGCATTACATTATCTCAATCATTTTGTCAAGGGGCATTTGCATGTTCAGTCTAACGCTATAATTTCATCTTGCTCCTCTGTCTGCTCCATACGCACTCTCTTTGTACTGATGCACTCTTTGTCTTCTAGTTTTCTCTTGCGGCTTTTATCTTCCATATCATCAACATTGCTTGAATGGCCTTCATCTTCAGAATCGATAATCAACAGATCATCTTGATCTGGAGCTGCAAAACACATGTTTTTGATTCCAATGGGTACTGTAAGGATCATCTACCCTCAAACCAAACTGCATACAAGATACATCTAAGACAACAAATACATCTTGAAGCACTCTTTATCCATACTTTCTCATTTAATTGTAAGAATATTTTCAATTTCTCTGAAAACAGTCTAAAACAGGCTTTTCACACTGTCATTCCCTCTTCATTAGAGGTATGGAAAATATTGCAGTAACTCAAAGTATTTCCATATTTTGGGGGAACTCTGACATTAGCTAACACTAGTGCATTAGCACAATTTTTTTGCATGTACAGAATAGAAGAGTTGCATGCTACCTGTAGGAGTCCTTGAGAAAAGAATCCTTAAAAACACAGTAAGCACATTTAATCTCTCCTGAAATAAGTAAGAGGCAAGTGGAAATGACTACATAGTTCTATATGTATCTTAAACAGGACCATATGACAGGCATATGAACATCATCCAAAAGCTTAAGACAGAATTACAGATATTTAACTTTATCTGTCACAACAATAAAACAGTACCATGTTTCCAGTACATTAGCTTTCACTGCTTAAATATCCTGTATTTGAGTTAAGCTATTTTGGGTAAATTCAAAAGAACAGCCTATATTAAAAAATGATGGTACTTCCTCCTGGGTAGCAAATAGCCTACTGTTTTTGTATGTTTGCTTTCTTTTGCCATCTCTTGCTCAAGAGGCAAAAAATAATAATTTTGTAAGCAGATTAATAAAGGTGTCTTCTTAAGATAACAAAATAAAACATGATCAAAGACATCCACAAAGTAACTTTTAATCTGTTGGGAGAAAGCAACGAATTTGGTTGATTCTTTTCCATCAAGCAATAGTGTGACCATCACATAGAATGGGTCTAACTTTTTAAGTGACTATTTAAAATCACTGTGCAAATGGTGTATGTAAGCTGACCACCCCCTAGGTACCTGCAAGTTAAATAATATCATTTCAAGATCTTTTTAACAATCTTAGCATTTTTTTAAACCATTTACTATTATACATAGAGGCAACTTATGTCTTTCTTTTCATGTTAGTCAAGTTAGTCATAAAATTATTTTAATTAGACTGCCCTACTGACAGATTATTTTATTTAAGATTGTTTATTGTGATTTACCTGTTGATGTTGAGGGTTGCGCTCCATCATCGCTACCATTGGTAATGTTCTTAGATGTTGGTTCTGATGGTTTAGGGCCAACATTTTCAGGGGTGTCACCAACGACTTCAAATTCTACGTCTTTTTCTAGGTCTTCACTGCAGAAAAATCCATATGCTTTATGAACAACCAGGTGAAAATAAAAACATATTTTTTCACAAACAAAATGTGTCATTCAAATTACTAGAGCACCCTGCAATTAGGATAAAGTAAGAAAAACGCATTTTTTAAAAAAGGAAAAGCTGTTCACTATAATTTGTGCTTTGTCTATTCACAAACATTGTTCCACCCAGTGTCGTGCCTTAAAAAGCTTAGGAAAAATATTATTACCTATGCTTACTTTTCTTCCCAAATTTCACATTTCTACTCTCACTGAAATTACAAGGTGTTAATTTCCTGTATATAACGTTGATATAATTTATCCAAAATTAAATACATACACCAATTATTGACTTCTCTTTGCATTGCCGTACCTGAACACAGGTAGTCTGGCAGATGATCTACTTCTCCAGCAGGTTTTTGTTTTTCGACAGTACTTTCTCACTTGTTAGCTGCCCCACAAGTAAATCTAGCTTTGCACTGTATTTTGATGTTGCCTAATGACCAAATTATTCAGATAAACTCTTAGCAATTACTGTTGTAATAAAATAACTATCGATTCATTAAAAAATTCCTCTTTAACCTCTATATTTTAGCAACATGATCTTTTAACTGTATTTGCTAATTTAAAATTCTTAATTGGAAATTCCCTATGGAACATTTCTACACATATACACAAAAAAATATTTTTTCAGAATCATTACCTGTGAAGCACGTTGATTAACAGTGTATAATCCTGGAGGAAATCATCTGCTTGTAGTCGAGTGCCATTTCTAATTCCAAAATCTGATAATTTCCTATGGTTATTTGCTAGAAAAACAGTGAAATACTGTGGTGTAGAGAGCTATTTATATAAAGATTTTCTTTCATGTTAAGAAATGAGTACTACTCATGTCTAAAAAGCCTCAGTATGCATACCTTCTGTTTCTCCTTCTTCCGAAGAGATAAGGATAGTTCCTTTTCCATCATCTATTTGTACATCTGGTGCTACCATAGCAAATTTTTCTTTCACTATCTGAAATGACGAATACAATTATTTAATCCATATCTGACTTGATAATACTCATAAAATAAATAACTTTGAATATACTGATTTTCCTATCCTGGCCCATGTTCAGGCATCTGCTACAGCTGATAGTTTTCCATTCCCATTATCTTTTTACTGTCTGAAACCTGAAGATATAGTCACAAAAAAGAATCTCTATTGACACCTGTGGTCTCACCTTTGCAGGCTCAGATGATAGGCTGAAACTTTTTTTAAAATACTTATCTCATAAATTGACAGAATTACAAATCAGTTGTTACTACAGAACTGTAACATAGCTACTGAACCATTCAACTCAAATACATCTTTTTCCTGTTAGTTATGAATAGGCTTTTAAAAGACCAAAAAAATACATAATACAAACATTCTTTCACGTATACGAACACATATAAACAAGAAGCATACTGGTTAATCTAGCTTTTCTTGTAGATGAGAGAAACGCACGGAGCAGAGCAAATATTATTAGCTAACATTCAGTCAACGTATATGGAAAAAAAACCTAACTTCAATACTGTACAACATTAGTATCAAAACAAAAGCTGTAGCAAAGATTGAACGTTTTACCTTGTCCTGGAGTGTTAACACAGTAACTTTGTGTACATTAAGTTTCACAGTCACTTCTGGCTTACTTGCACATACATAACAGTTAGGATTTGGTGGATCCAAAGCACAAGGAACCAATAGCTTCTTTTTGGGATTTGGCTGCTTGTTCAGGAAAATCTTGAAGACAGACAAGAATGAAACAAGTTACTCTGTAAGTAACAGCACTCATAAAACCTGTTTTCTTACAGATTTGTTCTCTTAGTCTCATAGGTTGTCCTGTTCTCTAATCCTCTTTGACACGCCTGGTGAACAGGAGAAAGGGAGTATTACAGCTAGTCCACAATGACACCTGTGCTGACTGACTACCTACTGCCAAACAGATCTGTAACATCAGGCATGTTTCAAGTGATGTCAGTCTGGTTGTCTCTCCAATCAAACAGCCAATTTTCATGAAATCAGAAGGAACTTAATGATCCTTAAGACTTGTGCTTTTCTATCTATCACAGCTGAAGGTTCCTAGCACATTCAGAATGTATTGAAGTAGCAACGAGTGATAGAGTCAAACTACACACTAGTAAAAGCAGGTTAAACATAACTTGAATAAATAGTGAGTAACAAGAAAGTGAAAGTATCATATTCCCACTTACCGTTCTACACTGATCTATTTTTCCTGATAAAATCTTCAAACCCTCCAGCACTATCAGACCAGCTATTACTGCATTAGTAGTAGCTATAGCTGGGATAATATTTCCTGCCATTGCTGCAAAATAAGCAAGAGTATGCAGATTTTTAACAGCAAATAAAAACTACAAATTGAGATTATTATTTAAAGAAAAACAATGTCATATTTTATTCTTACACTTAATATCAAATCTGCTCTTCATATTCATACTGAAAACATGCATCCTGAGGTTGGCAGCAGAAGTGACAAAATCCATTGCAGAAGGGTCATCCTGACAAGAAGTTAACATAAGAAGTATTTACAAATCAAATCACACATTGGGAAAAGTTTGCAACACACGGTACCAAAAATTACTACCTTAAAAATAAACATATTTTTTAAAAGGTCCATACAATATTCCATTTCAAAGTTTATGTACTTCTTCTTTCAAACAGTATGTTTAGACAGAGCAGTAATACTTTAAACACGTATTTAAAAATTGTATTTAGTATTTTAATTTAGTATATTATTATTAATTTAGTATATCATTATTAATAAAATGCCTTCTATGTTCAAAATAATGTCTAAATACAAAGCCTTACAAGGCTTTATGCTTAAATTCAAAAGCTTTTTTTAAGAAACAGTGTTTTTGTTTTTTTGTTGTTGTTGTTTTTAATAAATGTTGTAATATCATTTTACTATTTTGTCAACACCCTATAGTTACACACTACTTTTTCCTTATGCCAGTGACAACTGACTACAGGAAGATCACGGTCTCTGGTACTAAGGGAGACTTGATTTGCTTCGTTTTTCTCCAGCAAAACTTGTACTGCACACCTACTCAAAGCTAATGACTTCCAACTCAGCAGAACTCTAGCAACAAACGACTTTGTAAGAGCAAGTTTTAGAGGTAGCTAGAGCAAACGAAAAATGAACTGGCATTATTAAAATATTTTCAAAATGAAAATATAGCAACTGCTTCTGAATTTGTATGCTTTTTGAAGTCAGTGAATTGTTATTTTACATCACAATACTTAATCCTGACACTCAATGGAATACAAAGCATATAAAGTATGTATATGTTTACTTATGGAGTTTACTTATAGAGAGTACTTTCAGCAATGTGTCAGCCATTTTTGTTCTTAGTAGTACTGTTCTGGAATTAAACTTAAGGAGTCCAACATTTGTTGTATGTATGTAGAATATAACTGTTTCTTATGAATTTGGTAAACTAACCTTATCCCATATAAGCTCTGCTCCATCGCCTTTCTCAGCCAGGTGAAGTCTAAGGGTTTCAACACTCTTTGAAAATAAGTGTGCATAGCTCTTGACATCGAGAACCTGCTGATCTTTCAAAACCGAGGAGGATTCATTTTGTTGGTCAGATACATTTTTCTCTTCAAGAAAAGGAAAAAAAATAGTAAGATAAGGAATATTTAGAAATTCCACTAAAGTTCTCCCAAACATCTAATGATTTGCTAATTCAGAAAAAAATAATTATTTTCTAAGAGAAGAAACTTAAACTACAGTTGCGCCAAGATTTTTTTTTTAAAAATCCACATTTTCTACTGTAACTAATAGCTATACTATATCATATTAATAGATGTGCACAAGTTATAGCAAATGTAAATTTTCACCAGAAGTCAACTTTTAGAGATTAATTCATCAGTGCGTGAGAGATAAAGTCTCTAGTATTTAATTTTGTGAAATGCAAATTTTCTATGACTGATACCAAGTATCTGAAATAATTAAAAAACAATTTTTAGAAAAAAAAATCTATGTTGTGAAAAACTAAAAATCTCTAGGAGTCATAAAGAAGTAATATGCTAAGTATCAGTACTCAACTGTGACAGGGAAAAAATGTATGTCACCACGATGCATTAAGAAACAGGCTGTGTGACTTACAAATAGACACCATGAGGAGGAACAATTACCTTGATTTTGTACTTCGGCCCAGTCCAGAGGCACTGGAGGCTTTCTTTTCCTCCACAGCTTATCCATGGTCAGCAAATATCTAATGTCATCTTTGAAAAGCTAGAAAACATTAAAGAACATAAAATGTAAGAGGGAAAAAAGGTATTTTATTTTTACACCTTCACTGACACTGAAAATTTAGCACTAGATTTCAGTTTTTGCTTTCCTCCTTGAAAATATTTTCAACTGAATGTATAAAATCATGTATTTTGTATTTTCAACCCCACAGGAAAACAAAACAAAACAAAACATAGATTTGAAAAACTTATTTTTCCCTGTTTTCTAACATTTACTGCAGAAAGCAGACAGTTCTCATTAATTCATGGGGGGCGAGTAAAATTAAGAAACAGTTGTCCAAACAGTGGCTCCATGTGCCTACTGAAGCCATCTCTACAGCAATTCATATACTCTCCCCAAGATACTCTTACCTACATGCCAACTTTTTTTCCAAGGAAAATTACTACCTATCAACATGACATTCTATACTAGTTTCCTCTAATTATCATTTTTAGCAACTATTTAGAAGGAAAACTCCTAAAGCAGGTTGTATTTTGTTATATCAGCATCTGATTATATACACAGCATGAATGATCGCTTTCTAGTCCTCAGACTGGTTCCGATTATGCCTACTAAAACTCCTACAGAATTCAACAGTTTACCTTCTCACATTAAAAGTAATTTGAATGATTTTTTTCCCCTTACAATATGGACAAGCTGCTGAAGTTGTCCACACAGACACAGATGGAATGCCATAAAACAACAAGACCAACACAACAGCAAAACTGGTGGAAGTCAACATAGTTGCATGACCAATGGCTAGTATTAAGTGTTCAAACTGGCTTTTGACTTGACTGTAAAGCACCTCATACACTTCAAATAAAGACATTTATTGGGGGTAAAAAAGATACCTTAGTAAAAAGCTTAACTGGATCGTATCCAGTTGATTTAGCCCACTCCTTAGTTGAAACACGTTTAATCTCACCATCTTCATTGGATGCTCGTGCTCTGGCTTCTGCTTCTGCTGGCTCCCCTATTAATAAAGTATTAATAAAATAAATTACTAAAGAAAAAAGAGAAGAGAAAATCACATCCAAACATTTCCCTTAGTCAATAACCAAAATTATTCAGGGTCTATAAAATGGCATTAATCTGCACCAAAAACTACTTAGTATTTCATTGCCTAGTAATTCTGTCTTGTGAAGCTTTCTGCTACTTTTAATGCTTAGCCATCATCTCTATTATTCTGAGTGAGTTTGCTTAAACGTGTACGTTGAACAGTACTGGTTCTATCCCCAGTCTTAGAGGCTTGTCTAATCAAGACTTAATCTCTATCATTTACGTAGTTTATCCACTTCAGGATCTCATCCTTTTTTGCCCATGACATCTTAGCTCTTTTAGGTTCCTCATAAAAGAGTGTCCCCTGCAGATTCAAAATAGAGTAAACCAGATACATTTGTCCACAGATTTGCCAACGCCTCCCAAGCTTTGTCAGTTTGACCAGGGAGTGATGGTATTTTCCTGGCAGAAGGCCACAGCTTCTCAGTTTTGTACCCACCACAAGTGATGCAGATTCCCAGGCTAGGTTAAAAGTTGTACTTGATGATCTTAGAGGTCTCTTCCAACTTAAACATTCTACGCTTGTAGTCAGCATTATAGCAACCAACAATTTGCTCGCTACAGATACAAGGCCTCTCACTAATACGCTCACTACAGTTCAACCCTTCCTGATATCCTTCTTCAAGTAAGCAGCATTACGTCTGCTACCTTAAGGAACTCCAGAATTTGTTGATTATAGCTAGTTTAGATGCCACTATCTTAAGAGTTAGCTATTCATTCAGGACTTCATGTAGGAACAACCTGTTAGGTGAATGCTATCCCATAAACAGAAAATCTGAAGAATCCGAGGCAGATCTGAGCTCCTTCTCCCAAGTCTACCACTCAAAAGGATCCAAAAGGAGAAGCTGCAAAGATGTTTATTCACCTTTACAGTAACTACAGTTACAAAAAAATAAGGAATAGCTACAAAAACATCCCTCAAAATGGGTGTAGTTCCTATGCAGATAAATGTGGAAGTGTTTCAAGCTAGAAGAGTTCTAACATGATCTCTCTGTTTTAAATTTGGCAATTCCTTGGTTATGAGTGGAAAATGCAGAGTGACTACAAATATCACTCAGTTTTCAATCCTTGGTTCAGAAGGCAAGCCTCCCAGCTGCAAGGAAGGAATTACTCCATCAAATCCAAATATACCGAAAAAACACTGCTCTGTGAAGATCAGTAATACTTAATTTTCACATCAAATTCACTTTTCACTTCTTTGTGCACATGGAGAAGACAGCTTGCTCCAGAGGGAACAGGAATCTCTGAATATATATGAGAGTATTCATCTAAATCATTTATCACACACCTGGATGTATTAACTGGCATTTCATGACTACCAAGCATGACTGTGTTCCTCACAGCTGCTCTACCCACACTCTCTCTGAAGAGAGCTAGTGCATGACAGTGACTTATCTTAGATCGTATTAAAAGGTTGTGACAACAGCTGAAGTAATCACTTCATTAATGTTTTAGGCTTCCCACAAGGACTACAGTTCTGACTGCTGAAAACTATTAAAACACTGGCATTCTGAGAAGGCTTTTTTTTTTTTTTTTTTTTTGAACACTGGCCACACAAAGACCTCTGGTATACACAGTGCATTGAGTTAACTAAAAAAAACACCTTGAGCCTGCTTCAAGCTTTTAAGAAATGGTAGTATGAAGAAACTAAAGTATGCATGGTGTACACAAATATCTGTGCTGTAAACACAAGCTAAATTCATGTTGTCCCTGGGCACTGTAAGTGGAATCCTTCTAGAAGAAAGTGGGGTTGCAATGTAACTTTATGAAATGGACAGAAGCAAGTAAATATGTGACAAAACATTTTAGTAACAGGCTAAATTACCAGTTTATATCACACTTACAGGCAGCTTCAGGATCAGCTCTGTCAGGAGAGACTTCTTGATCAGCATCCTCTTCTCCAAACAACTGGCTATATTATAATTAAGAACAACAATAAGACAAGAGATTTTCATCGTGTCTGTTTAAAGACTGAAATATTTGCTATCTGACATTTACCCACTTTAGAATTCTTGCTATCAGAAAGCCACTTCATACATTGCTTTTTCAATTGTTGGAATTCGTCACATGCAGACTTAACACTGACAATGCAAAAAGTCCAGTATAAAAATGAATACAGTAAAACAGATCTATTTAACTAATTCAACAGTTCATCTATTTCCATGATCCCTGCAACCTTTATCTCTCTTAATACAACTGTTACGCTGAAAAATGTAACTTCCATAGAAAAGCAAAGGATAAAGCATCCCCAGGCTACACTGCTCTGACAAACTTTTCTGCAAAATTTTATGTGAGATCAGAACAACCACCGAGTACTAACTGCCATGCTATCTTTATATTAAGAAAAAAAAAAGCCAAAGAACTGGAGGTTTTTGCTATAATCCACATTAATTTTCAAATGAAGTGTGTATTTTTTATTTCTTAATCTGTAGGTTTAGAAACCTACAAAAAGAGTGAGCCACAGTACCTAGTTAAAAATATAGAATAAAAAAGACAACTTACTTAAACAAATACTTGGCCCACACAATGCAATGGATAGGTTCCGATGGCGTATTTCGGATTGTGCAGCCTGGAAAAGTCTTCTGAGTTGGTTTAGGATGACATTCATAACATTCTGTCACTCCCTGGTGAAAAGTGAAATATTTACTTGTCACGCTGCAAAGGCTACTGATAGTATATGCTATTATCAGATGAACTGTAACTTTATCTCAGAACACCCAACACCCTGTTGTCTAAAATAGCCAATGATTTAAACTTAGTGACAAGAGTAACATAGAACCTAACCTTCTTAATAACTGTTACTTGTCCAAGGTAGCCTGCAGTGCCACTCTCTATCAGAGGAACATCAGCAGCCAGGCACATCCTGTTCACATGGTTGCGGGCAGCTGCGAAGCAAGAGGTTTTAAAGAAAAAAAAGAATAATTAGAAAAAAGTTTGACTTCACCAAACACAAACTAGCCTCCTATGCACACATTGACCCTGAATCTGCCTTATTTTGCTATAGAGAGCACTACACCTTTTTCACAAAGCCAATTTTCCAATTAAAAGAAAATATACTGACATTATTAAACACAGCAAACAACTGAATGAAGTTATATATGTATACACAACACACATCAGTTCCCATAAAGCAGTGACATAGCAGCCAATGTTTACTTACAAAGCACCTGTAAAAGCACTTACTACACTTTCAAGTTTCTAGTGAAGAACAAAAACATGAGTCAAACTACAGCTGGCTTAAGAGGATGGATGTTATTTAACTGACATTGCTTAAGTACTTATAGTATAACAAGTTAAAGTTCTATTCCTGTGAACATGCAACAGTACTCTTATCTCCAACACGAAATCATAGTGAAAACTTCACCTCTGTTATCCAGAGCATTCATAACCAACGTAAACTGGCGGAAGAACTCTACGTTATAGTCAGGGCTACAGAAAAGAAAAACAATATGGCACATCAAAGTTGTTGGTTATTAGGCCACAACAGAAACTACACATATGGAAAAGGCAGTATAAATAATACATACTCTAAATTTACTGCTAGCCTTTAATTACCCCCTTTGTCTTCTGCCCATTCTAAAGCTGTGTAAATGCATGAATTTCATGCCACTGGAAGAAAGCTTTTCCAATTATTACTATGACCAATGGAACAGGAAGACAACGGGAAAAGTGTTTATGCTGCTCTGACCTAATGAATAAATTGGCTGAGCTCTGATCACTGACCTTAAAAGCACCATCAGCTGAGGGTAAAATGTGCATGCCGTAATTATCACAGCTCATCAGACAGTTAATAATTCATTATAGTTATATTTTATATATAATTGAATTATATCATAATTCAATTGGTTTTGATTGTGCCTCCATACCCTTAGAAGCCAAGATGAGAGAGTTTAAAATTTTGACACTTTAGTACCCTGACACTGCATTTTTCTGACTTAAAGAAGGCAGTGGCAAAGATGATGGAGTAGCAAGGAAATAGGATTAATGGTTCTACAGGTTCAGGAGAAGGATGCAATGAGCCAATGCTTCAGTGGCTCACAGCAGTATCAGAGCTGAAACCTTAATATTACAGAACATGACTTTTTTTTTCCTTACAAAAGGACAAATATGCATTTAAATGTGGGAAATACAGCTAATGCAAATCAAATCTACATGATCTCTTACTTTACTAATTTGTTATTGAACACAAAGACTAGATTCTAACAGTTTAGGGGATAACAATATCACGAGTGATATCAATATTACTTGGTTATCTATATACACACAAAGGACCTTTTCCTTTTAAATCATGGACTCAACATTCACATTTCTTTTCATCTAATTATTGCTCATTAGGGCATCCTTACAGTGTAGAAATTTATGTAGTAAATGTTGCTAATAATGTGCAAATTACATACAAGCAAACAGCTACAAATATCAGAGCTTAAGAAAACTCATGCAGAATTCACACTCCTCCTACTCAGGTGCATGGTAGCCTCTTATTTACAGCTATTTCTTCTTATTGCAGAAGCTTTGTAAAGCATCTTAAGGCACACCATCGCAGTATTGAAATAACAGTACTTGAAAATCAAGACGTGTAATTAGAGCTTAAAAAACAAACATACTTCATGATGCTATCATGGTAAGCTATAATATTAGCTTCTGGAGAAAACTGTAACACGCTTTCCTTGGCAACCTAGAAATAAAAACAAAACATAACAAAAACAACACTTATTATTTCTTCCATCTTTCTAAAGAGACTCAATACCTGTTGAGTATTGAGTAAATTGACTACCTTACAGATTTTAATACTTTGAAACGCAATGTTATAGACAGCCATGAGCAACCAACTAACGCTTACCTCTTAACAGCACAAACAAAATTGTGACATGTTTCTAACAATGTCAATAACAATAATACTGAATAAATAAGACGTGAGCTTTGACTTTTTCCTCACCTGTGATTTCGATCTTCCAACATGTCTCTTTTGAAACAAGAACTGCCTGTTGAGATTGCTGACATCAATAGTATCCAAATCAATCTATAAACACAGAAAAGGCAGCCATTTCACTTTTACAGAAATAAAAGGAACAAAATTAATAATAGATTTTGAAGCAAATGTGATAGGTCCTTTTCAGACCTGCAAACAGTTATTACATCTGCACTACGGCAACTATAAAGGCACAATGATCAATTATTCATTTTCGTGAATCCATTCATTTTAAATAATTATTAACAATGGAATCATCTCAAAAATTAGGAGCTTTATGACAACAAACTTTCTTCAGAAAGAGTCCTTAGTATACCGCACACAAAATTTTGAGATACGCAGGCAGAATATTTAATAAAGTCAGTAACTGACTCTCCTATTTACTGTTGGATGAAGATTGTAGTGAGGATTCATCAGGAGCACAGCGTACACCCTCAGGAAATACTGCAGGATTCGGTCAGGCCCCACATGGGACTAGTCACCCTGAACAGAGCTCTGCAGCGTGCTTCCCCAAGGTCCAGGAAAGGCTACCCCGTGCCCTAATGAGCACTTCTCCTTCATGTTTGAACATGGCTTTGAGCAACTCTTTGAAAGAGTAAACTGAGAGCTGCACTGTCACCTAATTCATACACTGCGGGGCAAGCTTTTATGATTGAACATCAGGACCCACTGCCTAAGTGCGTATTAAAAAATTATCAAGTTCACTTTAAAAAAAAAAATCCAGTCATGCAATCAAGATGTTTAAAAAACAGACACAATTCATGAAGTACAACCTGAAAGTACACCATGACCTTAATTCCCCTAAGAGCCATGTTTCTCTTCATTAATATACTCATGTGAACATCCTAATTGCAAACGTCTTTGCCTCCCACCACAAGAATTAAGATTGATTCATTTATTTGTTTCACTATTTTTCCTTTATACTCAGGCTAGTCTTCTCATGCCCCTAACATTTTTAAATAGCAGGGGGGAGGGAGACAATCCCTGAGCCTCAGCAGCATTTCCCCAGCTCCCCTGGCAATGCTGACACCCTCAGCGCCGTGGCACCTTCAGCTCTGTGGCGTACAGAGAGCCAGAGCGTGCAGCGGAGGTGTAAGCACGACCTGCTGAGGGGCTTCTCATTGGCTTTTCATTTTAGGCACCAAACTCGAGTAATGAAAAAAGGTATGCACACACTCCTCATTGAGGACCCTCTGCATGCAAGATCCAACTTCCAAGATTAAACTTCCTGCTGTCTGAAGGAAATATTTTTAATTTAAGGATTAAAAACTAATGTATTAAGCTGCAATAGCCAAAGAGTTTTATTTTAAAAATACATAGAAGCACCTGTGGATACCAAGCAAACAGAACATACACATTTTCAGAAATGCACTATGAGGTACAGGTTGTTAATCTTCATTACCTATAGGATCTCCATAACCAACTGCATCTCCTAATTAAAACATTTGCCTGAAAACACACTTCTACCACCGTTCCTTTCTTGCAAGGCACAGTCAGAACACTTGCACAGTCCAAAGCCATGAAGTTTGGGAACTTGAAACTGATTAAGTGCATAATTCTGTTAAAACATCCACTCCCCAGAAAGCCTTTATCTAGCTCTTTAATTGGAGATGATAACAAGTCACTTAAGCTACAGCTGAAAACTGATCTCGAGCAATACTGCCAAGACCAAAAAAGCAAAGGAAGTTCTTCGCCAAGACAATACTTGAGACCACCAGACACAACCAAAACCACAATTTAGCTAAGAATGATCAGAATCTGACAGTTCTTGTATTAAAACAACTTTGCACTTTTGTAACTCCCATTTCTGTAAGTTAGAAGGAAAATACCTCAGAAGTTCAGAGGAATACATAATTGTGTTCTCAATTTAGACTTGGGTTTTCACTCATTTAATTTTGTTCTTGATTCATGAGAAGACACTGTTTCAACAAAGCGCAAAGTTACATGTTTCTGGTGTTCAAAATTGTATTAGTTTTAGTATTAATGTTTTGTTAAAAAAATAAACTCTCAGTTTACTTACAAAAAAAAAGCATTTTCACAGATTTTGAGTTTATTGGTCGGTACAAATCAAGGAAAAATCCCAGCAATACCATGAATGCTGACAAAAGCAATTTCTTCTACTGATACCAATTTTCCTCTGCACACAATTCTATTTTTGCTCTCACCTTGTCTTTTGCCCATCCACTCCACATTATCAAAACATTACTCTCTTGCATAGAACACTGCCAGTAACATTTTTAAATTAAGATGGCCCTGATCCAACATATACTTAACTTAATGGAATCCAACCAAGTCAGACTTGAAAGACAACCCAAAAAAATCAAACTAAAATAAGGGAAACAATAAGCATGCCCCCAATGACATTTGTGTTTAATGACTAACTGGAAAATCAGGAGATACTAAACTCTATTTCAATGGACTGCAGGAGCACACAAATGACACAGTAAGGTGGGTAAGTAAGGAGGGGAAAAAACTGCTGAAACTGCAGGCTTCTGCTCTCCTTCATAGGTTTAGTTTAGTTCACTCACATGTTAAGATTTGATAGGCTCTCACTGGTGGATTCAAATCAAAGGGCAGTAAGGAATTACACTTTGGCACATCATATAAAGCTTAAACAAAAAGAGATTTCAGTGGAAAGGCCTGTGTTATATGGGAAACAGTGCAAAACTGTAGCTCGATTCCTCTGCCTGCTGATACAGTTTTAGAGAAAAGCTGTTTCTAATGAGCTCTGCTCAACAAGTCTTAATGCAGAAACAAACTTCTTACAACCTGCCACTAAAGTGGCTCCTGGCAAAGCGCTGGGAAGTAAAAACGTATTCGACCAAACAGGCTTGCGCTCAATTTGTCCTCCCCTGACTTCTTAACATGAAGTCACAAAAATGCTTTTCATGACTGCAATAAGGAGCTGGTAAGGTCATTTCGTTGCCATCCACTCGGCTCTGCCCTTCCTACCCCCGCAGATTACCATCGGGAAGCAAAAGCGAAAGCAGCAGCAGCAGCAGCCCGCGGGCAGCTCTCACGGCGGGTTCCCGGGGCTGACAGCTTTACGGCCGGCTCCCCAAAACGCAGCCCCCGTCTGCGCCTGCCGCCCAGGCCGTTACCCCCGGCACCAGCAGGGGCCGCGCTGAGGAGAGCCGAGCCCCAGCCCGGGGGGTGCCCGCGGGGACAGGGGGGCGCCCGCAGGCCGCGGCCCTTTGTGCCGGGCCCGGCCCCCGGCGGCGTTGGCGGGCCGCGGCAGTTTGAAAGCACGCCGACAATGCGGCGGGGCCCGCGCCCCCCTGCCGCCCCTCGCGCTACACGGCGGCCCCGCGCCTCCCGCCCCTCGCCACCCCCCCGGCCCGCACCACGTCGATGTTGCCGAAGCCGGTGAGCACCAGGTCCTTGAGCAGCTCGCAGCCGATGCCCCCGGCTCCCACCACCAAGAGCCGCGCCTGGGCCACGGCCTCGGCCAGCTCGCGGCCCAGCGGGCCGGCCACCGGCGCGGACATGGCGGCGGGGGGACGGCGGCGGCGACGGGCGGGCTCGGCTCGGCGCGGCGGGGCTCGGCGCGGCTCTCCTCAGCCGGGCCGCACTCCGCACAGCGAGCCCGGCGCGC
>CM021741.1:11031327-11223466 GCA_011075105.1 Heteronetta atricapilla
ATTTAAAATTTTTTTTTTTTTTTTTTTTTTTTTTTTTTTTTCTTGCAGTCATTAAGAATATAAATTATTTGCTTCAATACTTATCTTAAATTCTGCCAAATGTACAGGAACAACAATACAAGTATTGCCATTACGTTTCAGACAGCACAGACAAAACTTGAGCTGTAATTAGTGTTATGATTCTCACCCATTTCTAGCAAAGTTAGTCCAATATTTCATAACGGTTCTGCTAAGTTTTGCTTCTTCTTCTGTAGCATTCCCTGCAAGTGAGAGATGAAATAGCAACATTAAAAAAAATAATTAAAAAATATCAGTTAAATCAATTCCAATAGACTGTAATCAGTTCTGCAGCAGGGGGTGAGGAGGTTGGACTAGATGATCTCTAAGGGTCCCTTCCAACTCAAACCATTCTATGATTTTACTCATTACTCTGGGGCTGTGGGAGTTTTACATGAGCAGAGCTCTAGGACAGAACAGCAGATGAAATGACTTCATTAGAAGTAACTACTACTGAAGACAGAAAATGCTTATTTTGATTCCAGTATTTCTAAAAGATATTCTATTCTGAAAGCCCTTAGGTAAGTACAATTAATAACAATGATGTTTTAAAAATAATTATTTAGCAAGCATGGATACATCACCAGCTAAGAATGGCTTTCCAAAGACAAAGGCAATCTCATCTGTATGATCTGCTTTTACAAACTCCGGTACAACAGCTGCTGCCGAGCTTGGTCGATGCTGGAATTCATAAAAGTAGACAGGGTTGCCAGCATCTAGTAGAAAATAAAGTTAAAGAGAAGAGTGCTAGTGTTGAAAATGCCTGTCATCAAAGATGATAAATTTTCATCACACGCTATTTTGATAAAATAAAAACACTACCAGCTCTTTTGATACTGATGTGTGATACACGCTGTCCACATACACACCCAAGGATGTAATTCTACATTTCTTCTAATTGATGCTGAATTAGAGACTCACCTCTGTGGTGTCTAGCCACTTCAATGGCTGAAAAAACAAACAAATGATCTGCTATTGAATCAAGAAGGCCATCTCGCACCTGAGCACGGTTCTCTGCAGCCCTTATGTATTCATTGTATACTAGATCAACAATGTCAGAGGTAGCATCCTGAAATGAATAATAAATATACCTTTTATAATGACAATGATTATTAAAAGGAGTAACAGCATTAACTGAGCATGCTACCTGCATGTCTATGGCTAAATCCCAAACGTTACCTTCTTTCAGAGAAAATCCCAAACTGTGCCAGAGTGTATCTCCAAGTTCAGAACTGGGAGTTACACCATTACCAGGTATAGATATTCTCAGGGGAAAGAGGCTTGCAAGATCACAAAGGATGCCTTCAAACATCTTTAGATAGATATTAGTCAGTGATGCTGATAGATAATGGTAGTCTGTTCTCCCTTCTATGGAAATAACTCTCTTAAGAGAAAAGAAATCAAGCAGGATTTCATAAAATTCAGCTATTGCTGCAGATGGCCATCATTTACTCCATTTCAGAACAAACCTGTGCTCTGCCTTTCCAAGTTCATGATACATATGTGTGGCTCTGAATGACCTATTGCAAGTACTGGCTATGTTTATCAAGTCTTTAATTCTTACCTACTAATCTGCAATTTTCTATGTTTAGTAGCTTCAGGAGAGCTCAAACAAACCAGAAAACTGAAAACTTTGCAAATTACAGGGAAGGAAAACCTCAGGTGCCTAAATGTAGGTCTCAGTGCCAATTTAAACATCTCAGGGTATCCTTTCTAGTCTCTATCTGCTGCTTCAGAAAGGCCCGTACGTTCTACAGGTCTTGAGTCATACCTGCCAGTACCATACATAGCTTAGATAAACCAGGGTATCTAGAATGTCACAAGAGACCTATGCTTAGCTAACTGCATTACTTCCGGATTTCCGCAGAACTCCTTTTAAAAAAGACGGGGCATTTAGGATGGAAATTTATAACATTTTCTGTGTTTACCAGTCACTAGCAACAACAGGAATACACCATCTGTGCTGTCTGTTTGGGAATTATTGTCCCAAGTTAGGAAGCTGTCAAAAGGAATAGTCTACTTTTAAATATATTCCTCCAGCAGTATGAATATAGAACCAGCCCAGTGAAGAAGGAGTACTGAGTTATTCTGGAAATGGTGTCTTACCTTAAATGATAATGTTAATGTGCTCTGTAACACTTGACGTGCAACATCTTTCTCCAGACCTTCTGTAAAATCAGGAAATTTCATCATCTGCGTGACAAAGAAGCTATGTATTTATTAGGAAATCTTATATTAACAAAATTGTATATGAATAAAACCATTATGTGTCTCTTACTTTAGGAAGTACCCATCCAAATTCACAATTATTTATTCCTATTATATATGGGACTGCATTGATCACTTTTTCAGATAGTAATTGCCTGGGACTCTTAGGAAAAAATACGCCATCCAGAGATGCACTGATGAACATGGGAGGCTGGAGAAAAACAAACAAACAAACAAAAGCTTCAGTAGTTCATTATTATTTTTTTCTTCTAGAAAACATCTTCACATTTTTACTATAGATGCAAAGCAAAAGAAATTAAGTGCCAAGTGAAAATATAAGTAGTATTCAAGCTCTCTCTTAATTTTCCTCATCAGATTTTCTGCACCAGACAGAAAATTTGTGAAGATTAGCATTATATTTTGAATATCCATGAAGTGTAGGTGATATCCAATTTACACTTCTTCTTAGGTAGTTCAATTCCGGTATGAATGTGTGGAGCAGTTCGGGAAGAACTAACTTCCGTGTTGAAACTGCAAATGAACAGGGGAGCCAGTAGAGTGACAAGAAATGTTGAGTAGGACATAATATATGGTATCAATTAATGTTCAAATTCTCCAGGAAAACTTTTACGTTTCAATACGCTCTTTTCCTTCCTTTGGTAGAGCACGACAGCAAACACATGCAGCTCAAAGCCCATGTAGAATTAAAGGGAAATAACCTGTTCACATTTTTCAGATGAGGTATAGCATAGCTGCAATGTTGTCATATCCTGAAAAGGTCAAGAAAGAGTCAGATGTTACATTAAACTGAAGTTCTAATTTTACAATACACACGCATCATACTCTGTTATGACAAAATTTGAAATGTCATTTGAATGCAGGTAGTATAATTTCACCTACCATTTTTAGAGTTATCTGTTCTATCTCTTCCTCAGTTTTTTCTCTTAAGCACTCAACCAGTGCAGCTGAACTGGATTTTTCACAGCCAGCTGCCGTAGCAATTCTCTGCAATTAATAAAAAGAACAATCATGTTTTAATTTACTGATTATCCATATGCTTCCCACAGAAGGCTCTTCTGTGTCACTGAATCTGAGAGTCCAGTGTGTGGTGGTCTACATTTCTCAGAAAGGACGAGGACAGCCAGATATGTTTCAGCTACAAATGCAGTGAATAGGAAGCTCTCATAACCCTTCATGTTGTGGGCTGAGCAGAAAGACAAAACATACTCTTCAAAACATTTTCATACAGTACCAGACCAAGGTAACTGTTCTGGTAAATATCATGCTGGGCTGAGAAGGCAGAATAGCATAAAGGAGCTCAAGTAATCCATATTCAGAATACAGAAATGTAGATGATAACAAAGAGCACACTAAACCTTTCTTAATGGTGTGTAGTTTTTTGGGGTAACATTATTTCTCAGTTGTCATCAGAGAGACAGAATTCATCACAATATTGCCTCTAATACAACCCAGATTAGCAAAAAGAGGTTTCTTGAGATTTTTTTCTTGCAGGTGAAAAAATTGGGTTGAAGTGAGCTCTTCTATTTAATTATAACCAAATTGAATGAAGTCTTGTTTCTCTGAGCACAACAGGCACCAAATGGGAGGGAAAGACAACAGTAGTCAGAATCTGGTGGCATTTTCCAGCCAAAAATTACAGCTCAACTTTTTCTAAAGACATTACATGTTACACTATTTATCTTTACATTTCACACTTGCTCCCTGCCTTCTCTCTCTGCTTCCTCAGTCTTCTGCTTTCCCTCAGACATCTGTGGATATTTGCATATTTTGAAAGCAAAGACTTACTCATTAAATATGTATTATCTGCATACAGAAATATTATCTCTGTGACTGTGACTGCAGTTTCACAAGAAAAAGGTTTAGAGCTGCTTTTTCGAATAAACCATTTAAGGTATGCAAAAATATCAGGAAAAAAAAAAAAAAAAAAAAAACACAAGATACCCACCTGTGCTTGCTCCTCAGGCTGGTCATTGAACAAAATCCTGACTGCAGTACCACTCTCCGAAATGGCCTTATGGAACAAGCCCTTTGCCAGAGGAGATAAGACCTGAAAAAAAGCAAGAGCAAGCATTACAAGAATTACATTCTGACCACTGACTTAGAATTTCAGTATCAGGAAATGCCTTTCAAAATACTTTGAAAACAAATGTCAAAGATTGTTATTCTATAAACTCTGACCATAATTCAGATATGCAAAAGTCTTTGGCAGTAATATCAGGGATAAAGAGTTCATGCCTGCCTCTTCAACTTCCATAGCACCTTGTTTCCAGGACTTTATGGAACTACACTGCAAGCCAGATATGGAACAGATAACTATGTCAAGGATAGTCTGGCTGTGCTGCAGAAAGGGAATAAACAACTATTAGACAGAACATAGGAGGTTAGCAAACAGAAATTACTGCTGAAGCGCATTCATCACTGAACCCCAGGCTCTCTGTGTGATCTGTAGCAAATTGTGAGAGACTGGAAAAGAAGAATCTCTTAATCAATATGCTCAGTGTTGATGTAAAAGATTTGCATCATCACTGAGACATAAAATGCCAGTCTAGTTCACATATTGTGACTACTCACCCGGGTTACTTTGCACAAGTGACTGTTGCAGCATACAGGAAATGGGCAACAGGGCTTCCTCTCAGAGAACTTTTCTCAAAAGGATACATTTTGCAAAAGCCCAAAACCCCAGAATTCAAATTAGGAGATGATGGATCTTGGGTCTAAACTACAAGAGTTGTATACAAAAAGAACCTTTTCAACAATCAGAAGCTGCATTGATATCACGTATTATAGACCAAGGTGATGTGTGGTTTACTATAAAGCCCTACTTTTTTCTCTCACTGATTTTTCATTAAGGTACTAAGAATGAATGTGGACAGTTTTGTTTTTGTTTTGTTTTCCTTAATTAATTAAAATTCATGACTTATGAACTTACAAGAGCAGAAACACTGATTCCTCCTGCAGATTCTCCAACAATGGTGACAGATCCTGGATCTCCTCTAAAATGTATGATATTTTCCTGAATCCACTGGAGAGCTGCTACTTGATCCAAATACCCCCAGTTACCACGAGCATGCTTATCACCAGTGCTAGAAAGAAAGAATATGTTTAAATGCTCGATGTCAGAAAAAAGGTAGAGATAAATACAATCTGAAGTATAAGAAATCAGCTGCAAAAGAGCGTCTCTACATAACTTAAAAAGAAATGTCTGAGATCAGAGTATCAGGCAAGACCAGATTTTGAAACAGATTTGGGACTTTTAAGTTGTTCCCAACTTGCATGTGTAATTAAGATACATATAATTTATTTGCATAAGCAAGTATTCTACATGTCTTGTCACAAAGGATTTGCACATATAATTTTGGAAATCACTTAGCAAAAACTGGGATAGAATATCTTACCTAAAATATCCAACAATACCTAATCTGTACTGAATTGTTACAACTACCACGTTGTCAAAGGCTGCTAATGCTGAACCATCATATGATGAAGCTGCTCCAAAAACTAATCCACCTCCATGGATCCATACAAAGACCTGGAAAGGAAAAAGCAGGAACAATTCAGCACAGGTAAGAGCTCCAGTGATATAAACTAAATAGAGTATTTTGTGCTTTCACCGAGTCTTTCAGATTAAATTTCACAGACAGTAGAAGTCTTTTGAATTGGAGGGTAGCAGCCTTATAACAGACATTGATTTCATTAAATACTTAAATTAAACCAGTGCCCAGCAACTTTTCACAGTTTTTTTTTTTTTTTTTAGAGGAAATCAAACATTACTTATGTAAAGTGTCAGTAAGATTTTACTTGTAAAATAGGATTTATTTTTTTTTAATCTGCTAAAGCTCAATTAAATATTTAGTGGTGCAGAGTGTGTAATTGGATCATCATTAGAGAACTGCACCTGTAAGTCTCCATATAGTACAGGTTGTAGATCTGCTGTAAAATTATTATAATCCTTAGGAAGCTTTTAGAAGTTTCAAGTTCAGGCTCAATTTGTTCCATCAAATCACAAAAGCAATAGAGTTTGCTAGAGGTTTTACAGTGATTTTGCTTACAGGCAGCTTCTCCTGTTTTTCTGTAGAAACAGGTGTGTATACATTCAGATATAAGCAATCTTCAGACATTTGGAGATGAACTTTTTCTTTTCTATTAGTAATAGTATCTGAAAAATACTGTCCTGTTACTTTGTCCTGTAGACACCTGAATAAAAGAAAAAAAAAAAAGCAACAGAAATAACTAAAACCTCAATGGTACAAAGCATAGCTTTTATGTACTTCAAGTACAAATCAGAAACCAATCTCTAGTAAATTTTGTGTTTTCTGTTTCCAGCAATCTAGAAATGATTTTTCACCGTTAATATATTTTCTTCCATTGACTTGGCGTTAGTAAGCTCTGTAAAAAGGAGTCCCAGTCTACAACAGTACACAGTGACAGGCAGATTTAATTTTGCATGTTTCAAAATGTAACAGAAATATACCTGCAAATGGATATGGTTATAAATTACTTAAATGAAAATGCAAAGTAATTATTTTACATCTGCAATAGTTTTTTGTATTGCAATTATAGATATTAGGTTTGAGCCACTCCAAGAAAGGTGCTAGTACAAGTGGAATAAGGTATTTATAATATAGTCTAGAACTGGTCTGTTTCTTAGATGTTTTACTAAGCATGTGATTCATTGGGCATTCTTTTTGTCCACTATTTTATTCCAGCATTTCCTCAGCTTCTTTCTGTTTCTGCTCCAAAGTTACACAGTTTATAAACATTATTATGTAATGGCCAAATGCTCCCAAAATAGAACATTATTGATCAAGTGATGATCCATATTAGTTCATTGCTGATGCCCATTGGACAGCACTTTTTAATAAAAAGAGCAGCTTATAAAGGTATCTTTAGAAATGCATTCATTGTAACAATTGCAGGTGGTAGTGAGATGACACCAAGAAATTTATCTTTATGGATTTTGACTATCTTGTGTATCAGTGTCCTTGAACTGCATGTAATATAAAATAATGAAAAAGATAAATGTTTTTCTCATTGTCTTACATTGGTGGGTAGGAAGCAGCATCTCTGACACCTTTCCATGGCTCAGGTGGCTGGGGTTCAGAAAACCTTAATGGTCCAACAGGAGGCTTAGCAAAAGGAAGTCCCAGAAAGACATTTACACTCCTCTCAGCTGCATTTACTTTGACTTGGTACCCTCGAACACTCCCATAGTTGGTCACCACTTCTGGTTGTTCTGCTTTTTGTCCTGGGGGATGTATAAACAAAATTCAGATAACCGAGTGGCACATTGGTTAGTAATTGAAAAATTTCTAAGAAATTTAGATACCTAAATATATATCATTTTTTCAAACATAAGTCTTCAACAAACTCTATCAGTATAGATGACATCATTTCAGCCTTCATTCTGATGGTGTTTGTAGGTATAATCTCCCTCAGGTGTATCATATATATTTTCTTACTATGCACACACATTAGTAATTCGTGTGTAGATTGTAATCCATTTGATCCAAGTTGTTAAAAGTCCAGTAGACTGCTCTCATTAAGAAAAAGCATTTCCTTTTTAAGAAATGGATCTGTAAATGCACAATATATATTTGGAACTCCTGATAGTAGATACAGACAAAAGAAAAAAACTTCTAATATACCTAAAAATAGTCTGGCATGTACAAATGGTGTAAACATTTAGGTAAGATTTATTTTAATATCACAGTGAAAATTCTCAGTACCTAATTAAAAACATGGCACATTTTGGTCTTCTCTGACTGAGCAGACAAAATTTTGCAAGAGGAATTTAATTTTACTAATTGTAAGAACAACAACAACAGAGACAAATGCCTGAAAATAGATCACAAAGAAGAAATGAAGAACTATTTGCTATTCAGACCTAATTTCTCTGCAGCAAGGTTGGGCACCCAGGTCCTCAGATAAGGCTGGGATTCCCATAGGTAGTCTCCTTCCAGGAGGAAACAGTGAAAAACATTTCTGAAGCTTACCAGTAGCTACAAGTGCTGTAATCCCAGCAGTGAGAATTAAGGACAGAAGCATGTTCTTTTCAGTTGCCATTTTGCATGCTAGTCACACATTTACCTCCTCGGTGTATTGCCTTTAATACTCTGTGAAGTGTAACTGTTACGCAAGGCAAACACTGATCAGTTAAAGCATTTCTCAAGCTGTGAAACCAAACCAACTGTGGCCAGCCTGAGCTGCTGCCCTGACTGTAAGCCACTCCCTTCAAGGGGGAGTGCACAGCAGCTTGTCTGTATATGGGAACAGCGAGACCTATATGCAGAATGTCTCCACAAGTTTCATACTAGCTGCCCACGGCTTCTTATAAATCTTATTCACGGAACATCAGGCTTCAACTATTTGCTTTAAAATCCATTGTAAATAGTCCTCATAACATCAGGAGATTCTTCCTGCTACAATAACACTACCACCTTTGACAAATTAGGACTTAATCTCCCACTACACACTGAAGAAACCAGGAAAAGTATCCTAATGTTTTATTACATTTCCTTCATTTTAGTATGTAATTGCCTCGTTTCAATATATGTAACACATAGCATATACACAAAGACCAAAATCCAAAACAATAATCCTGAAAAAAGTGCCTTTGCTGAAGTCAAAATTGGAAGATTTTTGGAAGGGGTATTTTTTGACAAAAGCAATACTAGAAAAATCTCAGCTTTTCCTGCAGGGTGGATACTCCACCTACCACTCAGTCCTGTGCATTCAGGAATGTTTGTCTTTTATCTCAAAATAAAAGAGTTTTGCAACACTAGAGAGAGGCTTTCTCAACTATTGTAGCATTGGAGCAATATTAAAGGATTTGGGTAGTAACCACACATTTAATCCCTATGAAGAAATAAGGAGCATTTCGAGACTTCCGTGTGAACTCATGTCTGTAACCCAGGCATGATATGAAAAAAAGGCAAGAGACAGATGAATAGAACTAAAAGAAATTATCAGTAAAAGAG
Organism: Heteronetta atricapilla; assembly: GCA_011075105.1. NCBI lineage: Eukaryota > Metazoa > Chordata > Aves > Anseriformes > Anatidae > Heteronetta > Heteronetta atricapilla. The sequence continues at coordinate 11,040,591 of CM021741.1, forward strand.
ATTATCTACTATGTAACTAAGTGGTTGCTCTATATTTCCTTGCTTTGCTTTTTTGCCTTTTTTTTTTTTTTTTTTTTTTTTTTTTTTTGGCAAGAGTCAGTAGCTCTTGTTCCAGAAAGCCTGTTTTGTAATTCTATGGCATCACAATTCTCAGTTGTCTGAGATAGCATTTCTAAACATTATCTTAGTGCCCACACCTTTGTTTCAGCTACGTGTGCCCTAAGACCCACAGTCATTACATTAGTTGAGCACATATGTTAAGCATGTAGTGGTCCTGTGTGCTCAGGCTGCATTCATGCACTCTGAAGAGATGCTGTACTCTAGACTCTAAATATGTCTGCACAGGTGTGATTTACAGCTTGTGTAGGTAAATCCAAGCAACTTTAAACTGGACTGCTTAGGGTGCAAACTATTGGCAGCTTGTTTCAGATGTGTATATTCAATGCATACTGATTATCTTAAGCATTTACTCCATTATCAGAAGACTTTTGCCCTCTGTACTACAGCAGCTCTGTGATGCAGCTGCTACACGGTTAATGCCAATGCTAGATGGCTTATCAGCTGTTTCGGAATGTATGGTTAGTGCAAGAATACACTGGCAAATGGGATAACACATTTGAGCTTCTAAGTAAATAATGTGGTCAGTAACTTCATTGAAGAATTTTTATGGTTTTATAAATGTCCTTTGAGAGTCTTTTTTTCCTGTATTGTTTCTCAAGAGTAAAGTTCATGCCACGAAAACTGGGCTGGCATTAGTCTGTACTGTTACGAACGTAAAGTCTGTATTGTATTGATCCACGTTTGCACTGTTAAAGGCAATGAATGGAAACAGGCCCCTGCATTGCAAGTAATGGACTTTAGCATAAACTACCTCCTACCTTATTTGTGTGATAAAGGTTTCCTGGAAGCAAAGGGCAGGAGTACTCTGTAGTAGTAAACTCTGCTCTCCTGTTTGCCTGGTTGAATACTGTTGCAAATTCTCTCAGAATGTCCTTGGACAGCTTTGGTTCCTAGCACGGGTAAACTGTTTCTGTGCAAGGTGAAACTACAAGAATCCCTGCTTGTAACACTTGGCTTCCATCCTGAAGAGCATGTATGCCTCAACTACTTGTAACCCACAAAGTACAGGAGGAGTCCATTGCTACAAAGCCAAACACAGTGCAATCTGCTCATTGCTCTTTCCTTTTGATGAAACAAACCTTATGAGTTTCCATAAATAATTTATTTTCTATCTCCTGCTCTTTCTGGTTTTCTAAAACTCTGCCCTTTACAATTTGCTTTCTCTTTATTTTCACTCTTCATTTACTCTTCTATTTTCCAAGCTTTACTCTTCAATCTTTCATTGTTCTACTCACTTTTTCTTGCTCATGTACCCATTCTGCAAAATGTCTCAGCTCATATCCCATCCACATGGGATGTACATCCCAGAGATGTACAACTTGAAAGCCAAAGGCAGCAGCCATCCAGAAATTACTACCAGTGCAAAATGTTATCTGTGAACTGTGATGACCTGATTTACATGACAAAATAAACAAATGGGATTTTAGATCTTTACCGCCTTGGCTACAGACCTTTGTATAGAACTACAAACAGGACATATCTCTGCAAATGTGGAAATCCTTATTCTAGTGATATAGACTAAATTTGGGGAATCTGGAGACAGTGCTATGAACCTGGCAAGTGGAATTTCTGAATTTTGCTTTGCATTTAATTTTAAAAACATTTAGCAGCTTACCCTCAGTCAGTGAGCAATGTGCAAGTCAGGGACCAAGCCAGAAAAATTCTGCCATGTGATGACATTTGCCTCTTTATACATTAATGCATTGTTACCTGTCTTGATTTCAATAACAGAAAAAATAGAGACAAATACCACGTTTATAGGCCCATAATTGAAATAATAATAATTTAAAAAAGAGTTCACAAATACATTTTACTTCAAGTATGTAGGGTAGAAATGTTTAAACATGCATTTAAAACAGTTTATTTTTATTTTTATTTTTTTAAAAACATCCCCTGATGAAGGACTAAATGAAGCTGGAGCATGTTAAACAGAGCTACAGCCTATGAAGCTAGTGCTTTGACAGCTGTAACACTGTCTCTTTAGCACATGGTAATCTCTCACCAGGATATTTCTGGGATGGGATGGATTTTCAGAGCACTCATCCCCTAAGCAGATAGGAATAAAATCTCTTCACATTTTCCAGCATAAGTTATTTTAGTGCTGTGCTTGTATGTAAAAAGTCAGTTCTCCTGCACATCTCTGCATGCAGAGTACAACACAAGCATATATTGTGTACATATACATACAATGCTGCCTGTTTTTCTCCTTTTAAAGGGAAAGGTACAGCCCCTCAGGGAACTATGTGTACAATGAAAATCTTTCAAGACTACTTTGAGATTATATTATCTTCAGAAAACACTTTAGCTAAAACAAAGGACAATGGACAGATGCTTATTACCAGGAATTCTCACTTGCCAAAACAGCAGTTATGCTAACAGTCTAACCTGATCTCCTGAGTTCTGACTGGCAACAGAACATGGGCAGAAAGACATAGGAAACCCCACCCTGTTTATTCCAATAAAGTCATTCAGAAAGAAGGGATGTTCAGGTAGTTACCGTAAGACATGACTATACTAGATGGGAACAATCTTAAATTATTCCAGAGATACAGATTAAAGAAAGAGTGGGGTGGGGTGGGCAAATGTGTGGACATCTCTGTAGGATCTACAGTGCTGCATAATGCTGCTGGGAGGTAGCAGTATGGTCAGGAATACGGCTGGGATAGCTGGAGCAGCCTCCGGGTCAGACATAGGAAGCAACATGACATAGCATAGAAGATCTTGGCAACACTGTAATGATGTGTTAAGACTTGTTCTTGGCAGTCCATGAGCATATCAGCTGGTAAGAGCTCTGGAATAATTCTGGTAAATGAATCTCTCTCCAGTACTAGTAATGAAAGCCTGTGACCTGTGCAGATAACCTGGTGCACAATCTAAAGAACCAAGGAAAAGACAGAAAGCTTACACTTTATGTTACCACAGCTGATGCTTCTAACGTAGTTATTGCTAAATTTAGAAGGAAAACAATGGAGGTAGTAGAGATTATTTTTCTCTTTTCTAACATTTGAGAGGAGTCTTAATTCCAGCACTGCACTACTGTAACAGACTATGTATCACAACAGTCAGAAATAAACTATCTCAGTTGTAAAACCGATTTACAGAGGAGTACTTATTTAATTTCATTTTTTCTTCACAGAGGACATTTCTGTATGTGAATCAGACCAAAACTTTTGTAACATCACTGATACACTTGGCGTAACAAAGACAGTTTTACTTGCAAATCTGGTCTTTATTGATTTAACTTTATTAAAACAAGTTGCTGCTACATTCTCTCTTCAATCATGGCAAAGCTATAGGAAAACCTGAGCAGTAGGGAAATCTGTTAACTATATTTAATAAATGAGGCTTCTGTTGTGGACATGAACCCAGGAAAAATTAAAGGATTACAAAGTGGAAATAGGCCCATTGGAATTATTACAGTGAATAATCATAAATATGACAACTGTGAAGAAAACGTGAAAGGAATGGACACATTATCTTATCCTCAAAAATATTTTAAGTAATTTCTTTTGCTATCCTAATAGTATGCGTATTATGTATGTTTAAACTATAAATTATAACTCTGAATTAACCTTCCTGTTTTCCATTCTTTTGTTATTTGTCTGTTCAAACATCATCTTTTTCCAAAAGTCTACCTTCTTTTCCTTCAACTTTCTGGCTTTCTTTTGTTTTAAGTTTATCTGCAAGTATTCTTCATTTAGGTTATAAGATGGCCATTCAACCAAACCTTCCCCATTAGGATCTCTGTAAACAACAAGAAAGAAAGAGTGAATATCCTCTCCAGTGCACTGGGGAATTTAATCACAGCAATTAAGAATGAAACAGCAACACAACTGATTCACTACTGAGTCAGTACAAAGTAGCTGAATTACTTTTGTAATATTATCTGTCATGAATCTAATTCTCACCCATTTCGAGCAAAGTTAGCCCAGTACTTCATTAGCGTTTTGCTAAGGTTTTTTTCTTCCTCTGTAGCTTCATCTGAGAAACAAAATGTAAAACAATTATTATAGGTGGCAAAAATCAAAACCATGTTGCTACTCAAGCAGCATTTCAGTCTGAATATGTTCGTCTTGACAAAACTTCCTAGTTACAACAAAAGCACCACACCTGAAATGTATTAGTAATCCAGCAATCATCAGGAGATTTCAGCACTTTTTATGAATGATATCAGCATTATTACCCTTATTCTACAAATAGGGGAGTTTAGATACAAGGAAATAGAGCAATTTGTCTGTACCCTTCCAGGAAACCAGAAGCATAACTGGAAAAAAAATAAATCCATCTCTTCCGAGTCCCATTACAACTCAATAGGCCACGTGGTTTAGTTTCATAGATCTCATCCTAGCGTAGTGGGACTGTGATTTCATGTGATTTAGAGCGTGACTAGGCAAGGTTTCTTCATTCTGATCCAAAAGGGTGTCATTCCATGTCTCAATATTTTAAGAATATTAATCTAAAAGACTCATATGTCTTCTATTGATTCTGTGAAAGCAAGTTTAGTTACTGTGTTTAATGTTAAATACAACTCAACATATCATGAAAAATATTTGATATTTTAATGTTTTCAGTGAAGTTGGGCAAATAGAAAAAGAAGTGTATAGTTTTCTTTAGTATAGGAATTCATAAGTAATAAACAGACACAAAATACAAGCAAAATCAAAAACCTCTAGTAACAAATTAATGAATACTTTTTACAACATAGCTGGGTTGCTCCAAAGTTCAGTGGAGTAAAGTGAAATACTTTCATTTATGTGGACTTTGAAAAAGACTATGAACTACAGTGAAAATGGCAAAAAATAAAAGCAGAAAAATAAATGGTGAATTCAATTTAAAATATTTTTGTGTTTTTTTTTCAAAATAAAATCTGTATCATGAGAACGAAAAGACTCCATTCTGAGTATTATTGTTTTAGACATATGCAATTAAAGGAAAGTGCTGGATTTGCCACATTCCTAAGGACATGGCATTTTTTATTTAACTGTTCAGTGATTAGCACATTCATTTGGCCTGTGGCAACATGGAATTCTTCCTGAAGGAACCAGAGTCCACATTTCTAAAATCCTAAAAGAATGCTCAAATTGTTAAAGCAAATGTAATTTTGGGAGTACACCCTTAATCCTTCCTCAACGGACCAGTTTCATGTTGGATAAAACGATTAAAGGTTAATGAGTCATGGTATAAAATAGTCTTTAACTTATTATATTTTCATGTGGAAGTGAAACACTGGAGTCCCAGCCTTGCTCTAACCAACGCAAGCTGGAACACTCTGCAAATAGATCATACCCCATTCTCTGAGCCCTGACAGCCAGTCGGATTTCATGGGAAATATCCTGAGTACCTTGCTAATTCCCTACCAGCTTAATTGATCTTTCCTTTGTTTTGTTTTTCAGCCAAAACTATTTGGCAAATTCACAAACAGTGCCAGCATAATGACAGAAAATGTGCTAGAAAACATCATTATTTGCTAATTTGTTTACAGCGTACATAACTTCTTGTGGCCCAGAAACAACAGTCTGTATGTGATAAAGAACGGTGAAGACAGTAAACTAACATTAAACAAAATCAAACAGGAAAAAGGGTTATACTTTGGTCTCATTACTAATATGTGCGCTTTAGTCTGATTGAAATGGAAGTAGCAATGCCAAATAATGTCAGTATTATGTGAGTAATTTATAAATGAACAATGATGTTCCATTCCTTACCACGTAGGCCTATATCACCTGCCAGATACGGTCCTCCAAAGACAAAGCCAACTTCATCTCCATGATCAGCTTTCACATACTCTGGTTTTATATTCCAGTATGCAGTGGGCCGATGTTGATATTCAAAGAAGTAAGTAGGAGCTCCAGACTCTAGAATATGTAACACATAGAGAATTAGAGGAGAGGTGCATAAATTACATCCAACATCGGCTGCTTAAAATATTCATTTCAATATGCCCAAAGCTTTATAGCTGACCTGGCACATTTCTAAATGTAACATTTCACTCATACAGGTATTTTTACTTTTAATTCAAAATGAAGAATGCACACTTAAATACCCTAAAATCTCGACTAGAGAGCTGCTGATTTCCCATGTTGCTGTGGGCCAAAAGACAATCCTGGTTCCTTTATTTTTATTTTTTTAAATTATTTTTTAGGCCTGTGTACTTCACTTAGAAACCATGCACCTGTGTTATCATGCTCTACTCTCAATATATTGTCGGTATGAACATAAGTCCAAAACACTAGTACAAAGGTAAAGGTGTCACTTGCTTGCCATGGTCCTGCACACCTAAAACGCTCTTTACCCTCAAAGTTCCCTGTGGGAATTTCAAGAAGGGTGGCCTACACAACAGGATTTTCTTCTATATTGTTTCATCTAGCATGCAGAAGGAGGTTTGAATGTACTATTTTAAGACTGCTCACTAGCTAGAATTCACTAGCTCACCCTTGTGATAATTTAATGCTTTAATGGATGGCATGACAAATCCTACATCCCCCAGCAAGTCAAGAAATTGGTCCCGTAGCTCAGCAGGATCATCTGTGTTTCCCAGATACTCATCCATTATCATAGGCAATAATTCTGCTGGTAAATCCTAAGAGAAAAAGGTGGAACAAGAAACAATCAGAAAAAAAAAAATCAATCTAAAAATGTCATCTTTTAAACTTCAGAGATTCTGCAAAGGCACAAGAATGCAGGGTAGCACCCACATTGATGGGAAAGTATGATGGCAAATAAAACCTGTTTAGACTTTTTGTGAAACAAAACAAAACAACACAACAAAACTCAGGTCAAGTTTATAACAGATTTATACTGGTTGGAATTCTGTAGGAACCAATGAAGTTCCAGAAGCTTGGAATTTCCTCCATCTTGATAATGCCTTTTGAATCTCTTTTCTTCAGAAGATAAGAGAGAGGAATGACAAAAGCAAGTTCAGTCCCTGAAAGCTGTGTTGACTATTCTGGTCCAACCTTTAACCCAGCACTGCCAAGTCCACTATTAAATCATGTCACTAAGCACTACATCTACACTATTTTGAAGACCTCTAGGGATGGTGACTCAACTAGTTCCCTGGGCAGCCTCTTTCAACACTTCACAACCCTTTCAGTGAAGTTTTTCCAAATATCCAAACTACCCCCCCCCTCCCGGCACAACTTAAGGCCATTTCCTCATGCCTTATCACTTAGTGCTTAGGAGAAGAGAGAATGATCCCCACCTCACCATAGCCGCCTTTACCTTTACTCCACAGGTAATTGTGCAGTGTGATAAGGTCTCCCCTGAGCTTCTTCTTCCATAAGTTAATCAAACCCAGCTCCCTCAGCTGCTCCTCATAAAACTTGTTCTTTAGACCCTTAACCAGGTTTGTTGCCCTTCTCTGGACATGCTCCAGCACCTTGATGTGTGACCTTCTTGTAGAGAGGTGCCCAAAACTGAATAAATGATTCTATGGTTCTATTAGACTACAGAGCAAGACCAACTGCATCTCTAAACCTAGCTTAGGTTGTTAGTGTTACAATGTACTGCTTGAATGCTACATTTCAAAACAAGGAGTGCAAAGTATCTTTGAAAACTATTTAAAAAGCTACATTTGATTTATTGAAATATCTTGCCTAGAAACCCATCTCCCAGGCAATTAGACATCAAATACTGTAGGATTAAGGGTACTATTACTGTAATCCTACAAACAAATACATAACGTAAAAGCATTGGTTCTGAGGTCTAGAAGAAAAAACGTCATTTCCCAAAAACTAGGTCTGACAGTCCTATTTCAGATTAGCTCCATACACTGCAGTCCTGTCACCTTTGCTGGGACTCTCCTCAAAGTATAATACTACCTCGAGCCCTAGTAAAATATGGCTCAGCCAGGAAATTAGAGAATACTAAATTTCACAAATCTGGTATATGGATTAAAAAGAGGTTTTACATCTTACTTTGGATTAGCACAACAATTCTTACCATCATTGGTAGTAGAAACTCTAATGTTGAAGTGATTGATTTTTTATCTTTCACATCTTTCAAACCTGGTATTGGTGACGTCTGCAAAGAAAAAAATAATGTTATGACAGACATTCAACTTCTCCAAATTTTTCAATATTGAAAAAACTTTACTCCAGTTTATTATTACTGCTGGTGGTGATTTTTGAAGCATCATATTATGAAGAAAAATCACAAATCCACCCCCTGCAGTTTGCAGCACTGCATAGCAACTGCTCTGTTGGAGTCACCCATGGAATTTGTGTGCAAAAGAATTTATGCACTGAGAGTGTGTTGGACACCCATGTTAACCCTATTCTCTGTTCCCATCTGAAATTTTCAGCCAATTGATCTTTCTACTTGCTAACAAGGAACACAGGGGTAATGAAATAACCAGCAGTCGTCAGAGTTCAGGACATATGGGGTAAGCTGCTTACAGTGATCACTGTAGCATTTTAAATGTCCTGTGTATCATTCTTTTATATTGTGTGTTTGTTGTGGGGGAAATAATTATTTTTATTTTTCCATGAGGAATAAACTCTTGACCTCTGCATTATTTTTCCTTCCTCTGCCTAGATGATTTTAGGAAGAGACAATACTGTATAATATTGAAGATCCAAGGATGTTCATATAGTTCAGCTTGCAGGATGGAGCCTGTCTTACTGTTTTGTGACCAGCTGGTTCTGGGTCACTACAGAATCATAACTCAAGCAAAATTGACTTTGTGTATATTTTCAACAATGCATACATAAAAGGTGTCCTACCAGCGAACACCTCACCTACTCTTCTCTTGTTGCCTGCATCTGTTAATATAAACATTCAAAAAAATGAAGAATAGACATTAAATTACAGATCTAATGTTCCAGCCAAATTCATTGTTGGTGACTCCTATCATCAGTGGGACCATATTAAACTCCTTTCCAGTCAGTATCTCTTCAGGTGACTTATGAAGGAATACTCCATCCAAAACTAAGGGTAGAAGCTGGATTTCCTGAATGAGCAGAAAAAAAATATCATATTACCTGTCAGTAGTGTTTTCCTTTTTCCTTCAAAACACATAATAAAACATCCACGTTTAATGTTCCAAATGCAAAAAAGAACTTTCAGAAATCTAGGTATACACAGCCACTGTAACATACATTTAGAATTTTGCACAAGAATATGAAATACTAGCCTGGTTTTAGCACGTTAAGAAGCAATTTAACCATTTCCTGATCCTGTTCTGTTTCCAACTCTCATTGAGACGTGTGCTTAAGTCTTGCTCACAACTTTACAAGTGCTTCATTAAAAGATCTGAAAAAATACTCTGTGAAATTATTTGAATATATAGGGTGTACATTAACAAAAATTCAGAAAAATAAACTTTGGAACAGGCCAACTATTAACTCCATTCAGAAGATGAACTAAAGTTTTGCAAGTGGGCCATTAAAAAATCTGTAACTAAGTAAAATTTCACCTACCGTACTGTTAGAGACAATATCCATTGCTTCTTGGTTCCTCAAGCAGTTTATGAGTGAAAGTGAACTACTAGTCTCACACTTAAATATACTTGCAGTTTTCTGAAAGTTATTAACAAAGACAAGAACTGTTAGCTATGAGGTAGTCTTTGAGTAATTTATATGCAGAAAATTACTATACACAAGTACTATTAGCAGCTTTAATAAAGCCTAGTTTAGGCAAGATTGATAGATCTTGAATTACTTTATTTTACTAGAAATACTACAGTTAGATCATGAAGTCAGATCATTCGTGTGTACTTCTCTTTTGCTATATTTTCATTCATTGTTCTATGACAAACCTTGCTGTTGAGATAATACTAAGTTGTGAAATAAATCAAATTAGAAAATTCAAAGAATCAGCTTGTGGTTTTGACATTATTACTGACTACTGCTTCAGGAAAAGAAATACAAAGATACTTTTACAGAGGAATTTAATTTAAAGGCTTTTTATTGTTGTTTTGATAGTCTTTATTTGAAGTAAAGGCACTCCATAAAAGACCGTAGCTGAATAAAAGTTGAATACCTCTTCTGGATTCTAGTTAAACTTCCCATAATAAATTCCACAGTCACTATATAAGTGACAGTATGCACGAAAATGGGTATATGCCTAGCTGGGCATGTGTGTAATTGAAAATACTTAAATCTACCCACAGACACTATAATCACATAACTATACAATCTATTTCTAACACCAACTGTCCACGGTAGGATTGAAAATAAATGGACTATTTGAATTAAAAACTAACTTAGTGCTAAATTATGTATCTATACATATACCTTGAAAATAAATTTAAATAAACTTTTATGCACAATATGCAATCAGATTTTCCTCTTTTTCTTTTAAGGAAAGAATTGGATATAAGAAATATTTTATGTTACAAAGACTTTAAAATGCAAAAATGAGCCTACCTTAAGATCTGTTGAAAGGAGTAAATTTTTATTAGGGGGGATTAGAATTCCACTCTCTGATATTGCTTTATGAAAGAGACCCTTAGACAAAGGAGACATAATCTGTCAAAAAGGGAAGAACAGAAAATATTTATATTACATAATGGTCCTTATCCCATGCCTTTTTGCTCAACTAGATTGCTGCATTCAGTGGGGAAATAAACACTTTTATATGTTTATAGGAAAAGTGTCCAGACTTAGAGCAATGTGCCACTGATCTTATTTTCAAAAGCTGGATTAAGCATTAAATGTTACACTAGTTGAGTTTACTACTGAAATTTTTTTAAGACTTTACTTTTTAGTATATCCATTGCATGCTTACATGCGCATAAATAGAGCAAGATCCTGCAGATACACCGAAGAGTGTGACAGATCCTGGATCTCCACCAAAGTGTTCAATATTTTCTTGGATCCAATGAAGAGCTGCTACTTGATCCAAAAGTCCCCAGTTCCCACGAGCATGTTCATCACCAGTACTGAAAGAAAAGCAGTATAAGCTAACTTCTCAGGAAAAGTAAAAGTTCTAATACCAGACAATATTAACCCTTCCAGTTTAAAGTTTGTGTGAAGTGCCCTATTTGGCCAAGGAAAGATCTGTTTTTACTGATCTAAAGCCCTTCATAGTCAGATCTAAGACCCACTTACTTACTGACCTCTATTGTTCATCCATGCACAGATGGATATCTGGCCTTTACATTTATGAATTTTTGTTTTATGCACCAATGGACAGAGTTAATGGCAAAATGGAAAACCCTACAGAGAACCAAATAAGCCCAACTATGATTTGGTAGTAGGTTGTAATCAAATGGCAATGCAAATGGCAGTTAAGGACTACATTCTTAATGACCTCATGTCTGGATTTCAGTTAAATACATACACTTAAACCACTGTACCAGTGGGAAGCTGATGTACAATTTCAGTTGATTTAGAAAACAAAATTATCCATGCTTTACACAAGATAGTATTTAGTAAAAAGTGAATCAGGTCTTCTTACCAGAAGAATCCAAGCAGTCCAAGTCTGTACTGAATTATTACTACCACAACATTCTCATAGGCTGATAGTGCAGAACCATCATACCTAGAAGCACCACCAAATATAAAATTGCCTCCATGGATCCATACCATTACCTTCAAGAGAAAAGAGTAATACATACTTTTATAAATTGCTCGGCAGATTTCATTTGAAAGGGGGAGACAACATCACAGAATTAGGAACTTCTAACCTCTGAAAGTCAATGGGAACAGAATTTTAAGTTTTTGGACTGTGAATTTTGTATAATATTATTCTTACTAATGGAGAATAACATTTTCAAAAGCAATTAAGCAATTTAGGAGACATGATTAGATGCAAACTGTGTACAATGCAAGTTTGCACAATGGGTTTACATACTGGTAATTTGTCCTTCTTGTCTGAACCAGCAGGGCTGTAAACATTTAGATACAAACAGTCCTCAGAAGTTCGGAATGGAATGTGTTTTTCTTGATAATTTTTTTCAGCTTTTTTCAACATGGTCAGATCTTGAGGACATCTTTACAAAAGAAAGAAAGTGTGGCTATTAGTAATAAAACTACAACACCAATGATGTAACAACGATAAACAAAGCACATTTTCTTTATCAGACTGAATTTCCACATGGTGTTTCAACTTTGTGTTATTTATATACAGTTAGAGGTGTCAATTGTAAAAGCATAGCTCTGTACTTTTACTTTAAAAGATTAATTAATTCGGAATAGTATAACAAGAAAACTGGATTTCCAAATAAAGGAATTTACCAGGTATTCTTTATACTTCCTAGTTCCACAGGTCTTACAAAATATTTCACTACATGTTGATCCAAGCGCTTTACTTAAAATCAGGTATTTGTATGCTAATAAAAAACAACGCTGACAAACACAAGCAAGTCTTATATGAACTGAAGGTCTCTCACAGTGGTGGGTAGGAAGTTGCATCTCTCAGATCATTCCAGGGTTCAGGTGGTTCAGGTGGGGAAAACCTCAAGGATCCAACCGGTGCTTTTGCAAAAGGAATCCCAAGGAAAACGTTTACAAGTCTATCTGTCCCCTTTACGTTTGCTTGTTTTCCTCTGAGCCGTCCGTGCGCAATAGTCACTTCTGGTTCAGCACCCTTCTGTCCTACATTACACATAAGCAAAATAATTAAGTTGCATCTTCATAACTATCAGATAGATTTTTCAGTGAAGCATTTTTTTACCAGCTCATTTATTTAGAAGATTTCAGCTTGTTCAATTTTGTTCAAGTTTTGTGCAATGACAGAGACCCCTTGCCAACCGCTTCCATAACTGGCTCCACTTATGACAACTGTCCTAGGTAGGACAGTTTATTCACTGTGCAACATTATAAATCTTAAAAACAATTTCAGAGAAAGCAGTAACTGTCAAAATCATTAACATCTATTTACCATCCAATGAAAGATTTTCAAAATAGTTTAGGTAATTCAGAAATGTTCTGATTTCTACTATTTAAGAAACAAGGCCTTTTATTATTTTCATAAAACCATCTCAGAAATGGTTTCCTCCCACAAAAATAACCACTTTTTCATTGAGATTATTAGGATACTTTTGCACATTGCTAACACAAGTATGAGAGATGTACTGACTTTGAAAACAACTACCCTGTAACTTGCTAATGCAGTTGCTTCCCCATCAGCAATTAAAAAAGATTTTGTATCTCACCTTCTATTCCACAAGTGATAAATGTTATACTACAAACCAAAGTATAAAGCAAAGAAATCTGTCTTTGAGGAGACATTTTTCCCCTACTTGCATCCCAGATATTTTTCCTGTTTTTACACGGAAGATAATAGTACAAAGGTCCCTGAGGACTGCCCTCTTGGTAGGGAGTGCAGCTAAATTCCCTTCCAAACATACACTGCATTAAGCACTTTCAGAGCTGTAATTGACACGAAATGTAAATGCAATCCCTTAGTGTAACTTACCTAATTGCTACCCGATCATGATCATGAATGATCCGAAAATACCAGTGCAAGAGAATTCAGAGCTACATGCCATTTCGTGTATTTCTTATATAGTTCCTAAGTCTCTGCGTTGTGCTAGTTGTGGAGATGTGTTACAATTTCTCACAGATTTCACTTGGAACTGTGCAAATATGCATTGTAGAACATACCTTGCCTCTTATTTTTAGTACTTCCCTTAAGTCTTTCTGGAAAATTCTTTCTGTTGCAGTAATTTTTGTTCCAGTTCAATCTGAAAATGAAAAGATATAAGTAGGAAGTGAGGTCTATATTAAAGAAAGGAAAATGAGATTCATTCTAGGTGAATGGCTTTCTGACACACAAAATCCCATTTTCCCAAGCTTCTGCTAACACAAGATATCTTTTAATTTAAAATCCATATTTCTACCCCTTGTCTTCACCTCAATGATTAAATATTGAAATAACTCTCAGAAAATGAATTCACAGTGTAAATCAGAGTTAGCACTGTCTATTATCTGATATAAATGAGTTATCCTCTTATCACCTTTTGGTTCAAATTCAGTCACTCAATTTTTATACAGAATACAAAGTTAACACTTACCTGGTCTAATGCAGATGCCCAAAATGAGAAGTCTACATACTGTATTGGGTCACTAAAACCTCCAAAGTGGGCTAGAAAAAATCCTTTTATGACCTTGCACTGTAAAAATGACCAAATCAAAAGACAAAAGCAGTCAGTGGGATTCTATCAGCTTAAATTAACTCTGAGTGACTCCGAGATTAATAACTCTTACTCACCTCAGCAGTGTGGACCATCATTTTCTTACCATTTTCCTCTCCTTTTTCAGTCAACAAATGCAGTATCAGATGTATTAGCAATTAAATACATTGCTATCTAATTTATAGTGATTTACATTGATTAAATCTGCTGAAGAACAAATGAGCACAAAGGAAAAGAGAAAAAAAAGTCAATATTCACTTTTATTATAGTATGCTGAATTGAAAGAACTATCTACAACAGCAACAATACCAACACAAAGAGAAAAGTGCATGCTTTCTAAATCTGACATTCTAGCTAATCAGCTAGCTGAGCTATCAGAATAAAACGTGCTGTACAGACCCTGGTGGTAACTGAAAAGTTCCTGGTATTCAGCCACACAGCCTGTTAGTGACAGGTGTCAAATGGCTGCCAAAGAAGTTAAGACACCTATGCCAGCATCTATTACACTAGTATTTTTATTAGTAACACGGGATCCAAGCTTTTATTTCTGCTAGCCATTGGGGAAGACACCTCCGGCTGCCTGAGGTGTTTTAGTACCGATAACTACGACCTGATGCAGACAGCAAGGTGTCACCTGAGCAACAACAATAAAAACCTACACATTACTTGTTTTGTGAGGAGAAATGAGACATAACAGCAGAGAGGCTGGAACAGATGATGTACTACAGCGTGTTCACAGCGCGCTAACCCCGTTACGAGGGCTGTGCACGGCCCCCTAGCCCACACGAGGGCGCTCCCGCACAGGCAGCGGGGCCGCGCCGCTCCCCTCAGCGCGGCCCCGCCCGCCCGGTGCGGCGGCGAAGAGCGGCCGGTCTCCTTCCGCCACCTCCCGCCATGGTGGGTCCGGCCGGCGGGGCGCCGCTGGAGAACGCCAACCCCCTCATCTACCGCCGCTCCGGGGAGCGGCCCGTGACGGCGAGGGAGGAGGACGACGAGCTGCCCGACTCCATTGACGACCGGGAGATCTTCGATATCCTGACGGGAGGGCCGGGCCGGGGCAGGGCAGGACAGGACAGGACAGGACAGGACAGGACAGGACAGGATACAGGACAGGATACAGGACAGGGCGATAGGGCAGGATCAGGGACAGGGGCAGGGACAGGGACAGGACACAGGCCCTTTCCTTAACCTGACACATCTCATCCGCTCCATTAACGATCCCGAGCACCCCCTCACCCTGGAGGAGCTGAATGTTGTTGAGCAAGTTCGAGTTAAAGTGAGGTTTCTTGTTCTCTTTTGTTTTGTTTCTGGTTGTTTGTGTGGGGATGTTTGGTTGTTTTGTTTTGTGCCATGAGAAGAGGTTTATTATTAGCTAACTGCTGCATTGAAACACAATCTTTAAAGCAGTGAAGAACCCATGCGCAGCAAAGCACAGCTTCGAGCTGTGTTGCACACAACGTGCCTCCAGCCAGCTGGGGTGAAGGCAGTGAGCTTTGCACACAGGAATTATTTGCTTGCTTTCCAACAGGTGAACGATGCTGAGAGCACTGTGGCAGTGGAGTTCACCCCCACGATTCCCCACTGCAGCATGGCAACATTAATCGGCCTGTCCATCAAAGTGAAATTGATCAGATCTCTGCCCGAGAGATTTAAGGTGAGTAATGAAATCAGTCTGGAAAGCACAAGGGAAAAATGTTTAAAAGGCAGCTAGCTAACTTAAAGCATAAAATAACCAGAGCTTTTTTCTTTCATATTATGGGGGAGGGAAACACTCTAGGAATTGGGGAAGGAACTAAACTGAAAAATGGGTGCAGAGTTCCAGTTCTGTGATGGCCATGTCACAGGTGAGTGGGGTTATAATGGGAAGGTACCCTGCTGGCCTCTACAGCATGGCATGGGAGGAGGGAGATCATGATGCTTCTTGATTTTAGACCTGGTTTTATGCTGTGGTGTAGAGTACCTGGCATTAGCAAGTATGTCTTTTTTGTTTTGTTTTGTTATTGCTGTATTTTCTTTATTAAATAGTTTTACTTTGAACTTCCAATGTTTTGTTAACTGAACTCCCTTTTCTTTCTTGATGCTTTTTAAGATGGATGTTCATATAACACCAGGAACACATGCCTCTGAACATGCAGGTAAACTTTTTAGTGTTCTCTTGTGTGGTTTTCTTTTATTAATCTTGAAAATTAGAGAGAAAATAAGTTTTTCCACCTGCAGAGCAACAGTCTAGTATCTGGGACTTTACATGCACCAAGCCCCTTCTAAAGGATGTTACAGAACAGGCATGTGTAATAATGAAGTTTAGATATGGTTTTTACTTTACTTCAAATCTCCTTGGGCAACCTGTGCTCTCATGTAGTTAACTGATTTGCTTGGAGGGCTCAGAAAAAGGGGCTGGGGTAAATTTCTTCTCCTGTTGAACCTATACATGTACAGCTCTCTGCTGATGAATCATAAGTAACTTGCTGGGTTAACTTCTGGTAATATGGTAGCTTTGACTTCAGACCACAACTCTGTGGTGCACTTAGCATCTAGGGAATTAGTAGTCTGAGTTACCATAGCAATGGTACGATTATGTTGCAATGTAAAATGCTTTTAAAAAGACATTCTATACCAATGTTTTGACCATTTTTGGGGGGTGTTTTTTTCTGCACAGTTAATAAACAGCTTGCTGATAAAGAACGTGTAGCAGCTGCTTTGGAAAACTCTCATTTACTGGAAGTGGTGAATCAGTGTCTGTCTGCCCGATCATAATTGCCTGATCAGGAAATCACCGGTATATCCTACTGTGTTAAATGGATTTTGTATATAAGTGCTGATGCTAGTATTTCACTATACATGTATCTATGAGCAAAATAAAATCACTTGGATTTTCTTAAATAAATGTTTCGTTATTTCTACAAAAAATAGTGTGGGGAAACTTGATTGTAGGCATCTACAAAAACAATGTAAATCGGGTTTTCAAGTTTATTAGTTATTGGACTGGTAGGATTTTTTTTTTTTACTTATTTTACAACCTGTTTTTAACAGGTTTCTCACTATCCAAAGATAATTAAACTTCATTTTACGAACCAATTTTGCATACTGGATTTCACAAGTCCACCGAGCTAATTAGCAGTTAAAAATTTTTATACTCATATGATTGTTTCTGGACTGCTAATATAATTTTTGCTTCTTACATCAGGATTTTAACAAGTACATGTATGCAAAGTTGTAAAACATCTGTAGCAATAAATGTAAATGATTCTAAATCGTCTGCTTGTGTTTTTATTATCTTTTCCTGGACTAGAAAAATAGGAAGGGCTCTAGGTCTGCTTAAAATGTGATTTACTTTTTCTTACTTATTACTTGTGGTAGCAAATACCTTTATCTTTGAGTACCAATATTTTTGAATTTTTGTTTTGGGTTTGGTTTGATTTGGTTTTCTTTACCTCTCGCTCCCTTACACCTGACAGGAGGGAGTCATTCCTATTTTTCAGTACGGACAGTCCAGCTATTCAATGCTGAAAGTCTTTCGTGGTAAAGTTCCAGCTAAATCAGAAGCTTTGCTTTACTACATACTCAGATTTAGCATTAATACCGAGCATATGCTTCCCTTTCTGTTCTGGGAGACATGGGGCTTACTAAACTGTTGTTTTTTGATAGAAACTGACAATATAGAAATTCATTAAGATAGAATTCCATTATTAATTAAAACTTTTGTAATAGTTGTTTCCAACCTGGTCTGTGGGGAAATGTTAACGGCCTTTACCAATCCTCCATTTTGTTGCAAACATGCAATATTACGTATCAATTATTCAGTATCTTCATCATCATCAATTATCTAAGAGCAAGTAGTAATTTATTTTTTTTAAAAAAAAAAAGCAAGTAGATGTGTGATGGTAATGCTTTACATTTCAGTATTTTCTCTTGGAGGATCTCAAAAGGGTAAACCTTATGAACATTATGTAAAGCAAAGCCTGGGAGAGCAGGCTAGTCTGTGTTGATCAGCTGAGGGAACTGAGGCAGTGGTGATTCAAGTACAATGGAGAAAGTCACACAGCAAAAAATAACAGAAATAAATCCATATCTTCCAGTTTTAGAAGTGACTCACCCAGTTTGCACAGGGCTTCTACAGAAGGCCAACTCTGCAGCAGCTTTAATCTGATCATTTGGCTTAGCATCCTTTGAATGATCAGCACTTCCTTGGACGTTTGAATGAAACTGTAAATGAAGACAATATTTATGTAGTATTAATGTTGGGAAAGTAGTAGAATGACCCAGCTGTTAATATTCTTTCCTCTCTGCCTCTCTTGCCAAATCACTGAAATGATCAGTCCTGATGCTGCCAGCCTTTGCACCACAAATGAAAACTTCAACCATGGCAATGCATGCAGGCAACACATAGGCAATATGCTTGTTTGATCTGTTTCTGTTTGTTTGTTTGTTTTATGTTTTGTTTGTTTGTTTTTAACAGAAAATGAATGACACCCTCCCAGATTTTGGGGAGGACAGAAATGCAACTGGGGGGGGAGGGGGGAAATAGAAGGACAAGTAAGCTGCATACAGATTGCTTCAGCCTGCACATCAAAGAGAAGGAATCAGTAAATTATGTTTTATTGCATCTCTATTGCTTAGCCTTCACCACTACATAATAACAATATTAAATAATTTATTGGGATGTTAGCACTTGCCTCACAAGCCACGTTATACACAGTAACTAACCGTAGGGGTGCACTTTTTACCACTTACCTTTTCAGAGAAGCAATGGTATGTGGTTGTTTACAGTACATAGCTGGGGAGTGACTTTTCAGTAACGGGACTCTACTTTGGAGTATCAAAAAGTCTGACATCTGCTACTTAAGAAAGGAGAGCGCCATAGCTTTGGATCTGGCATATTTCTTTAAATGACGTGGATGTTAAATTTATGAGATGATAGCAACAACATAAAGGACAAACCAGTTACTTTGCCTGAGATCACAGCTCTTCCTATAGGGGGCTCCCTCAGCTTGAATTCCTGCTGAATGATAATGCACTGCCGGTTTCAGCAAAAATCTTCCATTCTCTGGTTTTAATGATCATTAGCTGGCTCCTGCTGTATGGAGAATAACTGGGAGAGAAAACATTAATCTGTTACAAGTATTTTTTTTCAGACTTCTCCCCCCCCAAAAAAAACCCAACCAAACAACAACAAAAAACTATCCCTAAAATTAGTCTCTGGAATGCTTTATAGTGAGACACATTCCATCAGAAAATATGACCCTTTAGAGCAGCTGTGTTGAATACAAACAGCCTCATTCAAATCCAGGAAAAATGCCAGAAGCAGACATGTGTTTCACATTCCTAGGCTCTAGGCAGAGTCCTCCAGGAGTGGCTGAATGGCACATGTTACTCTCAATCTGCAAACACTGTGACAAGAGCTCCCTAGGGCCGCTGGCTGTGTTGTGTACTAGAGTAACCTGCTGTGTGTTTGAGCCAGCAGACCGACACAGTTCGTGCAGCTTGGGCTCTGCCACTCTGCGTGTACTCGGGCCTGCACACACAGTCCTGCTCCCTGGGAGGAAGCAAGACTTTCTAGCTGCTCTCATACTGTCACTGCTGTCTGGTACCAGCAATCCAAAACATCTGAAGACTCTTCATCCCCTAGTTTCATTATGAGCAGCTAAAAAGCATTTCAGCAGCTTTGTATCCAGAGATGCAACTGAACTGTCCATAGAAGTGACAGGAAGAACTTTGCACTTAAGTGGACAATATTTCCCCTGTTCCTTGCATGAAGCAATGTGTACTACACACTGGGAACAGTTAGTTAAAAAAATAAAATGTTATTTTGGTCTTCCAGTCATGTTCAAGATTGATGTGTTTACATCAATAAAGTGCTTTGATAAGAATCTCCCCCTGGAGCATTGAATTATAAACTACATGTTTTACAATTTTTTCTTTTTAATAGCTGTTAAAAACATTTCCCTTTAGCCTGTCAAGCAGATAACTTTACCACTTGCCTCTCCCTTATGAAATGCAGTTTGGTGTAAATACAGACTGAACTGGTGGCAGACTCAACTTTTTTCCTTAAACAAAAGTAATGTTTATAACAAAATCTTTCAAATATTACTATGGAAAATATCAACAAAGAGAAAAAAAACAACAACAAAAAAACAACAAAACAAAACAAAACAAAACAAAACAAAAAAACAGGAGAAATTGAGGCTATTACCTGTGTATCTAAGTCTGCTGATGTGCCTCACAACCATTCGCCAGCAACATAAAACCTTTTTTCCTTCCATGAGATGCTGAAAATATGAAACATTTTTACCAAACGTGTAAGTAGCAAAGAGCCCTCATTTTGTTCAGTGCACTTCAGTAGTTGCAGAATATATATGCTGCCAAGTTCTATAAGTTTCTGATATACTTTTTATTATCTGTTCATGTACTTCTTACTTCATGTCTTACCTGAAACTGTGGCAGGTTATCTCCATTGTTTACTTTGTGGATGAAAGGAACAGCCCTGTTTGCAGTGGTAAAAACATCCTGGTTGTTTGGATGGTCGGAAACCCTGCTGTCCCAGCTTCATTCCACACACTCATCAGGGTCACCGAGTAATTTGCCAGTTGTCTCATCCATTTTGGTGCTTTTCAGCATCTTACTGCAGCACACACAAGATTCAGATGCCAAAGCTGTACGCTTTAGAAATTAAAAGTCCCTGGCTCCTGCCTTAAGCTCAGCTCCATGCACAGGGTTGGAGGAAGAGAACAGGGCAGAAGATAATTTCCATCGTGTCTGTGGAATAAATGTAGCATGGGAATCAGGAGCAGCTGCTGCCCTGGAGCTTTGGGAGGAAAACAGAAAGATAAGAAAATGGCAGGGCCATACAACACCTCACTGTGCTACCCATACCTGGGGATGCCCCCTGCCTCAGGCTGTGGCAACATGGAGATCCATGAGTTTCTAGAGCTGCTTGCTGGAAGCTGTGACCTCCCACTTGGAGGGGAACTGAGTTAGCTTCCATGACTTCATGCTAGGCATTTCCCACCCTTCTGTGTCCTGTGTGGTGTTAATGTCAGGTAGGGTGATACAGCGGTGTGAAACAAGCAATGAGCTTCACCCTGGATTTCTCTTCCCTGTACCCTCTCTTTCTGGGCCTTTACACAGCCCATCCCAAGTGCCCTCACACTGCAGCAGGTAACAGGAAAGCCTTTGCTGTCCCACTGTAGATAAATCCATGCCCCTTCCTCACAAACAGCAGCAGGAGAAAAGAGGAGCAAGGGACAAGTATCTATGTAAAACTAATGCTTTAATTTGACAAAGGGAGATGCATACTTTGCCAAAACCATAACTACAGTGGCCAAAGAGAATGTGGACAGCAGCTGTGCCCACACTGGGCCAAGCAGGAAGACCCAAGCAACAAGTCTTCCCAGACTGCCAAACTCTCTCATCTGGATATGATTCTCTCTGTTATTTTCATGTAGCTTTGGGATGATGGTTTATCATAGCACTTCTTTTCCTGATCTACCCAAATAAGTTTCATCTGGGTTCCCATCTGATGTGTCACCCGTCTTTGACCAAAATAACCTCAGTATATTGTCAGCAATTTGCTTAACCCCAGGATGCCTGGCAGCTTTATTTCTCTACACTTTTGCTAATGGAAGAGTTGGCACATGCTCTGTCTAAGGATTGTGAAGGTACCTAAGCAGCAATATTTGTTTTTGTCACTCTGACAAATAAATCATCCACGTAGTCTGAAACACTTGCAGGGAAAACCAGTAAATGCCAACATATTCAATTCTCTCCTGTTTTAATAGAACAAAACTAGTTTTACTACCAAAAATCTGAAAATAAACAGTTTTAGTAACATTGCAGCCTACTTTTTAAAGAACAAAATTATAGTTGAGGTGGACAGAAGATAATGATTAAGAATGAGTCACATAAATTGTTTCTGTAGAAATGTGTACTGACTTATTTTCATAGCAATACATTTTGGACATTTTTTTTTAAGACATAAGTCAATAATGAAAAAAGCCTGTCAAATTCTAGTTTATTAATGATTCTTACTAATGACAAAAATTGATTAGGAGATTGAAATAGGATATGTTATTCAAAAAACTTCTTCCCTTTCTCTTCAAACTCACCATTCTGGGTCGGATCCTACAAACTGACAGCTTTAATTGAGGTTATACTCTGGATTATATTTTTAGCATATAACTGATGAAGTCTTGTCATATATTTATTTTTGTTGGCAAGAAGAATATTGGACCATCCCTAGCAAAAAAATGGAGAGTTCATTTTATTTTGCAAACAAGAAGCGAACATTTTATTAGCTTTAACCTCAATCTTAACACCTTTATTTCAAATGCATATGCCATTTGCACGCACACATTTCAGTTCATCTATAGTCTAAGCATTTAGTTCCACAGATATACTCAAGCAGTTAACAGGTCATACAATTAATAATTTTCCTCTTTTTTTTCTCAATAAATAAACACTACAGCTTAGATGCAGATTGTATACAAATCTGCTAATATATCACACTAGTTTAATACTTGCAACATATTCTACTAATTTTTAAAACTGTGGAAGCTTTGTTATGAACGTTATGAAGATGGCATGCCTTCTCCTGACATCCAGTCTTTATCCTCTTAAAAGTTCTTTGAGTCTTTCACTGGCTGCAAGTAAGTTGTGTCTTTTTTGGCTTGCATGCCTAACTGGGCAATCCCTGTTACACCACAAAGAATGACAAGATGAGAGAGACAACATCGTATGAATTGTGGCTCAGTCCAGCTGGGGAGAATGGAAATGATCCCACAGAACAGGCTCTGGAATATACAAATAAAATAACATGCCAAAGAGAGGAAATGCATACATGAAAGCTGCCAAGACTGTGATGTAATGTCTCTCCGATCAGCTACATTGAGGTCTCTACCAGAAAAAATATGTGCCACAAAAACTGCAATGTACAGATCATGTTCTTTCACAGATGTGGACAATTTGAGAGGGACCTCCCTGCTCCATGGAGAATGTTTTCCTGGCACTCGCTGGATCTCGTGCCACTGCTTTGTACGACCTGTCCTGGTCATGCAGGCTGCACTGCTGCACTCAGATTTGCACAAGATTTGACAGCTCTGCAAGTAAATAAAATTACTGTAGTGACAAATTGTCAAATTAGCGTGATGTAGAAAAGGAAATACAGCAGAAATTGGAAACAGGATAGCTGAAAGTGATGTCCACTTGCCACATCAGATGTGATAGTGGATTGCGGTGGTGCTCAGGTTAACCTTACCCCAGTAGATGGTGCTACGATTTCACATGGGTCAGTGGCTGTCCTGAGACCCTACCAGCACAAACCTCACTGAGAAACGGGGCAAATGTCTTTATCCAAAACCTGAGTTCCTGCTGCCACAACAGAGCAAAAACTGTCTTGGCACCTCCTGAGTCCTCTGTGAACCAGACTGTACCTGTCAGATGGGGAGATAGCCCACTTCTCTGCCTGGGATACAAAGGCATCCAGTGCCTGTGCTGTACCTCCTAGTCCAGATCAATTTTTTGATTTTCACTCAGCTGAATCTGTTCAGATTCATAAAATCAGTGTGCATCACTCACAAGCACTCTGTCACTACATACAGTGATGGACTGTACATATAACGGGATGCCTTTTCCACTTAAAAAATCTCTTTTTCAATGCTGACACAATTTCTGCTGAACTGAGATACAATTTATTTCAGCTGACTTGGTAATTATTGAAGCATTCCATTTTAATTAGGATGATAGTTAATGAAATCAGCCATAAAATCATTTGTGGCTTTCAGCTTTTGTAAATCAAATTACAAATATGTAATAAATAGAGAGAAATAAATAAGTACATTATATGATGCCTTGTTATTTTCTTTCAGCGCTCATCAAGGGAAGCCTATATATCGATATGACTTGACAATGGCAGGATAACAGACTCATTTCTCCAATGAACAGTTTTCTTCTTATAAGGCAAAAAGCACTGCATCTGTATGAGATCATCTAGAAAAGCCCTCCTCCCTGAAAAAATACTATATTCTTTTTTTGTTGCCTAGCTACGTGCTGCTGTTACCTTAGAAGGCTGTAGATTCATCTGAATGATTCTGGTGGTGCTGATGTGCTCGAGCAGAGGAGTAATGCAAATATATAGCCCTTTCTTTGGTAGAGATTATGAAAGGATTATGCAGAGGGCAGGGTGAGTGTGAAAAGAAAGAGCCTTTGAAGAAATGCAATTTACTGTATTCATCATATTCTTTTTGACATTAACTGCTGAATAAAGAGCATTTCTCCCTCACAGCCCTGGGCGCATGAGCAGGCAGTGAAATCACAGACCTGATGCTTTTGACGTAAGACTCTGATGACAAGGAAGTGTTTGCCTGGTTAATGTTAATTATTGCTCTGAGTAAGTGTAGAGAAAGGGAAAGACTGTCAAGGCCTGATTCTGATCTCATTTCCAAAACTGTAAACCAGGAAAAATGCCATGAAAGGCAAAGAAATTGCTGAATTTCATTACCACCAGAGAATGTGATGATTACTGAGTCCTTCTTTGAATATAGGTAGATTTGATGACTTGGAAAATTAAGAAAGACAATTTTAAACGCCTAAGGCCCAAAGATTTACTTTGTAATATGCCTGGCCAAGAAATCTCTGACAGGGAGCTCTGCCTCCAAGCATGAGACATGCAGAGATTGAGAGCACAGGCAATAATTCCCTGGCACTTCCCCCTGTGATCAGCAGCTCAGCATACCACTGCATCTCCAAAGATTTGAGGACATGGTATTCAGTAGATGTGGTACCAAAGTATTGATTCTGTGAGTAATAGATGAATGGGAAAAAAAAAAAAAAATCTTATCTGCTTCACTGCAACTGGTTCGTGTGCAGAATATTCTTGATGAAAGAACATCATTTGGGATGTGTCATTTCCTTTATAAAATAATGTTTTTCATGTCTGTAGTGTCCTATAACCCTCTTTATATAGGGTACACATTTTGTATCATTCTGTTATCTCAGTCTACATTTGCGCTTGTTGTCTGTGGTTTATCATGAACCTGGATCTTGATCATCTTATACTTTTGGGAGAGAAACTGGTAGATAATGAATCGTATCAGTATTATTGCATTCTTTTTTCAGAATGAAATCAGAAAGAATTTTGATAAGTTAAAGTGAAAATAATGAAGTCCATACGATTCCAGTATATCTCTACAATGAGAATTTTGGAGGTCTTCATCAGAATATCATAAATAGCAGCAGAGGCAAAGCAGGAAATGAGACATTTTCAAGAAGCAGAGATGCCTATTACTGTTGTTACGCAAATGTGGAATTTGCCAAACTCAGCACATTCCAACCAGACAAAATTCTGAGTTTCTCCTGGAACAGTTGCTAACATCTCTCATACCCAAATGCCTACATATCTTACATGAATGATTCCATGACATCACTCACCACAGGAGAAGACAACCATAAATTCAGCACTGGGTTATAGAGAAGTGTAAAGCCTTTCTAATTCAAATCTGTAAGTCTTCCTCATGGGTGTCAGTTTTTGTTTTGGCTTGATGCTTTTTTATTTCTTGAAATGAAAGGGAAATAGTATTTTCGCTACATGCGAAAAAAAGATCAGACTTCATCACCTAAAGCAAAAGGACAGTTATGTTTCAATTCTGGTCACCATCACTCACTATCATGAGCTTTATATAAGATGTAGCTATTCTAAGCATTGTAAATGCGCATTTGGACTCAAAACTAAACTTCTCTGTGCAAGAAAAGATAGATTTAAAAATCCCTGTCCTTTTCCCTTATCTAATACACAGAAGAGGGCAGCACAGCTAAAGTTTTATACTTTATATTGTCACTAACATTATAAATTGCACTTCTGCCTTACCTCTGCCTTTCGTCAGTGACAGATCTACGTGCTGCAAGCATGTTGTTTATTTCCTCAGAGGACCACAGGCCTGCTCCTAGTTTTGGGTTTCCATTGCAAGGAAACTTCCTTGTTCACCTGTCATATTCATGGAAGCATCTGTAACACAACGATTTAACTGTGAATATTTATTACTTAGATATAATCCAGATTTTCAATCCCCTTATTTCCAAATCTTTTTTCCTTTGATATCTCTGTAATGTGTTGAAACATAACCAATGCCTCATCACTGACACACTCTGCTGTGCTCCTGGCACCCTCACTGTAATCTCTTGCTGCAGAGAAGTTTTCCCCTACAGCTTTGTTTTTCCTTCTGCAACTTTCTGCAACATTTCTGCATTACTAAGTGGAAGATGCCTGCTAACAGGCAACTCCGGAAGACCATGCTCTGCAGACATATGGAAGAAATGGGCTCTGCAGGTTGCCAAGAGTAGTTTTAGTCTGTTTTCTACCCAGTTTCCTGGCTATTAAATATTAGTTCCTCACTAAAAGAGAATTGCAGTAGGCCCATGAAAATGTTACTCACTGCTTAGCTGACAAAGAGTAAGTGGTTGATAGAGTTCTCAGGACTAGAAAACAAAGCAGAAAGCATCTCTCCCCACTAAAAAAGTCCATGCTCACCTGCAATTTGAATAACCTGTGTTTTTTGTCCCATGTGTTCTATAAATGTATTAGAAATAGAAAATATACAGAGAAGAGCAAGTAGGGATTGTTTTTACGCAATGAATGACTGAATATACAAGGTTCCTCAGCTGAGATAAAATTTCTGAATTAAGCTATAAAATCATTACATGTATGAAGAGGGAAAACTTATTTTCTGCATTGCTATACAGTAACTGAGGGTGTTGCAGGGTATCAAAAACCTACATGAATTAAAAGGCAATTAGAAAAGTATGTAGAAAAAAATACTTCAATGCCTCTGAACAAAAGGAATAGTTTTAGCCTGGCAGAAGTACAGGGGGAGGTTTAGCTGTGTTTATCATGTTCTTATTGTCTATTCTTCTTCAGATATCCGCTACTGACAGCTGCTGAAAACTGAATGTAAATTGAATCTGACCCAGTACAACTTCCTTAATTTGTTATTGTAAATAGATTCATTCCTCTTGCCAAGAGCTACTGCTGGTAAACAATAAATCTTACATTGCAATTTGCTTCCTTACCACTATGTACTTCTCAGCAGGACAGCCAAGCAGCCATTTACTTTGCCCACTCTTTACACCAACTGTCTGTTGCAATGTGTAAATTCAGAAGCTTTTTCATGGTATCAGACTTCCAGACATGTCTTGTAAAGGGCCTCTGAAATCCACACTAAGGAGTACACATCCCACAGGAATTGTAACAGGATATTTAGCATTCCACTCATGGATGGACGATGTGTGTCACACATACACATTGACCATGACAAATTTAATACTGAAAAAGAGGAATTGGGGGTGATAAAATAAAATAATTATGGAAATATCTTAGGTCATGTTCTGATTTTACTCCAAGCTTGAAATTCAATAGGAGCAAAGAGCTGATCAGACATACTACGTGCTATTAAGTGCGTTCACTAGTGACTGGGGAAACAAAGGTGGTATCCAAATTCTGACTCTTGTAGCTGTAGCATGGTATAGCACAAGTGGTTATGGTATTGGTAAGAAATAAAACTGAATCCAAGAAACTAAAAATCAGTGCAAATTTGAAGTTAAGATTCAGACAGAATGATCTCCCCCAGTACATAGTAACACGATAGTTAACTAATAGTGTGGTGCACTCTGTCAAAAAGAAGCTGTGGAACTGCACAGGCAAAAATGAAATTAGATATGCCACTTGTGCAACTTCTTTTTTTTCAGAGGAGTGATTCACTTAGCCCAGCTGGCCATGAGGTTTATCAAGTACTGGAAGCTTTTGAGATTACTCAAAGCAGTGAGAAATTCAGAGTAGCAGGAAGATGAAGCACATTTCCAATTATTCTTATCCCAAGTTATTTTTTGCACTCTTTTACAGGAGTTTCAGAAAGAGGCATTTGCTTTATGTTGCAAGCAACAGATTTAAAATTTACCTATTCTATACTATACCTGAAAAATTCAAATGGTACCACATTATTTTGCAGTGCCTACCAGTGAGCTTCAGAGTTTCTGATCTGAAGCTGAGAAGAAACAGTAAGTGTGAAAGGAACCAACTTATGATTAATTTTGTAGATATAATAACTGTTTAATTTGGTTTCTGTTTGCATTTCCCCCTTGACACTACAAGTGAACTTTCTAACCTATGTCAATTTCTATTTACTCCAAAGCTCATATTTCTCACATCTCATTGTTGCAGCCCCAATTCATGGCTATCACTACTCAGTCAAAAATATCAGCTGTGTTAAATGCAAGAGTAATTATGAGAACAAGTATGGCTTGTTCTTTGGCCAAAGAGGTGTGCTGCCCTGGCTTGGGAATGTCCAAAGGCATGTTCAGCATGGATGTGACATTCATCGGGATTTCAGAGGAACTAATGCTTCACCACTGCTAGTCATTTGTACAGTTCAAAGTGTGGCCTACTTTTATGCCACTATATCATAACTGTAAGATAATGTGGTATACCATATGTACACATGAAAAGGTCTAATACATATGTGCATAGAGCCCCAAAGCTGAACTGGTTAGCCTGTATGTGTTCAGTGCACGCTAGTATATGTAAAATCACAGGACTGTGGAGAGGAGGGCTTGAGACCATATTTTCACTATACTAAAAAACATAGGGTAAGGAAAAAGTGTTTTGACCATTTTTTCCTGCAACTGTTTCTATCTTGCTTGAATTAAAAATAAAAAATAAATTAAAATATATACGTATATACTGCTGCTTCTGTCTCTTCTTCCACTGGCCTTAGTCTGTCATTTCTGTAATTAAAATAATAATAAATAACGCTGCTATTTCTTTTTTAGTCCAGGTATTTGGGAGGTAGCCAAACTCAGGCTTCTGCAGGAGTAATGCTTCGTGTAACTTGGCAAGAACAGACCTTTGTGGATTCTCCACAGTTTTTGTAGAAATAACTTCACCCACATAATGACTGATTAATTAGACTTGAAGCAGTGCAGATGAGCTGAAAAGTAAGAAGAGGCGAAATGCATGACTTCCAATGTACAGCCAAGCTGAGAACAGTATTTTCTTCCAAACCTCATGCTGCTAATCCAGTCTTTGGGCTGTTCATAATATTTCTACTATTCCTAACCAAAAGTGAAACAAGTCCAATGTATGGCAATAACTACAACAAAAACTGGAATTCAGTGGTAATATTCATTTGATGAAAAAAGTATTAATGCTATTTAAAATATGACATCTGACCTTAAACAAACACTGATGAGATAGAATCATATACAGTTAATTCTAACCCCAAATTCTGCTTTACCATCTAAACAGTCAAAAGGGAGGGGAGCTGGGTGTTAGGTTATACGTGCTTAGTCATTTAGATCATGAAATGCACTCTGCACCTAATATAGCAAAAAGAAACTCCAAGCACAAGCTTTATTACCCCAGTAATAAATAACTGGAACAACAGGATCAGACTGAATGTTTTACATTTTCCATACGATGAAAAGTACTGAGGCCAATAGAGTGCATTAAAAGTGAAGCTTGCCACTTCTCAAAAGCTAGAGAAAAATTGAATGGGATAAAAAAGAGAAAAAGAAGAATGGGATAACAAAGGAAAAAAAAAAATAGAAACGGGACATGCTACAACAGTAAAATACAAAGAAAAGGTACTTTAAGTGAAAGGCAATTGAAATAGGGAAAATGAAAATCATACGCGGATGAAATGAAACCAAAAGAAACAAAATGATACCCATTTTTAGACAGCTTTGTGCTCAGTTCCCCATAATATAGGACATCAATGTTCCTTTCCTTGTGAGTGCCAGACTAAATTCTTCTATGAGAACTACAGGACATACACCACAGATGCTGGGTAGCGAAGTAAAAGTGAAGCTTTAGGAGTGATTCATAAATGGGAGGTTCCAGTGGTTCCTCCAGGATCCCAGAACACCCTGACAATTAGGATGTGGTTGACCTGGGTACCTGGGACCAAGTGTTTCTGGCCTCAGCAGAATTTGCTTGTTACTTTCATTAAACCTTATTCCCTCCCCTCAGGATTCCCAAGGATCTGGATAGACAGCAGCTCCTGACTGCAGCTCTGCTGCTGGTTATATGACATAGCTGCTGCAGGGAACAGTCCCCTGAACTGCTCAGGAGCCACCTGGAACTCAAGAACTGCAGATGGTACTACTGCTACACTGATAACCCCGATTCAGTGCGCTTCCAATCTACCATGCGGGCTTGTGTGGACTTTTACCTTCAGCATTGATAGACTACAGGTCTGGCTGTAAGTAAAATGGAAAGAAATTATAAAATTCCTGTTTCCATTTCAATACATAAGGAACAGTAAATTAAGCTTACTAAAAATATCAAGTACTATATGTGACAGAAGCACTCATTTAATTAAAATACATCTTAGACTAGTAGCAGCTAGAATGATGCAAAATAAGAGTAGAAAAACAAGACATTAAAATTTCTTTTACATAGAAATAAATTACAGTTAATATATGTTAGAAGCACAATCAAGTAGAAGTGGAAATAGAGGGCAGCTGAGATAGAACAGGGTCTGAAAACCCTTCAGAGAAACTAAAATCAGCATTTCAGGCCTGTGTGGTCTCATGCATCCCACTGAAATCATTATATGCCACAGTAATGTATACATGAATATATGGTAATAATAGCAAACAGAATAACATGGTATGTGAAGAAGCATGTTATATGTCTCAAGTGATTAAGCTGAACTATCTGTTAATTCTTCCCAACTTCACAAAATAGCTGGATCTATGAAGATCAAGGGAGATAAACCAGCTACATGACCCCTGTGATCTCCCCCCTCTCTGGTTCCAGGCACAGATCCCCTGGCAGATGAGAACAGACCTCACTGCCTTGGCATAGCGCTTCTCCAAACAACTCGTGGCCCTCCCTCTAGGAACAGTGAAGCCCCAGGGACCTAATCCAAGGCCATCTCACTTTCCACTAAAGGACAACTTGCAGAGAACCCAGTGCCAGATTCCGAGTAGTATCCTGTAACCCTGCTGGTATTCTGTAAGCAATAATTTATTAGTTGTACCTGGGTGCTGGCACAAAACAAATGTTTGCCACACAGTCCTGTATGATTTCTATTATTTTTTTGCTATTATTATTATTTTCAGCCTCTTTTCCTACTGAAAAGCTGTTCTCTTCAAGTCTGTGTTTAGCATTTTTATATATGTATTTCTTGTTATTTTTTGGCTCATGAGGGCTCTATCTTGCATTTACACCTTTAAAATATTCACAATGTTCATCAGCAAAAGACCTGGAATTAAAAAAATGGCATTTTAAAAATCCTGTCACTGAAAATCCCATTTTTAGCTTTGTTTCAATCAGTAATGCTACACGTGGCATAAAAGCAGCACAGTATCTTTAGTTCTGATGCTTCCCAGATTTCCCTTCTTCCACACAGTAAAGAATTAAAAATACCTCCACTTTATAATTCATCTTCTAAAATTTGACCATGACACACAGTAAAATTAGCAGGAAAGACAGGTCCAAAAAACTCAAAATCAAACAGAGTATTTTTGGGCGAGGATTTTAGGCAGAAACATCCAAATTTATAAAGTTAACTGAAGAAAAAACAATGCTGAAAGTATATTTACCCACTTGACTGTATATAAATATAGATTAATCAAAATGGTTTGGTAGATTCCAGTTTATCCAAATTAAGTAGCCCTGGTGAATTTCAAATGCTAACCATAACTTGTTTAAATATGATTTAAAATGTTAACCAACGCTCTATAATTCTATTCATTTAACCGCAGCACTCAGTTCTCTTAACCACCAAGCTCTGGCTATCTAAACTGACACGGCTATTTTGGTTCCTGCTTTGTGAGACAGGCAGAGAGAACTCGCTGCAAGCACTCGGTGATCTTTAACTGCCACACTGACACTTCAAACTGCAGTTATCAGGGCAGAGGGGCCAAACCCACCCCAGAACATGGACTGCAGCATTAGCTTCTGAAAATTAAGTATTCACTCGAATGCATAGGAGAAAAAAATCCATTCCCTGTGGTCAGCCCCTTTACAGTATTTTCCATGTTTCTCTTTGTCGCAGTTAATTAGCCTCAGAAATTTAACATGTTATAAGAAAAAGATGCTTCTGAGCCAGTGTGCTGTCTTTTGTTGGCTGCACAACTGCACTGCCCAGCCCCACAGATTCCTTGCTTTTCTTTACCTTATTCCGTGTGTCTACATCTTAATCTCCATCAACTCCCTATTTCTTGCCTTCTTTAGCGTTGTTTCAGCAGCTGATTTACAAACCCTTAAACTCATGAATTTTATGACAGAGGTCCCTACACAAGGTCACGGGGATTTCCCCGCAGTGACCAGGCTGTAATCTTTTGGGAGCAGGAGCCAGGGTTATTTTGGCTGTGAAATGTCTAACATGTTTGGGTTGCTAGGTAAATAATAACCGGTATGTGTGATGCTGGGGTGAGCCATTAGGGACACAAGTATAGTTATCTGGTTAGTCGTTTCTTCACTTGATCACACGGTAATGACTGTTCCACTTAAGAGATAAAACTTTCACTGTCTCACTTCGCTGCTCAGGTGAAATAAAGGGAAGAATTTGACCTTTGTGTTTTGTGTCGCCCTCTGAAACCGTTAGCCCCGCATGCAGCAAGACCTGTACTGCACCTAGAAGGGGCGCTCATCCCATCCACTGCCCCTGAGCGTTAAGTAACGCCAGCAGGGTGCCGTGCAAACACTGCCAATTTGCAGATGTTTCCCAAGGCTGCAGTAGGCAGCAGAACCGCTCCCGAGCGATGCCACGGAGCGTGACGAGCTGAGGAAAGCCGCCTGGCAAGGCTCACGGCCATTTAGCAATTTCATAGGATCACAGACTGATTACAGTTGGGGAAGACCTCCAAGATCATCCGCCCACCCCCAACATCACCCACTGAACCCATTCCACGCGGTGTAGACTCAGGAACGGGGAGTCGGGGGAGATGGGGTGGGGGAGAACACGACACCCGGGGCACACCTGCCCCCCCTCACAGCGCGGCCCTCCAGGGCTGGCATCTCCCACCCCCAGCCGCCTCCGCATCGCTCCAGCTCCGCTGGGGCTCCGTGCCGAGCCGTGCCGAGTGGCGCGGAGCCGCCGTGGGCGGGCGAGGCAGCCCCCGGGCGCGCTGTGAGGGAGCCACGCGTCACGGGGGGGCCGGGCCGGGCCGGGCCATAAATAGCGGCGAGGCGGCGGCAGCGCCGGTAGCGAGCTGTGGCGGCGGGGAAGCCCGGCTCTCCTCTCTCTCCCTCAGGAGCACGTCGAGGGACGAGCGGGGCGGCTTCTCTCAGCAACCCGGCGCCCCCATGACCCTGAACCGCGGCGCCAAGCTCCGCTCGCTGGAGAAGCGGCGCGGCAGCATGCCCTTCGCGGCGCACCAGCACCTGCACCGGCGCAGCATGCCGGTGGACGAGCGGGACCTGCGGGCCTCCCTGCCGCACGACGAGCTCTCCGGCCTGGTGCGCTGCACCTCGTACAGCCCCGGCGAGGCGCACCGGGAGAGCTGGGCCTCCGACTCCTCCGACTCCGTCATCTCCTCGGGCAGCGACTCGGACGGCCGGCTCTACAAGGTGATCCTGCTGGGCGAGCACGGCGTCGGCAAGACCAGCCTGGCCCGCATCTTCGGCGGCGTCGAGGACTGCGCGGAGGCGGAGGAGGCCGGTGAGGGCGCGGGGCCCCCTCGGGGCGGGAGCCGGGGGCGCGGGGTGCCCGGGGAGCGGCCGCTCGCCGCGGTGCCGCCCGTTTCCCCAACGCTGTTTTTTCCCCCTCCAGGCAACACGTACGACAGATCGATCGTGGTCGACGGGGAAGAGGCGTCTCTGGTCGTGTTCGATATCTGGGAGCAGGTACGGAGCGACTGAACGTGCTCTTTCCTTGCGGGCTGCGCGGGGCTTCGCCCCGAAACGGCCGTGTCCAGATGTCAGGCTGTTTGCTGTCACACCGTAACGTTCCTACAAAGCGGCGTTACAAAATCCGAGTGCGTGCCACTTTATTCTCTACTGCAATCAATTTGTTGTAGCTAGACAGGCAATTAAAAACCTACACAGGCTCCGACAGCGAATCCCTTAATGCTTGCAGTAAGCAGCAGCTTACATTGGCAACCCAGGAAATTCGTGCAAAACGAGAGATTAACAATCTGAGCAGTGCAGACCCGATACAATTTCTGGAAACACGATGATTTTGTTGTGTAATATATTTTAAATGAGAAAATCGTAAGAAACCTTCTGGGAGGTTGCTTACTTTTGCTGCCTCTTTATTACAAAGCTAAGAAGAATATCTTTAAGATGTTTATAGTATCTCAATAATCAGGTAGTGTTGAATAGCCTTTTCAATGCAATAAATCTGTTTTTCACCCTTTGTTTTAGGATGACAGCCAATGGCTTCAGAACCACTGTATGAAAATGGGAGATGCCTATATTATCGTATACTCAGTGACTGACAAAGTTAGTTTTGAAAAGGCCTCTGAACTAAGGATCCAGCTACGAAGAGCAAGGCAAACGGAAGACATTCCTATTATTCTTGTGGGCAATAAGAGCGACCTGGTCAGGTCCCGGGAAGTCTCAGTTGATGGTAAGAGTTACTGTTCATTTATACAATACTGTCTAAATCAGTAGCAGAGGATCATGATCAATAGAACTAGTCCAGGTTTGGTGAAAAAAAAAAATGTGATTGGAGGCACCCCAGAGAAATCAAGCCAGCTAGTTCACACTGAGGGGGGGTCTCTGTACCACAAACAGCAGTGGAGATGGCAGTGGGGGAAGATCTGTGACTGTGCATAGAGCTACGTGCTGAACTGCACTGCAAGAGACAATGCTTCAGCTTTAGCACATTGCTGTGTGTAGGGTTTAGCTGGATGTTGAGCATGCAGCAGCACTTGCTAGTCTTGAGCTTTGACAGCCTGAGCTATGTTTTTTTAAGGGAAGGAGTGTCACATCAGAGCAATCTATGAAAATGGTGATCCCACAGCAACTGTACAATTTTTTATTTTTTTTCTGGAAGAGATTCCATCACATTTGTGGTGAGCTGGTGGAAGGACCAGGCTCACAGAAAGTCTTCTTGTATGTGTTCCACAGCTGAGGCCAGTGAGAACTTTCTCAGTTAGTTCCAGGGTGCATTTCCATAACTAGAGTACAGATGATGATGAACCTTTTATTGCTGTCTGGTTATGGCATGATTCCTGTGTTAAATGCATGTACAGGGAATTGACTGGAGTTGATCAGGAGATTATCATTCTTCCCAGGATTGTGGCAGTGCATGACACCATCCTAGAGGTGTCATTATTTTGTTCAGGTTTAAACCTTCGCTGTTGTTCACCACAAGGTGAACGTGGAAACTTGCACTGCAGCAATGTTCCAGAGTAGCATGCTTACCTCTGGAAGCCTGGGAACAGAGCATCATCTATTTTGAAGGCAGTCCTAATCAAATCTAGTGGTCTACAGCTTCATGACCTCCAATGTAATCTGTTTAATGACCTTTTGGACTGCCAGCTTCAACTGTAGCTAGTATGGAAAACTCACTTCCTACAGCAAGGCTGAGGTGCACATTTGCTCAACAACTTCCAGAAGAAATAGAAACTAGTTTCTCTACCTCACACTCTTTCCTATTAGACAGCAAGCATGCATCCAAGTACCTTTCTTATATCAGCTTTAGATCTTAAATGATACTGGGCTGGTCTGCCTGTAGGACTACTATTGTCTTATATTCAGTACCACTGGTCATGTGAGATTTTTGACCACACTACAGCAAAACAATAAGTGCAAATAAGTGCATTCTTCCTATTATGTAACAAAGTTCTTTTCTGATGTTGAAGGCACTTTATTTAAGTCAAACTTTTTTCTTCCTTGCCACTATATATTAAAGAGAAAATGTCAGTCTCCACTCAGCTCTCTTTTTCTCTTTCCATCCAGAGGGACGGGCCTGTGCTGTTGTGTTTGACTGCAAGTTCATTGAGACCTCAGC
Source organism: Heteronetta atricapilla (assembly GCA_011075105.1). Taxonomy (NCBI): domain Eukaryota; kingdom Metazoa; phylum Chordata; class Aves; order Anseriformes; family Anatidae; genus Heteronetta; species Heteronetta atricapilla. The sequence goes on from CM021741.1 coordinate 11,076,741, forward strand.
TGCTCTTCATCATAATGTCAAGGATCTGTTTGAAGGTATTGTTCGGCAAATCAGACTTCGCAAAGACAGTAAAGAAGACAATGCTAGAAGGATGGCCAACACAAAAAGAAGAGAAAGCGTAGGCAAAAAGGCCAAGCGATTCCTTGGGAGAATTGTGGCAAAGAACAATAAGAAGATGGCTTTCAAAGCAAAATCAAAGTCTTGCCATGACTTATCTGTGCTTTAGAAGCCTTCAGTGAGGTCAGATGTCACACATGGGAGGCGAACAAGCATTTGACTGTTGAAGTGTGTGGATGATCCTCAAGGTGATAACAAGAATGAGTTATCATTGAGACTTTCGTTAATGCCTTAAGGTGCACAAGCAAGTCCAGAACTTACATTACAATGTCTACTTCATTGATAAATGACTAAAGTTTCAATGCATACAAGTAAATGAACTAACTTTAGTAAGTGGCTTGACATGCCCACACTTTCATTATGTACATATATTATATATCCTCTTGTCCTGTGGATAACAGAGATGCAAAGATAAGAAAAGATGATGATAAGTATCACCATAGACTTGTCTCGTTTGCAGAGCAAAACTTAAATTTGTACGCAGGCTCGTACACTCTTTTTAGTATAAAGCAAGCAAAGATAAATCTTTTTAAACTTAAATATGGGGTGCAGGGAGTAGAACCACATTAGAATGGGAGTAAAACAAATTTATATATATAGTTAAATACAAATGTCATTTTATGAAGTTAATTTGCACTTCCATTAACTGTTATTCAATTAATTTGTTACTTGTTTACATGCAGATTTTATAATAAAGTGTTATTTCCTGTTATAATAAAATGTGCTTTTCTCATAGTTTGGATAAAGACCGAGAGCAATATTTTTATATTGACCTTCTTTCAACTGTGCAGAACATTATATACAGACTTCAACTGAGTTACACGTGACAGTTCTGGAATGAGATGAATCGAGCATACTCTGTGTCCAGTTCTCCAGCAGACAGTTTCTTTACGTAAATCCTGCTTTCATGAAAGCCTTACTACGACAGCTCGTATCAGGAAGGAGTACCTTAATGTTACTGTTCATCTTCAACCTGGTTCTCTTGTCAGCTCCAGCAGAAACAGACCTCTAAGTAATGCCTATAGTTAGATAGATGTGTTTCCACACTGATTAATTGAAAGCTGTAGAGTTCAACTTTTTACATCTTCTCTGTATGACAGCCACTGAACAAATGTGTTTCTTTTGGTGGTGGTGGTAGTGACTGTTTGTAGGTTCTGTTTTGTTTTTCTTTTCTGGGAGAAGGATAATTTTATTGTCTACTCACAAGCCTGTAAATAACTTTAAATGGCTTGAAGAATTTCAAACTAGCATGGCAAGGCTGTTTGAAAGAGCTACAGGCTCCAGCTATGGTGTGTTCTGGCCTTCAGTGTTATTACAGTTTTTTTGTTTATTTTATTGTGTTATAACTAATGTGTTTCCATGATTTTTTTTTTAAATCTTTTTGTTACTCATCAATTTAAAAAGTAGTCATGCCTTAGTAAATAATTTGGGCTGGCTGCATGTGCCATAGTTGCTCTACATAGGGTACGTTATTTTTAAATTCTTCCATAAATTATATAAATTATACATTCTGGCTTTTTCTGCCCAGGGCTGAGTCCGGTTATTTAGAGAGATTGTTCTCACTGCTTTGGAGATCTATATGTGATTTTATAGCTGACCTTTCCCATACAGCAGAAAAAGCGCATCAGGGGTTACACCTTACAGTGCTTCCCTGAGCTTGAACAAACAACTCTCCATGAGGTTAGCCCAGTCTTTGGGCACTCGTCAGGGAACAGTTAGTACTGTGGGAAATGGTGTCTGGTTTGTATATCTCTGCTTTGGATCTGCAGAATTACCATCTCCTAACCAGTTGCTGGTGCAGCTGTTAAGTTTAACATATATTGCTGCTAACAGGTCATATAGGTTTTCTTATGAAGAGAGGTATTTATTCTGTGTCCTGGGTGAGGTCTAAAGTGAGTAACTCTATGCTGCTGCCAAAACTTACATTTATCAGATAATACATTTCAATGGGATTTGCCTTTTGTCACCAGCTTTGCTTATTGGCAAACTATTATGGCAAACCATTCCTGGAATGTCTAACCACTGGCAAGAGCATGACACTAGATGTCTATTTACATTGAAGTTTTTAATTGTCAACAGCTAAGAAATTACCATAGTCCTGAAAACCCCAAAGCAAAAGTGTCTAAATTCATGTGCATAAATCTGGCACATACCTATTTATGCTTGCATTAAAGTTACCAACAAAACTAGACGTTGCTCCCTGTGTGCTTGCAAAGCTTTTGCCTTTTGGTTGTCCTGTGCTTTCAGAACGACTGGGAGAGGACTGATGTTTGATTGACCAGCAATATTTAATTGATAAATGCAAGGAATGTGATGCAAACCCAGAGTCTAAGATAAGGCTTTCCACAAAGTGCAAAGTGTTACAAGGATATGTTGTTCAATGCTGCAACACGGATGCGTGACCTCTTCAAGGTCATGGTTAACAGCTGTACTTTTTCACATCCTCTGACCTACAAATCAGACATTTACTGTGTTTGTGAATTCAGAAGATTAGGTTAAGACAACTCTAAAGAATAAAAAATATTTCTGAGGTGTTCATGTTCATTGGTAGTTGCTACCATAAACTGTGGAAAATAATTTGTATATTACAAGTATGTCATATGGGTCACTGTGAGACAATAAACTGTGAATCCCTCAAAAGAAGCTTAGACTCATCTATACTGTGTTCTAATGGTTAATATTATATAATAAAACACGTATTCAAGTATTCATACTTATTTTTTCATTTGTTTTCACAATAATTAACATAATTCAGCCATCATTCATCAATAGGAGGAGGGTTCATTGTTACTGAAGCTTAATAGTAACCTTCTCTAGACCAGTATCATATTCTATGCTACAGAAGTATTACCATGAATGCTATTTTGCAGAGATTTTGTAGCTCCTGGAAGACTTTCTATCCAGAAAAATACTAATTTCTTGGATGTTATTTAGTAGAATTTCCAAGCATATATTTTGATGGTACATATATGACAGTAACAGACATCTATCTGTCAAGTGCCTCCAAAAATCAACATTCTTCAAAAAGTTATTTGTACCTTCAAGCATTTGAAGGTCACCTATAGGTTTTTGTAATTTGACAAGTTTTATGGGAAAGGATACTCAGATTCTTTCCACTGATGGTGGTGAATCTATGTCATGTGAAAAATACCAGGAGCCCCATGCAACATTAATTTCTCTCATTATTACCGGAGCAGAGAGCTAAAGGTTATAGTGGTGTAGTGGTGTGAGTTTTCTTGTTTTTTGCCAATATACATCAGTTTTAATTCATAAGGACAGTTCACACCGTCATTTAATCTTTATTGCCTTTACTGCTACTGCCAGCTGAAGTTCCTGTTACTGCTAATTGTGGGGGTGGATTTTGTGTTGGCACAAGTCCATTTGGAACAGCTCTAATTATCATCTACAGTGGAAGGACATCGCCATTTATGCGTGACACATATGTTAGGTAAACAAATCAAAGACTCCTCTGCTTGCTATTGCTAAACTAGATCCTGTAAATCCTTCATGGTATGAAAAATGTGAAGAAAATCATTCCTCCATCTGCCAAAAATGCAAAGCGTAAAGTCAAGTCCTATAAATATAGATGAAATGTTAACTGGCGGGGGAAGACTTAGCATCACCAAAAATGTAGTTTAACTCAGATGTATTTTCTCAAAATAGGGCTACGAAAACAGGCCAGGATCTACATAGTAACATTGCATAACATGACTGTTCTTTACTGAAGAGGAAAGCATAACGAGCCGACAGTGATTAAGAATTCAGTGTTTGATAAAAGATTGCTAAGAGGTAGTCTAAGAAAAGTGGGCTAATACTTACGCTGAATTATTCTTTAGTTCTCTTACTTTTGCTTGGGGACAATGTACAGATTAATTGCAGGTACATCAGAGAGACCTCTCTAAATCTGCATATGCAGTCAAAGGTGATGTTTGTGCATTCCAGGACTGCCATTTAATTTATATATATGAACTCTAGCATTACAATAGACAATTTGGCTCCTCTTTAAATGAAGGAACACCTGAACTCCAACACTACTTAAGTTATTCATGTCTAAAATTTGAAATTGTAAATTACGTCAACTGCCTTTGAGCTCTATGACATGGATATTGAATAGAGAAGCAAAAGATTTAAACAAATAAATGAAGTACCCAGCATTTACCTTCACATAAGACTTCTCTAATGCACTGTTCAAAATCCAATGGGGAACAGCATTGTTTAACTTAAAATTGTACTCAGGATTCCAGTACTAGAAGGCAGGAAGCAGGCCAAAGAATTTACTTCAACACCAAGTCCTTCATCAGCAATTATCTTGATATTAATAATAATTACGTATCATGAAAATGGTCTGGCAAAGGGGTAAAATGGGCAGTGTATATTCTAAAGACCCCCCCTTCCTCTTGCTCTCTCCTTTATTTCCCTTTTCTTTTTCTATTTAAAAATGTGCTATCTGAATGAATCACTGGAAACCAATTAGGAGCCTACTGAGTTGCGTTTTTTTTTTTTTTTTAATTACCATATTTGTCATGGGAGCTGAAGATGATATTAATCTGAATAAAAATATAGCAAGTTCAGAGACTGAGATCAACAGAATACATTTGAAAACATCAGTTTTCTCATCCCCCTAAAATAAATTTTTCTAAGGCCCAAAACAAGGGCTAGAGAAAGGACAGGTTTAGAGAGCCAGCATAGAATTAAAAGTTGCTCCTACTCAGACCAAAATAGAGAACCCGTAAAAAGCTTTCTGGCAGTAAGTTCCACTTTCATCAGCCTCTTTGCGGTAGCATAAATAATTACACTTGTTAGGCTTGCAATGCCACTGAAGGTTGTGACCCTTGCTTTGGGAATGACAATTCTCAGTTCACTAGATGCCTTGGCAAAAGAATCATAATCCTTTCACCCCGAGAATGGATTGTTCTAATGCATTATGCTTAACAAAGAGCTTTCAGGAGCTCCATGTAGTAGGCAATATAGCCATGTTAATGATGTTGGCTAGGTCACAACGATCACATAACTTCTGGGCTCTGGCCTGGATTCCTGTAATTTTCTAGGTGAACTGATGGTCTAGAAAAGCTGTAAATACTATTGGACATAACTAATGCTGACACTGCTTTACTTTCTACATGTTTCTTGGCTGGCTACAAAGCTTGCTGCGCTCACTATAAAGTCAACATCATTTCCTGATTTTGAGCTACTCGACAAGAACAATCTTTGTATTTCTAATTGCAGCTACCTTGTTATGACAACTATTTGGGCAGCAACAATTTAGCACATTTGACACTGCAAAAGTACCTGCAAGAGATCATGCCCTGTTCATTACTCTTGCAGATCAAGGACACAAAAAGCCTAATATCACAGAAATACATCTTAACTGAATTACAATATACAGTAAATTTAAAAGCCATGCCAACTTGCATCTGCTCCCATTCATTACAGGCCTTCCCTTGGAATTTCTGGAGGAGTGTTCACCAACCAACTTTCTTCAACTCAAAGAACATAACTCCTTTTGGACATGGGCCAGGTGCTGACAAACTTTCTCACAGATTTTTCAGTTACAGATACCTTGTTTGTAGAGCTCCTTTGTCACACACATTTCATGTCAACTTGAATTTTATCTTTCTGACCTCCACTGCTACACATTGTCATCCTTGCAGCAGTGGCTCAGCAGTACGCTGGGAACGTCTGCTGCTGCATGACTTACTGAAAAACATCAGCTGTCAACAGTCGTAACATGAACCTGGTCCCCCAGCTCACTGCTTTACATAATACAGTCTAGATAAAAATGTCAGATTTTGCTGCACATAAGTCCCTGATTAAGACAGCATAGCAAATTAAATTACTCTCTCCTTGAATGTCAGGGGTACTGTTGCACATGCAAGGCAAAAGGGAATGGAAGATTTTTAGCTAATCTGTTCATGGGGAAAAAAAAAAAGAAAAAAGAAAAAACTTATGCAATATGACAGCTGCCTCTCATTTTTACCCTACAGTCATTCTTTTTGATGGAAATCTCTGAGGCTATAGAGCATAGTCGTGTATGGTCTTCTTTCCTCTGACTATCCCTAGAGCTCTTGGATCTCTATTCTTCCTACGCGGTCCCATATGGAAAATATTTTTAAAAGTCTGACACATGAGATTTCACAGAAAGCAAGGTAGGTGAAAGTTATGAGCAAAGGAAAAGTTCCCAAGGACTTTAAAAACACCATGAAAAACATTTTATTAAACAAATTAACATATCTATGCAGGGTTTACAACACACAGTCCACAACACTGTGGGTAGGTCAAGTTAAAAAAAAAAAAAAAGAAAAATTGGTTATAAAAACAAAGACCTCACTAGCCTTTATCAATATTATTTTCTGTGTTTATCTTGATACTCTGCAGCAGATCTAAAGTCACAGTCTGTAACACACTGCAAACAAGTAGATAAAACAGAAACTACAAGATCAGGCTGTTTTCATTCTATTTTTTTTAACTGTTACCAATGTAAGCTTTTACTTGTAACACAAGTACAGACACTGAGTTCATATGATAAATGTACAACCAATGCACCCATGTGCAACCATTACCTGCAGAACTACTTCTGTTTCCTTGTCTTACACAGTAATTCAGAAGAAAGTACTAAAAATTTGTTATAGCCTAGAAGTGAAATAAGCATGAAAATAAAGCAGCAGACAGCACTGCACAAGTGAATAATGCCTCCTGCAGATCTCTTATTCACCTTCTATTTTTTCAAAATACCAGCGAGCTAATGTATCCATGCATGTCTGCACAACTTTTATTCAAAAGCAGAGCTAGTCAAATATCAGAGCAAAACATTGGACAGCCAAGTCCTCAAAAACAGAGATGCAGGGTGTAAATGTGCAATGTACTTTCTATCAGCCCATAGATTTCATTAGCTGTGATGTGCAAATCTTTTTAGCTAGGTTTCAAGAGTTCTGGAAAACAGCACATCTTATATTCTAAAATCATCCTCAAAATAAAAAATGTTAAGAGCTTTGTAATGAATTTTATACTCAGCCTTCATCAGATAAGTTGTAAATTAAATTATTAGTTAACTTCTAGAGATCCTGACTTAGTAATTGGTTCACTTTTAATTATTAGGTAATTAGCCAGCATGGCTTTATTATTTAATCCCCAAAGTAATGTTCTGCTCTTCAAGAACAAGATGGAGGTAAGGAGCAATTTAATTTTAATCAGAGAAATTGGGAGTTGCTTGAATTTATCCTCTCCTGCTGGCTTGGACTGTGACCCCTTATGCTCACACTGCTCTCTTTCACCTGTCACCCCCCTACCATAGGTAAGGGGGTCTCCAGCCTTTGAAGTGAACCCTGTAGTAATAAGAATTTCACATGGTCCTCAGTTTTTTAATTTCTTGTTGAAAGACTGTGCTTAAACATCTGCTAACACAGTTTTGATTTTGGGACTATGATGCAGAGCAGATGTCAAGCCTAAAAGTACAAACCACTGACAAATTTTGATGGCAGTTTGTATGCTTGGAATATTGTAAAGGCAAATTAGTATTCTGGGTGTTGACCTCATGTCTTTCTTGACTGGACAAAGATTTGTAATATTCTCCTCGATAATAAATGTCAGTATTTTGGAGGCTCATTTTTAAGAGTTTTTGAAGCACTCAGGCATACTACACTTTTATTTTAAGCTGGAAAGGGTGTGTTTAGTGGCAAATATCAAAGATACAATTATATCTATAAAATCAAACTTTTTTTTTTTTTTAAAAAAAAAAGGATTTTTTACTTTGTGTATTATACAGAGACTGATTCTACATTGGCATTCACATCAATCACACAGAGGACTAAGCAAGAAGTGTTTAAACGACATCTATATGCAACTTGCTATTTCCATTCCAGAGGGTGGCCTGCAGTGTTTATGGAGCAAATCACCTCTGACCTCCCTTCAGTCCCTGCTGAAACTGCAGCTGGGGGCTGGAGTGGATAAACATGCCAGAGAAGAACTGCAGGTCCAGATGCAGCAGGGACTTCCGGATCACCTGCACTTCACAAACCCTACAGCCACAACATACGTAAATACAGAGGCTCGAGGGATAAAGCACAGACAGGGCAGAGAAACAGAAATAAAACAAGGCTGGCTCTGAGCTGCTTCAAGAAGAAATTACATCATGGGGACTGCTGACTTCAGCAAGGATTTGTGCTTGAAGACCGCCAAGTAAAAGGTCTCTAAGCTGTCCCAGCACAAGTTTGTTCTTCCATGCAATGCTCAGTGGGAAACTTCCTGCAATCACAAGACATCACCTCCTCCCTTCCTCTCCTCCCCCTCCAAGAAAAGGCTATTTTTAATTCACTGATTGTAAAGCTTACTTTCCCAACAGCAGGATAGAGGTTTAATTAAAACTCCAACTGCCACTAACATAATCCATAGAAATCCTGCCCATTTCAGGGAATAAACCCCTGCTGAAGTTGGTTAACAAAAAGTGATGCAGTTTAGGCAGTTATCTGTACAAGTCCTTGAATTCAACTGTATCCATGTGAGAAAAGCTGCCAAAACCATTCAAATCTGTAATACATTTTATATGACGTAGAAATTGGCTTATTAAGGTAAGTTGGTAATAATGGATGAAAAACAGTAAATGCATTTTAATATGTGTTTCTCTTACCCTTATCCTTTACACAAGGATGAACAGAAAAAAAAACCACAGCTGGAACTCCTAATACTACTTACTCACATCCCTATCAGCATGGCAGAGAAGGTAGAGCACCTCCATTGCTAAATGTACACACCTCTATAATGCTGGATTCAGCTGAGTACTACTTGTGCAAATAATGTTATTGAGATCACAGGATAAATCCTGCTCTTTTCTGGAGAGTCTGCGGATTTAGGCCCTGTTTTTGGAAACACTAACGCATGCTTTATGTCAGCAGAGCACACCGGATAAATAAGATGGAATAAATATTTAAAAGACTATTTGTTTGGAATTGTATTCTAGCTATACTACTGGGAAAACAAAAATAGAATTTGGCATTGTTTGAGTGTCTGTCATCTCATGAAAATGTATGTTATGTTTGCACAATCAGAATTCTGAATATGAAATAATTAAAGGGCAATTTCCATGCCACACAGTCACATCATAGCAAAAAAGACAAACAAGCACTGGATAGTTCTCTGGACAGATTAAAAGCAAAGCCAAACAATTCTTCCAGCATGATTTATTTTACTTTAAGAGAAAAAAAAAAAAAAAAAAAAGATAAATCAGGTGTACACTACTGGAACAAGAAGGAGGGATTACATTAATCACTAATAAATTAAAACCTGTTGTTTTGGAATGTTCCTAGCACTCACAGTTCATCAGTTAAAGATGACAAGAAATCATTAAAATAATAATCTAAATTGTCACATGGACAGAGAAGTCTTTACAGAACAGCCTGGAACTAAAAATCAGCTTTCCAAAAAAGAGAATACAATTCTACCACATCACTCTAATTCTAAATCATGCAATTTTACCAAAGGACTTTTACTTAATGTTCTCCCTTTGGAATAGGAATGGTTATGTTGGAACCTCACTTGCACTAAAAAAGAATAAGTCAAGCTTTGGAGGTAGAGGAAGAAGTTAAAAATGTGAAGTATATAAAATCCAAAAGCTCAAATAAAATGTATTTCTTAAAAATCATATGACCTTGAATCTTGGCTCATGAAATTGTGATAAAGTTTAAGACTGCAGTAGGTGTGGAAAGCATCCCTATTAGATCCATATGAGATTCTATAAATTTGCAGCACAGCACTATGTACTTTCCCTACGTCAAGCTTGTGCTACAGTGATAAGCTGTCCCCCTTTTTCTAAAAAAAACAAGCTTTTTCTTGGTGTCTTAGATGTTGAGTTATTAAAAAAGCTGAACAGATAGATTTGATACAACATAATACATCGGGTCCTGCACCTGGGACGGGGAAACCCTGGCTGCACATACAGACTGGGCGATGAGACGCTGGAGAGCAGCCTAGAAGAGAGGGATCTGGGGGTCCTGGTGGACAGCAAGTTGAATATGAGCCAGCAGTGTGCCCTGGCAGCCAGGAGGGCCAACCGTGTCCTGGGGTGCATCAAGCACGGCATCGCTAGTAGGTCGAGGGAGGTGATTGTCCCGCTCTACTCTGTGCTGGTGCGACCTCACCTCGAGTACTGTGTGCAGTTCTGGGCACCACAGTATAAAAAGGACGTGAAACTGTTGGAGAGTGTCCAGAGGAGGGCTACGAAGATGGTGAAAGGCCTGGAGGGGAAGACGTACAAGGAACGGCTGAGGGCACTGGGCCTGTTCAGCCTGGAGAAGAGGAGGCTGAGGGGAGACCTCATCGCAGTCTACAACTTCCTCGTAAGAGGGTGTCGAGAGGCAGGAGACCTTTTCTCCATTAACACCAGCGACAGGACCCGCGGGAATGGGGTTAAGCTGAGGCAGGGGAAGTTTAAGCTTGACATCAGGAGGGGGTTCTTCACAGAGAGAGTGGTTGCACACTGGAACAGACTCCCCAGGGAAGTGGTCACTGCACCGAGCCTGACTGAGTTTAAGAAGCGATTGGACTGTGCACTTAGTCACATGGTCTGAACTTCTGGGTAGACCTGTGCGGTGTCAAGAGTTGGACTTGATGATCCTTAAGGGTCCCTTCCAACTCAGGATATTCTATGATTCTATGATTCTATAATGCCACCTTATCAGAGGTCTGTCTTCTGAATGCTCAAATTTGCTTTTTCTTATTTATTTATTTTTTTTCCCCTGAAACATCAGGTACCATTCCCACATGTTTGCAGTACAGGAGAAGAGACGAAAATTTGTCTCAGGAATTTTTAGGCCCCAGAAAGCAAAATATTTTAAAATGCCCACTACTTGAATGGATGGAACACAGATGAAACATGGATGTGGTATGTTTTCCATTTGTCCTTCTTAATTCAGAGACATTACAATTTAGATAAACAACTGTATCTTCCAACATGGATGGAACTGGATCTAGCTTCCATAATCACTTTATGAGATTCCTTTTTAATCCCTCTGCACTTCCCCATGATTCCTAGTGGAAACAGCAGTTTGGGGGGGGTGTCCTAAGGCTGGGAATAAGTAAAAAGAATTCCTCCAATAACGATGTGGTGAAGAATGGTTTCCTGTCCAGCTCTGGTAGCAAATACAATGGGTTAAATGGTAACCCTGGTGAATCTGTTAGGAGTTTCCTGTAGATCTGACCGTAGCCAAGATTTGTATATCCTTTGTCATTAAAGATATTATAACTTGAAGAAACACACAGAAGGAAATATTTCAAAACTTTTAAAGTAGATTTTTGTAAATAAAATTCAATTTATGCATAGAACAAAATGAAAAAACTTGTCACATTTTACACAAGAATATTTTGACAGATGGATGGATTCAGACAGAAATTAAGTGAACCCAGTGAAGATTTCCTGATTATTTTTGTTTCCAACATCTTGAATATTTGAATGACTAAATACAAAACTATGCTTCTATGTCTGGAAGGCAATTAACAACAAAACTGAGGAAAAATCTTTCATTTTATTTGATTAAAAATAGAGCAGAGGTCAGTCCTGTAACCAATGTAAAATGCTCCTGCCACAGAAGCATTTTTGCACTGAAGAGCCTCATTATGTGGTTTTGTTGCTGAAGAGCATGGAGTTCAAAGGAACAACACAAATTTAAGAAATAAACAAATGGCTGGGATTTGGAGAGCCAACCTTCTTCAAGTTACTCTTCACCCCACCTCTGCCAGTGAGTAGATGCAGCTCACACAGCTTCAGGATAATGATGATAGATTAAAATACTGTCTAGTTCCTGCATACAGACAGGAGAAATCATGTTTATTTGTCTGCTGTTGGATTTCATTGTCTTATGTCATGTGAATGGTCAATTAAGTTTAGTCAATTGTGTTAATTTAGTTCATAACAGGGGTGCAATTAAGCCAATGCTCTGACACTGAGGTAGACAGCAAGTGTAGCTGGCTTTAAAAATTATTCCATATATCATTATTTTATCATTCACCTTGCAGTAAAAATAAGCATTTCCAACTCTAATCATCATCTTGATCTCTTCAAAAATAGTATTTGTAGCAATTATCAAAAATAAATATTATTACTTCCACTATTCTAATATAAATTAACTATTTCACTTGGAAATCTTTATCTTTCATGGGAATACTTAAATATCAGACTTCAGTTATCCTGCTTGTGCCTACAGAACTATGATCAGTTTATGGCTGATAACTATCATCATCATCTGTCTGAAATGTTATAATAACTGTTTGCAATAGCACCAAGAGCATTAGCAAGCTCATTCTCCTATTTAAAGAATGTGTTAGCTGCAATTTCTTCTAAGTACCCCAGATACCAGTATTTAAGACTACTGAAGGTTTGACTGCCTTAAAACATTAACATGGGTTCTGTAATTAAAACTCCAAGTCTTAAAAAGCAACAATGATTTTTTAAAGTGTAAATAAAAGAATTTAGACACCATGGCAGGTTAGAGTTAAGCCTTTTCAAAAGAAGTCTCTCCTTTACCCCTTCTCTTAAGGGGTGGAAAATAAAACTGAGCATACTTACTACTGAAATGTGTCAAGGCTGTGTGAAGCAATACTTTCCTGAACTAAATTAGCCTAGGACAGAAGGATGCCTATTACCAGCTGAGTAAAACAGTATCTGATAGTATTATGCGAGACGACAAGCAGTTTTATATACTCTAAGTGGTATTCAGTAATACAATCTATAGCTATACCTCTAACCTAAAAAACAGGTCATCCGTAAGGGTTGTCCCTTTCTAAACCATTATAGAAAGAAGTTGTGTTGTTTTTGTTTGTTTGTTTTAAAAAGTGTCCATGTCTGTGTCCTCCCCCCCTGGAGTTTTCATTTAAATTCTTCTGCTACAGAACTTCAGATAAAGCTGAAAGTCTTTTCTGGTACTAGGGGAATACGGATAGTCTCTCTTTATTTCTTGCTTAGGTGTTGCATATCCCTTGGTCATTTATTATCTCATGTAAGTAAATACACATTTAAATCACATTTTATCATATTAATTGTATCTTACTCTGATAATTTTGAAGAAAGTTATTTCTAGGCAAATCAGAAGATTAGAATTAAGTTTCCTAAGCTATGTTATTTCTTCTATTGCGTTTCAGAATGTCTAAAACATTAACTCTGGCTACTGATCATTTCCTTTGCCATGCCTGAAAATAGGTGAATTGCTTCTAATAACTCATGGCACCAATGTTAGGAATGCATAAACTGCATGCTGTAGGACCCCATGTACCAAATACAGTTACACAATAAAAGCCCCTGATAAGAAAAATACTAGATGTGGTCTCCGTTCACTCAAAGGCTAAAAAACATTAAGTTTCAAAATATTTATAGAATTAGTATTAACATAAGGAAATAAGCTTTTAGTTTTAAATAAAAATAAGCTTTTAGTTTTAAGCACAGGATTGTGATCCTACCTACCTTCCATTCTAAATATGGAATGTCCCTTTCCATAAAAAATAAGCTATTCTATTACTGGGCATTGAGATACTTAAGATAATTTTTTGGATATGATCTCAGTTCACAAAGTTGAAACACCCAGTTAAGCTAAGTTTCTAAAGGCATGCTTGACTATGAGCCATCATCCTCCTAAGTAGTTTTCTTATTCTCGTGCTTAAAACGGGATACCTACTTAAAAAAGTGGGTGACTCATGACCTAAATTAAGAGTTACCATATTTAATCAAACTTACATTGCTGTGAGATCAGACTGAAATATACGGAGTCCAAATCTTTACTTTTCTCACCTTTTTAAATTTTTAGGTAGACTGAGTATCAAACACTTCAATCAGACAACTCCACCGATGTGTCTGCTGCACTTAGATAAAGGTACAATGCAGAGGAGGCCTGGGTGTATTGTACATCACACTAATGAAACCTCTGGTGCTATTTGTGCAGGTTATGTAGGTCTCTTCATACCCCATTTCCATCCATACTAGGAAACGGCAACGCTACAGCTACAATTCCTAACAACCCGTTTGACTTCAGTAACTGTCTTCTGCTGAGGAACAAATATAGTCAGTTATTCTCCTCAGTCATAAGCACCATCTGCCATTTAATAGGTGCTTCAGCAACTCATTAGTTTGTACTTAAATTGACTTTGAACAGAACACTGCCATTTTATTGCTGCTGTGCTTCGCATAACCAGCTAGGACCCTTAGAGTCAATACTGATAATGTCAGTATCTTGGAAAACAGTTCCCAGGCTTCTGCAACCAGCACTGGACCTTTATTTTCAATCTCAGAATCCTATTCCTCACCTGATGCTTTCTGAATTCTTGAGCATGTAACATAGTCCAAGTATGACCGTACAACTTTTCAGAGTACTATTTCAAATATTTGCAAAGGAATTTAAAAATGTTTTTTGTGTGCTAAAAATCTGTTTAGAGTATACATTTGCCCAAGTGCATGTGCAGAGTCAAGTTCTGTGCACTGAAATGGGTATGAAATGCATGTGGAAAAGTTGCTTAAAAGAGTTCCAGTAATATTTTCTGAGTAACTTTTCAAAGTGTCCATTAAGCAACAAATTAAATGGCATTTTGATGCCAATTAATCTTTGTAAAATAACTTCCAGATGCATTTATTTCTGCATAAATTATAGTTACCGAATATAGGCTAAATCATTAAGCCTATATTGTTTAAAAACCAGCTGTAAAGTTCTTACAACTAATGTGCATCTTGTCCAAGTCTTTCAAAACAGAAATTTATGCACCCCTTTTCTTCTCTGTGATGTGCTTTCTTGTCATGTCAGAGCTTAAGCACTGTACTCAGAGATCAGTGACTGGAAAGACTAAGCAGCCTTGATCTTACAGGGACTACTTGAGCAGGTGTTGACAAGCGAATGTCTGGGAAAAATAATTAGCATTATTTGCTACTTCAAGAAGTGAAGATTAATTATTCACTGAAGGCTAAGCTTATATTATCAACTAGTATAATCCTACCAAAACCTGAAAATTAAAAAATATAGATTGCTATCAGTTCATGGGCAAGTAGGACATTTCTGTAAGTTTTAAGCCGTATATGCCTTGTCTTCTGTCCTTCCAGGTATTAAAAATGCTCCCACATGCTGGCTAATCACAGCTACCAAGTTTGAAAGAAAAACACAGGGGCTTGCCTGTGTCATGGTGAGGAATTCACAGGTACCTTTATTTCCTGAACCCCTTTACATAACACATGAGAATAGGAGGGTCAGAGGGAGTTAACCTATACACCTCAGTTTATCTCTTTCTCATGCGTTTTAAATTGAACATCTAAACTTCATATACTCTTTATTAGTAACAATTAATAGAGGTTTTCCTACAGCTCCAGTGACATCAAGTGTACTATAAAACATTTTAAAAATAGGTAATTGCAAAAGTTAAAGGTGAGTATCCAGAATTAAAAGCTGTAACCATAGCAGCAATGAAAGATGAAAATGACCACATGCCAGTGCTGGCTAAGATTGTCTTCTCTGAAATTCTTACCAAACAGAAGAAGCTAAGATCAACCTCCCCAAAAATCCTATATTCTTTTGTCTCCTACAGTCAAAGGCTTTACAAATCATGTGTTAATCTTTGTAAACTTAACCAAACATTTCCTTAAAATAATCAAATTTATGCAAGTTAGAGTGTTTATACTAAACATTTCAGAAATTATCTCCCCCAGAAGACTAAAACTGAATATCTAAAGAACAAGTATAAAATGCCTTCCCTCCGCAAAGATAATCACAACCATACATGTGGAAAGGAGAAATAACATGCCTTACTCTTTGGGTTTCAGGCATTCTTTTAATTTGCCATTTGGCATTATGAGCACAGTAAACAAAGAGAGAAAATATAGAAACCACGTGACTGCTTGTTCCATAGCCTTTTACATGCTGCTGTAGAGTAGCTTTCAGATGTCAGTACAAAGCTGCCTGCTCACTGATGCTCAGTAAGAAATGTCAGGAAAGAGATAAGCAGGCTAAAAGGAGACTATTTTAGAAACATGTACTGTTTTATCATTAGTTCTATAGATAAACTTCTGGACATATTTTTGAACAACAAATGTTATTGCCTAACCAAAGTCAGAAGGAGACAGTATTTTAACACAAAAGTACGGGTGATTTCAGGACCTTCCTTTAACCTTGTCAAACCATTGTTTTAAGCTGCTTGTATATTTTTAAGTCTATGGTAAAATTACTGCGCTGTCAGAAAAATGGGATGAATATTTCCTGAAGATTTAATCTTAAAGGTCAGGAATAGAAAGTGACTTACCTTCAGGTAAGCATTAAGATGTCATGGAATAGAAAATAAGGGTCAAACTCTTGACAATTCTCAGTTTTGCAACAGAAGGAATTGTTCTGAAATTTCTTAACTAGGACTTCTTATATCTGAAGAAATGCTTTCTGATCACTGTTTCAGGATACAAGCTCTAATGCTTTAAATGGTATGCGTAGGGCATGGCACTTAGCTTTGGGGGAACATTCTGAAAAGTTAAAAATATTTGCCCAGCTTCACAGCAAAAAGTCTACTAAGTTAGTTCTGCAGCTGCTCGGGACTATTAATATCGAAGAGGTGCTAAATTAGGTGCAGCCCCCACCATATTTTACTTTTCAATTGGTTCTACAGCACAGGAGAATGTGTGTGGATCAGAAAGGAAAAGTGGCTTTAGACCACTTCATATAACACAGTATGGACACCAAAGACCACAGTGGTGACAGACAATAGAACATGCGGTTTTCTTGAGGTGATCCTGTAAAGGCACATTCAATCTACAGTTGACCATTACCTGCAAACATATTGAAATGTTCTTTCACAATATACTTCTATAACACTTTAACATATTTTTAGAAGTCTTCTTAGTCATATCTAAATGCACCCCAAAGTGATTTAATTTAGACCACAACTGATTTTCCACTCCCCTACACAGGGAGTACAAACAGTATAAAAAGCTCCTAAATGAAACAGGAAATATTTTAGTGCTAGCACAGATGTCAGCCAGTCATGATGCAAGGCAACAATCAGCAAAGAATGTGACCTATTGGATACTCTTTTCTTGTCACATTGCTATAAATCATGAGTAACTCCATTGAACTCTGGCTTCTTATACTGAAGAAAATGAGGTAAGCCGGAGAATAAGATCCTTGATTAATCTGGAGAAGTTTTGCTCCGTCTGAAATACTTAGTTACCTTCAACGTCATCATTTCCTCAATAGATTCATTTGGCTTGCATGGGTCATACCGCTTTGCGTTACTCTCAGAAGGTGGCTTTTAACAGCAATATTCTTTGCATTATAGGTGTTACAAAGGGTTTTCTGTGCATTTCCATGTTTGTAAGAGGCAAAAGTTACTTCACACCAGAGCAGCAGCATAATTCATAGAGTGAGAGCTAAATGAGTTTTAATGGGTACTTGTCATTTGCTCCAATTTATAACAAAAACTCTTGAGAGCAAAGGAAAAATAAGTGGAGAAATGTAGTGCTGCAGACCATAGTGCTAGATTACTGACATTTAACATAATAGTGCTTCCTCAGTGCTATTTTCCCAATACTATTACTGCTCCAAATATTAATGCTTGAATGCCCTGTTTCTACTTTTATATTAATGAAATTGTTTTGTATTGAGTTAGACAGACTCCTCAGAATGGTCTCAGCAGACATTGCTGGACCTCTACTTTATCTTGCTCAGAAGAGGCAATGTTTTAGACCAGGTAATTAGCAGGTTCTTCAGGATTCCCCCTGCATGTCAAATCAGATGATCCTGATAACGCTATTCAATTAGCATTTAGCATGTGCTACTGGATTACATATGCTACCAAACAAATTATCCACTACATTCAGAAAATCCCCAAACTGGCATATGAACTGGAGCAGAGTTTGGCTGTTTGGGCCATAAAGACACCTACCTCCAGTGTAGAATACAGAAGCTGTTTGTCAGCTGTTTAATGCACTTGCTAAAATCAAACCTGGAGGGACCACTTACTTCAAAGTATGTTTTATTTTGAAAGATTACTCAAAACTATTAAAATATTGAAAAAGAATGAACATTGTTCATATCAGGGAAATTCACTGGGTTAAACCACCAAGTTCATTGTCTACCTCACACTCTTGTTTGAAATACAAGAAAATAGGGTTTCATTCACACCAGCTGTTACAAGAAGTATGTTTTGGAATTATTGCCAGCCCCTAAGTAAATCTCTGGTGAGAGGCCTAGGCCTCAACTCACGTTTGATCTGTTGCCGCACTTTGTGGGCCATAACTGATCTCAATGCAAAGCTAAAGGAAACACCGTTAAACCAACAGGTAGTATCACACCCCATCTGTAGTGGTACAAATGAATTAAGATGAGGTGCATCAACATCCAAGACCTGCATTTTTTTTTCATTTGTACAAGATGCATTTTTTTCAGTTGTGTAATTTGGCAAGCCTGGCACCAGTAGATTCAGCTGAAATACTGAGCCATGTGCAGGAGGTACCAGAGGACTCACTCAGCACATGTTCTTCCTCCTGACATCCGCCCCCGGGGGCCCCCCCCGTATATTGCACATACAAGCACATAAGAATATCTTCAGCCCCAGGTAGGTCTTCTTTCTGATACTAAGAACAAAACCAGCAAGGAGCTGTCTGTGCCTTGCCTGTGGGTTTCCAGATCAGAGACCTACACATGATGCTTGCAGTCTGGAAGAAACAACTGCAGCTGCTAAACTGAATGACTTAAGCCTTAAAAATCGGAAAACACTCTGACTAAAGCCTCAGGTCACTTGCAAGCTTCTCTGCACAACCAAAATATGTTATTCCACTGCTAGCCTATTCAAAACTGCCAGCAAATGAGTTAGTAAGAAAAACAAATGTTATAAGAGCTGGCAACTTTGAGCCTATGAAATGGGGCTGATAAATGCAGCAAGACTTTTGAGTGCCTCAGAGAAAAGGTACTATAAAATTACAATTACTACTTTGTCTCATTTACAGTAGGTACCTAAGGCAGCCCTGAGACTTAAAAACTTACAGGCCATAACTTCAAGAAAAGACGTTGCTGGACAGGCGGTGAATGTAGAACCAGACTGAACAAAGTAGTGATGGGACAGTATACACTACCGTTTCTTCTTTACCTGAAAAAACTCCCATGAAGTACCTGTAAATAGGACATTGTATGTTTTCAAGATAGACACATGTTCACGAGGAAGATAAATCTGTCTATAAAAAGCATTTGTCATGTTGAACTCCACTGTCTTTTAGATAAATTTCAGTACCAAATACCATTTCCTCTCTTTAAACCCAGATTATCCTTCTTCCTCCTACCCACTGGCTGGATGACCCTTCTGCACCAAATACCATGTTCCAGTATAAAATCCTCACATCATACAGAGTACAAGTCAACCTTCAGAGCATGTTCTAGATATATTCAAGGACAATGTGCTTCTTTATCTGCAGAAGGCAAAATACTGCTGTGTAGTTCTGCCTTGTTTTCTGTTGGGTTTTACACTGGAGTATTTGAATAATTAAGACCTTAAGGCTTAGAAAACACACCAGTTACGTATTTTGAGTGCATGTTCACAAGCAGGCATGTGAATTAATTTTTTTTTTAGATGCTCAAGGACGTACCATCTCTTTTAGAGCTACAGATTAGTTGTCTAGGTACTGCTACCACAAGAAAGTCTTGAGCACCCTACAACACTCCAGTGATAAAACACTGAATAACCAAATTATTGCATAATAGACAAACAAGAGCTATATCAACATAGAACGCCTTGTTTTTATAAGACAAATGGCCCTCTAACAATATCTGATGGAAAGTTTTCCCATCAGGCTTTGAGTTCTGATTAATTTACCTAAATTAAGTTACTGATTAAGTGTAATACCTTGCCATTACTCACTCTGAGTGGCTTCTCAAAGAATTCAGCAATGCTGAGATTTTCTGCAACCTCAGGTAGACAGCTTTCTACCAGACTGTATCCCAATGCACTTACCATCAGGTGATATTGAGTTTTTACTCTTTATGACTCCTATCTTCACTTCTTTCAATAAAATTCAATATGCAAAGCTTCATTTCATAACACTTGTTTTCAGAATCTGCAGATTATAGAGCTGAGAACTTGCAAACTGTTATCCTCAAAAAACATTGCCTGATACTTTGTGTACACCCATGTGATGCATCACCAATACTGACAGGATGGATTGAGTTTTTTGTAGTGTAATGAAAGGTCTTCTTGAAGTTAATTTTGTGTGCCTAGAGTCACTGTGTACTGTATGACAGATCGTCGAAAGACCAAGTCTATGCTAACATAACACAGAAAACTTAGGAAACTGCCACTGAAATAATTCAGGGGAAAGGAAAGGAAGCAAAAGACTCAAGGAAAAAGCAAAACAAAACAAAACAAAACAAACAAACAAAATACCTTCATTAAAAATAATAATTTAAAAAAAGAATAATGTTTCAAAAGACAAACTACAAAGGCTAAATAGCTGCTCTCCCAAAACATAATACACCCTAAGTTTTTAATCACATGCTATATCAACTGAACAATGTCTTGGCTTAAGCTTCAATGACCTGGCTCTGCAGTAGATTCTCTTGCATTAGGTATTTTGCAAGTGTTATTCTGTACAAAGTGTTTCCTGGATATAGAACAGTAGAGCATGGCAACTCAAAAGCAATAAATGAATGAAATGGGAAGGGTAAGAACTGTCCCATTTTAAGAAGCCAAAGCAGGTTACATTGCTTTGCTTCAATGTATGCCATTACATTATGTTACAAATGCACACCAAAGTGCATTCCTGATCACTTCTCCGTATTGTTTGTGCAGTAACAGAAAACAATTAACAAATGAAAACCTTAAGTCTCTAAACTGTTCCTCAATGTATTTTTTACTTTTATTCCTACATTTCCAAATGCCATGTAAAGCTGGCCACCGTAATGGAAATTGTACTTAAAAGCACACCCCAGGCTGAGATAGTAGTAAGCGTTTTTCCCCTGGAAAAATAGTCAGTGGCCATTAGTTAAAGTCCTTGTCTATGTTTAAAAAAAGGTTGAGGTCAGAGCAACAGGAACAGTGCTCAATCTGCACAGCTCATTTCTTAGGTTATATGGAAACTATTTTAACTAAGCTATCATTAACTATGCATGTTGAATTAAGCAATAAACCACCCAAATGAAGGTTCAGGTGCAATCAGCTCTTTTTCAAGCCTTCTAGTCTAATATTGCTCCCCAAATGTCTGAAGTACAGTCGTCATTCATCTGATTTCCTTTGTTCCAGGAACAGATCAATGGTGAAGCATTACCCATATAACTGTTTTTGGTAAAGAGATTGAAAAATATCAGGCTTTCCCACCTTCCCCCTCCTGGATGCTATTATTTTTGTACTGACACGGCAACCTGATATAAATCTCAGCCTCAGATATAAAAGCAAAAACATCCTCTGCCTCCCTTGTCATATCAAAAGAACACATCTTCCCTCATTCAAGAATTCAAAGCAATTTCTATGACTTTCAGGTATTAGTCACTGCAGGATGGGTACAGAAAGCTGCATCACCACCTCAATAGAACTGTAGGAGGGAAGAACACTCAAAGATATATCTCCATCCTCCAAACCAGACTCCCTTAATGCAAGCTTAAGCTCTAAAATCCTTCCTACTCCTGACATTGCTGCAATTCCAGTCAATGAGATTAGTTGTACTGAGGAAGCAAGGAAGTAACCCAGCTAAGCCTTGGAATTAGAGGTCTGTATGCAGTGGTTTGGGAACAGCTGCCATCTGATCACAGAGAAGCCAGGTAGAGTGATGGGCAGGCTGAGGTCTGCTACGTGGCTGAGTTAAGCCTGCAGTTCAGTGACAAACTGCTGGAGTTCTCAGGGGTTTGAGACTGTCCTCACCAAGGAAACACCGTCATCGTGAGTCAGCTTGACATCATCTCTATGCAGCCTTAAAGTTAGCAACACAACACATTAGCATGCCTGTCAGCTAAGGATGCTTGGTGCTTCAGGGTATAGGAGCTGATGTAGGTATCTTAGCTTTTCTGAATAGAACCCCGTTGGAAATGTAAAGACTGGCTTTCCTAAACCCAGCTTTTGAAAGCTCTTCCCCCCAGTGACCTGCAATGGCACAAGAGAGCATCTCACTTCATATGATGCACAGTCATATTGTCATGAGAAGAAACGTCACCTCAGGTAAGTGATCCTGAACACAGGTCACGGCATTGTCAGGAACAAAACCAGCATAATATTTAAGTGGTTCTTATTTGCCTACTCTCATCTGTCCCCCAGCAAAGCAGCTCTCCTCTCTTGGCACTACTTATTCAGGGCTGCTTGAAGATCTTTTCTGGGCAATGGTTCCCTTCCAGCAGCAGCTGCTGCACTCACCTTAAAGTGAATATTTGGCAGCCTTGAGCTCAGGACTATCAGCAGCAAGCATTTAGTATAATCATTACAGGACTCTGAAAGACAAGCATCATGGAAGTAAGGTACAGGACTGTCCCAGCAGTATCTCAACTTCTTGGTACTCTTTCCTTCTAGCAGGATCAGCAGAGGCATCATGTTAACCACCTTGCTATCACTGGCAGTAACAAAACTGAATTGAGCCATTAGTACAAATAGAAAATACACAAAATCAACAACACAGATCTCCCTGTAGCAAAGTAGCTGCTCTAATTATTTAGCAGCAATTAACAAAGATGGGAGCTTAATTTCACATCCCAGACCAGCTGTCACGCTTCTGCAAAAGAATTGTATCTTCAATAAGTTTCTCTTACTTGTAGTCAGCTCCATGCCAGACACATCCCAGGTCAGCAATTATCATCTAATTGTGCAAGTCAAAGACTGGGGAATCCGTCTCTAGGATATTGTGCCTTAGCAACAGTGGAAATTGCAACGGTGGAAAACAGCCAGGTAGCTCCAGGTGCCATTTTCCTTCCAGAACTACTGAATGCAAGTTAGCCTCAAATCATTTCCAAGGTAAGTCAAGAAATCCTGATTTTGAAAATCATTCAACTCAGATGATTCAACTCAGCAGAGATGAGATTCTCCTATAATCTTAAATCTACTCTGGATAATTAATTTGTATTAGGAAGAAAGACTTTGATCCTACAAACCTGTGATTAATAGGCATATGAATAATCCCATTAAATCTGGCCTTCTCTTGTCCATTTGCAGAAATGCTGCTGTCTGCATAGCTTCATTACGAAGAAGCAGATTTGCTGTGTGCTGCATGTTGGAAAGTAAAAAGGAAATGCATATGGCCATAGGCCAGGTTTTGTTTTCTGTTTTAGACCGGGTAATGGATCATAGCTATACGACCTCCAAGTAACAACTGATGAAAATATTCCATTTCCATGAAGGTGTTTGAGATCATTTACATTCTTATATTTTGGACTAATGGTCTTATTTTTTCTCCCTGAAAGGAGAATTTCCACAGCATGCTTTTAAGTTTTTACCCCTGCATTTTCTGAAGTACCTAAAATCAGTGCTGCAGTTTCCCAGCTTCTTACTCCAATTCTAATTGCTCAGCTTGTATTGTTTGAGCAGTAAAAGAAACACAGGGCTGCTTAATGCACAGTAAAGCCTCCTGTTGTCCTACTTATTGGAACGCCAAAGGGAATCCCTCAGGCATCTGAAGATGGGCTAGGAAAAGGTTGCTTAAAATAACAAACTTATTTTAAACATGGATTACAGATTGCACAGTCCTTTCCTCACAGCAGAGAGAGAGAGGGAACCAAATCACATGACTATCTACATACTTTGGGAATACAGTCATATGGGTTAAGAGGCACAAAATCTAAACAAAGTCACCCAAGAAACACATTAATGCTACAATAAACACATGGATGTTTAAATTAGAATGAGATCTCCATAATGGCTTTGCCTTGTTATTTTGAGAAGTGATGAGGCACCGCACACATCCCATTTGTAACACTCACCTTCCACTTTCTCCTTCTTAGGAACTGTTCTGTACCCACGGAGTCGAAAGGGTTTGTCTTGTAAAAACAACTGACAAGCTGTATATCATGAGGACTGTACAGTCTAAACACAAGTGTTTGTAGCTAAATTTCCATGGTTACAGCAAAAAAATCAGTTCTAATATTCTCAGAGCTTGCTGTCCATTCTTCCTTAGACTATCTGGCATGTTTATTGCTTTTTGACAGTACAGTATTGCAGAAATATTTTTAGCTCTGGTAATCCAATTTCATATTTAAATCAAACTGAAAATGAGTTAACTTTTAGTCTGCCAAAGGATGTCAGGTAAAGCTTTCACTGATTTGGTTTTGCTTTAGCTCGTGATAGAGAAATTACACTGTTTAACAAGAAAACGTCCTAAAATCAGAGAAATTCATTATTTCATTTCAATTCCATTTTTACCCTTTTGAATTTGATATAAAATGCTGCTGTTTATGGAATTGTGGAGGCTTGCTATATCTCATCAGTAGTCTGAATAATATAATTATATATTCAAAGGATCTCAAAACAGATGGAAGAAAATTACATATGCAAGGGCCGCAATACCACAGGAGGCAAGCATAATTTACAATATACGAGGCAGACATTGGTGATGGCTGCATATTTACACGTTCTTCCATAAATTTAGTCAAACTGGATAGAAACTGTTTTTCTCTAGGGTCATCAATAATCTGCCTACTGACACAGAGTGAGACTGGCAGAACTGAAACTTCAACCCAGCATTTCTTGATTCCCGGACACCTTCTACAGCTAGCAGACCTCAACTTTTGTGATAATATAAATTAAAAAGCCTCTTAGGGCAAAGCATAGTCTTCAACCACAGCTGCTTTAAAAGCAGACACCTTCTGCTTTTAATCCAATAGTGATGTTGTCTTCTCCAATTGCATCCTGAGGCCTGTTGTCTTACTAAAAATAATTGTTAATTAGGATCAAATTATTTTGATAAGAAAAAGTCCTGGCTCTGCCCACCAGAGGAAAAACTTCCCATTCATGCTCCAGTAAGATGTATGATAGCACAGAAACTTCACACTCTCCCCTCAGAGTGCTTGGATAGTTTTCCAAGTAGATGATTTCTACAAGGTAGTTCCATTTCTATGCTTACACATTCTTAGTATTACTCCTCTGTGGCTACCAGCAGAGATTTAATAGTATTTCAGTGACCCTTTGTCCTTAAGGCTGAACCATTTTATTATTTTTCATATTTTCTTTGAAACTGGAAATCTTTTTATTCACATTAATGTTTCATCCATGATTCCACGTTTAGCGGCAAAGGAGACGGGTCCACTGGTCTGTGAAGGGGAGCTCCCCCAAGGGCCTTTCTTCAATTGATCCAACCAGAAACATTTATGCCGAAGTGAAAATAGAAAAAGTCAGGCGGATATAGTGAACAATCACTCTGAAGTTACAGTATGGCTTTTTCAGCTAGTGTATTTTAGTACACAAATTTTGCTAACATGTTAATAAAGTTTCACATTTGTGGAAAATAGGATTCTTAAAGATAATGCCAGAGAAACAGAATCTTTTGCCTGCTAATTGCTGTTTCACAATACTAGAATTTATGCGCTTGCATGACACCTTAATGGACAGCATCTTCAGCATTTTAAGGCACTAGAAAAATACTACTGCCTCTTAAGTGGAAGATGTACCCTAGATAAAGGAATATGCCCAAATTCATACAAGCAGCCTGTGACTAACCTTAGGAATCACACTCTGTTCAGTGCCTCATCTGTTAAATCATCCCTTGAGCAATAAGCTTCTGATATCAGTAGCATAAATGCAGTTCTACCTGAGTCAGAAAGAATGTACTAGAATAAGAAAATTTGACCCTCAACAAAAAGTTCTCTATTAAGACTAAACCAGACTTTGTCATTTGATTTGAAGCATTTACTGTTTAGATGTTTATATCTGTATTTCATTCCTCTATATACCTCTTCCTGAGTTGTTCCCATAGGGTCAAATGTTATGATCTTTTACTATGTGATAAGTCTTATGTTCCCTCCAGACACCAAAGAAATTAATAGTAATTCACCTGAAAACAGTCTGAATGAAAACCCAAGCCTCTGGCCCAGAACAGAAAGATCATGGGTATAAGATGTTGCACAGGGCCCTCAGTGAGTACAGAAGCAGTTTGGACACACCTACGGCAAGGAAGGCCTAGCAGCAGCACTGATATTAAGTAAAATTGTGCTTTAAATACCCTTTCACACCCTCACGAAATTGAGCCCACAATCCACCAGCCCGTAACAGGCACTATTAAGAAAGAATACTAAGCAATACTAAGCTGAGTAGACTTACAGTACAGGTTTTCATTGTCTGCACTACTTGCCTTGGATTTTTTTAAGATGTCCTTACTATGATGTGACTGTCCCAGTTTTTGAAGCAGATGGAACAGTTTGCTGATGTTTCAGTGATGTAGGAACATATGGTCCTAGATATTTATAGAAAGAGCCCTGGGACTTCCATATATCAGGAAAGCCTGCAAGCTGCCATCTGGGATTCTGAAGTCTACTTTGTCAGTGATACACATTTTATCTTGAGGCTTTAGGTTTCTCTCTGGAATATATAAAGCTAAGAATAGTGCATGCAGTGAAGTCTAGTTTGAAGATCTCTATAGAAATAAGACCATATTTAAAACACAGTCTTTTGAAATATGATCAATACTTGTCAGAGAAGTTTATAAAGTAAGTGTAGCTGTCTTTGTAGTCCAGCTCATGGAAGAAATTCTCAGATTTTGGATAAAACTGAAGACTTAGTGCATTTTAGAGATGTTGCATTTCCAAACTAGACAGGCTGGCAGTTCAAAAGTTTAGAGAATCTAACAGCATAGTCCACACACATCACAGAGTAGTAGATGACTTCATTTTTTATTGATCACTCTAGCTGAAGACAGTCAGAAGGGGAAAAGGAAGAAGTTTGACACAGTAGCAGCCCACTGACAGATTTTCCCCTCCTTGTTTTTTTTTAGTTCTGATAAAATACTAAGCATTGTATAATCAATAAAAAGGTATTGAAAAAAATAAGTAAAAAGCTACAAATAGACTGTGCAGCTCACAGAACTTTAACAACCATAGTCCTGTTGAGTCCTTGTACAATCTTCATTTCTTTTTTTAGTCTTAAAAAGGAGTTGATTGCTACACCTGCACTGCAGATGATGGTAGAGTTTTTATATGAAGAGTATTAATGCCAAATTTTTATGAGTATAAATGAACACCTACCACATTATTCTTTCATTAATTTGAATTGTAGCAGCATGAGATTCATTTTTTTTTTTTTTTTTTTTTGCCAGGAACAGTGATGGACCACTGTACAGTGACCCACTTACATGGCCAATAACACTGACAGATGAGAATTACAATTTGCCAGTACTCACCCAGGAGTTTTATCAGGTAGCACTCAAGGAAAATACAGCTGAACATGAAAACTGTTCTTACGCAATAACCTGGGCTGTAAAATTATGAGTCAACCACAGCTGTGAGCAAGAGCAATAGTTTACTTAGGACTCAGCTGTGCAATCCTTACTTCAGTGAGAATTAACATTTTTTGCATAGTACTTGCAGGAGCATTTGAAAGATTCATAGATTCTTGTCTTGAAGAGGCATGATCATTCTTGAAGTAACAAAACCTTTAAGGAAAAGCTTTTGGTTCAGCAGTGAAAAAGACACTAAAAGATATTAAATACTGGATTAATCAAACAAGTAAATCTGTATCTAAATGTTCAATATTTCTCATTTGTTTCTGCTCTAAAGTCTTGTTTTATTTTTATTTCTGCAAAGATAAACTTTTATCACATTCTTTATATAATGTAAAATAACTAAAAGTTGTCTCAAGCCATTGAAAACATTAGAATTCTAATCAACTTTTTCCTAAGCAGTGATCAAAGCATGTCTTCAAAACAACCTTCTTCTTTAACTCACAGCTTTTTTTAAAAAAATAAAAATAAAAAAACTGTGCAGGAAGTGAGATCACAGTAAAAGCATAGGATATTAATGACCCCAAGACTAGTAATTCTAAAGTTATTTTGGGGATTCTGAAGCACAAGCCTCAGGTCTCAAATAGTTTTAATTTGATGAAAGAAACTGGACTGATAACATTGCAGGATTCTGGATTGCAGGCCAGTCCTGTGAAGCATTGCTTCACAATACAAATCATTTTAAAGACTGCTGTAGAACCTCATTTATCGGACAGATCACTTAAATGCTTATCCTGACTTCCCTTGTCATCAGATCGTGAATGCTAAAAGGAGATTATCTCTTGGCAAATAACATCACAGACCCCATGGCAGGCAGAACAGTGTCCTGTTAAAGAATTTCTACTTCTACATAAAATATTTACTTTGCCTAGAAACCTTGGAAGCTCATTTGTGTTTTGGTGCCAAGTCTCAGTAGCTCTTGTAATGTTTTCATAAATGTTGTTGATATAAACAACTCTCCAACCTTCTCACAAAGGCGACCTTGACTCTATTGTTACTAAATTCCTGCCCCTGACAACAGCACTTTGTTTATGATAGTAGATCAGTGGCTCTACAGCATTCTATAGTTGCAGAGACCATCAGTAGTATTGCACACTAAGTGGTTACCATTACAACCACACTCTTCACTTCCAACGCTTTACACAAGAAGAAAGCTCAGACCCATTTGGTTTAATACTCAACAAACCAGGAAAAATATGGCATCACAAATAAAGGTATTTATCAGTTATAAATAACAAGTCAATATTTTCATGAGTTGAGATACACCCCGTTTGGCCTATGCATGGTGTCTTACCTGTTAATGGGTTGTACATAGGCCTGATTTGTGCATGTGTGATTGAATGAAGATACTCATATGCATATTTTTGTGCTTTCAAGCTTTTACTGGAATAAATATAGATTGGCTAGCAGCACATTTTTGTTGCTTTGATGTGTGAGAGCCATCCATGTAGGTATGCATGAACACTTAACCGCTCCTTCATGAAGCTGTTCTTGAACGACAGTCAGGAACCTATTTGTATAGTTCACTGTCATTCAGTCACAGAATGGCTAACCAGCCCAAGATGGTAAAAAAACAGATTGAAAGCTCCCAGCTAATAAAGTTTTTCTAAATACCATGCGCACATTGGACATACTAACTTAGTGTGTGTACACAGCTGTAGGAACTCTTCAAAATACCAAGTGGCTCCATAAGCTTTTATAGCATGTCAGAGCTATCTTCCACATTTTCCATTTTTCCACATTTGACAAGGTCTTCGTTCCTTACTGCAAGTTTTTTTTTTGAGGACGTAACTTCCTTAGGATAGCAAAATGCTTTGAAGAACTTAGCCCAGCTTCAATAAGATGGACAGCTTTTTCTTGCAAGCTCAATATTTGTTTTTTAAAATACCATGTGAGGGCTTAAGAGTGAGAAACAGCACAAAACAAAAGTGATTCCAAGAATCCTTGATAACTATCTGGCCCGTTAAGATGTTGTCATTATTATAGAAGGTGGAATGCTTGATCTCAGAGGGGACAGATTAACACAACAGACTTGGAAACTTTACTCTAATAGCTAGCTGTCAAAGGAGTGCTGACATCTTAGAGAATTGCACCCTGGAGTATCAAATAATGTTGAGTTACTCTGCAGCATAATCACTTACATATGTAGACAGCTATGACAAAGGTTAAGGGTAGCCATAACTTTGTTCCCACTACACTCAATGATAAAATTTTCACTAACTTCACCTGGAGCAGAATCAGGCTAATTCTAGTCTGATACTTTGTCATAACAATTAACTCATTGTTTTGAAATCTAATTGCACTTCCATAAACAGTGTGGGGAGAGGTGGATGTATTGCACAGTGGATTTGTTAATCTCAGGTATAGAACATGAGTCCTATGCAAAAACAGGTGTGTTCTCTTCCTTCTCTCCCTGCTCTGCTTTTTCTTCTTGAATTCACATGGTTAATTTATCCTAACTTGTTATTCTAGGATTACTAAGACATGGATACTGTATGCATTTATGAAGTTCACAGCAGTACAGGGCTTTGGCTACTTAAGCTTTCTAGATGTTACAATAATGCTCCTAAAAAATATTAAACTCACTAATTCTAAACTAAAAAACTGAAGAAAAACATATTAGGTACTATATATAAACAATATAATTATTACAGTAGATTGTACTTATCTCTTCCCTGCTACTATAGCTGAAAGTAACATATCAGGATAGAAACCAGAAGCACAGTAACAGCTACAGATTTTTCTAATCTTTTTCAAAGTGGAATAGACCACTTTTCCTGAATGTAAACAAGGAGGTACCTAACAACTATGACTACCACAGATAAGCTGTGATATTCAAGTTGATTCACTTTTCTGAAGATGAACTCTTCTGAAGTCTAAACGAACCACAAACCAGTAATGTGAGTATCTGTCTGCCAACGTACCACATGATTTTAGCCAGGGAAGAAACCATTGAAAGCTTGTGAACCAATCCATTTAAAATGTTTTTGATTAAGAGGCTATGACAAACTGAAGTCACTACTTTCATTTAGCCAGTAGCTATTTACAGATGAAGATGGAATCCCCTCAGAAACAGCTGATACATAAAAACTTCTAAGTTACACTAGGGGTTGCAAAGCCATCCATTTTTAGTTAGTATCATTCACAGTGGATCAAGAGTTCTAGAAGAGATTGATCACTTTAACTTTCAATTTTAAACCTTCAAATTTAAGCCTCTAAATTTGACCTAAATTAAAATCTCTAGGCTAGATAGTAATTTCCATAAGAAATAATCCAGAGTAACTATTAATTTTTCTAATGTAATTCTGATTTCTCTAAAAATGTTACTATTTCTGGTTTGACCTCAGACATGAGGCTAATTCTACTAATAAATACTAGGATATAGGAAGCTCCATAAACATATTGTAGAAAGAAAAATACTATTTCTAACAGCAAATGCAAGGAAGACAAATAGGAACTTCAGCATTATTTTTAATTACATTTTTATTCATTCATCTCTGTTCAGGGTGTTTTTGCTATGGTTTCCTCTGTTGTGGTACTATATGACAATGTGAATGGCATTAGTATGAATTGCCTTAATATAATGGAATCTGGCAAACTCAAAATTATATTCCCAGATATTTACCAGTCTATGGACTAATCTTATCGAGCGCTCTTATCTTTTTATAATGTAAGATCTAATAAGAATTATTTAGAAGCAATCAAGTTCTGAGTCTGACCCATAAATTTGAGTCTTTTCTCCTGAATGTCTAATGTAACCAGACATTTTGTGAAAATGTCTTAATGACAGTTCTGAACTTTGCTTTCATTACTTTATTTTTCCTGACTGTAGGGCAACATACACAAGCCAGTCTGAGGCAAAAACAGTGATGAAAAGGTACTTTAGACTTAGTGAAAAGTCACCATTATCCCCTCACCTGGGAGGCACTGTATTAGGTATACCTCTGTTGAACTCACCTTTATTAATATATTTTACCTCTTATTTAGCTCAAAATTACTTTACAATAAAGACCCATTCATTTTTAGCTATGAAATTAAAGCCCCAAAATTTTTTGTACCTGTCCTGCATTTAGAAAATATATACCATATCTAACATCTCATGAAGAACATCTGAGAAGCAAACTCTAAATAGGTACTTTTTATATTCTTTTCCCTGTAGTTTTCTAAGATTAAGACCTATAAAAAAACAATAAAGAGGGTGAACGGACAGCAGATTGCCACAGACAAAAAGCAACTGAAATCTCTGCTCAAATCCTTCCTTATCGATTCTTCTGCAATTCATTTACTCGTGTATTTCCCTCCTCTATCACAGTGCCAGTACAGTAATGGTTATTTGCAACATAACACCTAGGAATCTATTCCTCAGACTGCACATTATATTAGTACTCTGCAAAGGTACAACAGGACAAGAGACCCCTGCTCCATACAACTTACCACACTAAAGCAGAATTACTGAATGAGAATGGTAAATCAGACACTAATAGAATAGATTCTTACTATACAGATGCATGAGAAATTGATAAAGCTCCAGAACAGGCTATTTATTAACAGTATTAACAATATTCCTATCTACTATTTCTTAACTACTGTTGTCTAGTGGCCAACCATTACCATGGAGCTGAAACAGTATTAAAGAAAACTCGTTTCACTGTAACCTAGTTTCCAGCTAACTTCACAAAAACAGGCATTTCCTTCTTTTTGTTTGGAAAAGCTTACCACTATGCAATATAAAGTTACAGAGGACAAAGAGACACAAACATTTTTAAAAAGTTGGAATTAATTTTTTTTCCTTCCTAACATATAGCCTTATGCTCCTGGAAATGAGTGTTCAGTTTCTCTTGACTTTAATCAAGCAATTTGGCTGTAATTTACATGGCAAGTAACATTACAGGAACAGTAAACAATTAAGTTATTGCACTTGTAAAAATAACACTAATTATTTCTAGTCATCTCCCTTAGGAGAAGGACGGGGCTGTCAAGATCTGGTCTTGCACCGCCCTGTTTAACCTCTTCCCCGTCCTGGCAGTAAACCTGCTTAGTCAGGCTGTAAAATGAACTATAGGGGATCCATTTTTCTTCAGGTTTAAGAGACAATAGAAGTTGTTAAAGCATTGAATTTTGTCCTAGTGACTCATAAGTCACTAATAAATAAAGGCAATGAAGAAAAAAGATTATATTTTAGTAATTGCATAATGCAGTACATCCTTATTGGTTTACCTTCTGTGTAAACCAGTCTTACCTTTCTACTGACGTCAATAAAAGTGTAAAACCTGTTTTTTTTAGTGTATCAATGGAATTGCTAATACTCTTTAGCAGACACCCATGTAAGTGACAATATCCTTTCCATGAGGTCAGCAAAACACTAGGCTTTTAGTCATTGCATGTCATTCACAAGGCCATTTTAGCTCTTGACAAAAGTGGCATAAGGTAAAACACAATATTCCAAACTAGGTACTCTTGAGTTTTCAGTCAATAAGCTAGTTCATTCAGGATAAGGCTGACCATTATCCAAAAATACCAATTCTAATACAAACTATCCAAAACGTAAGAGTTTAATCCAGAAACAGGCCTTGAAATTATTTGTTTTTAATGTGAATAATTCAAATAGATTTTTTTTATCCAATTTTTCAGGTTACAAAAATAAAGAGTTTGATATAACCATCTGAAAGATTTTGTCCTCAAATACAACTTATTACATTGCAAAGATCCCTAGAGATACTCCATACTGAAACAAAGAATATAGTAGAATTTTATTTGAGGGACACAAGTTGAAGTCTAAAAACCTTGTAGAATAAATACAATCCCAATTTTGATGGTTTTGCTTTCTCAGGAGCCTGTACTCTGAGAAGGCTAATAAGGGAGGGGGGGTGTTACCTGTATTTCCTGAGGCTTTCCAGGCTTTAATCACTCTATTCAGATGGAATACAGATGCCATTCCTGGCTGCCGTCTTCACTTAGAGGCTCTCTTCCTCTCACATGATGAACGTGTCTGCGTAGCAGGAAACAGCAGCACTCAGCTCACTGGGTATAAAAGCACCAAGAGAACACAACTGTTGAGAGCACACTAGCAGATTGTATTTTCACACTTTTTAAGTTTACACACATTGAATCTGAAGGGGCTTAACACTGTCAGTGGGAGATGTGTTTTCAGAGGCTCTGAAAACTTGGAAACCAAAGGACAAGACTAAACTCAAACAGAAGTAATGCAACTGTAACTGTGACCTAGAAAATGCTGGCTTTGAATTAGGCAGATTCTTGAATGCAGTTTGGCTCGTTAGATCCCATACTCCAAAGAACAAATCTATATCCCTCTCCCAAAATAAACTAACTTGACCCTGCTCTCTGCTTTGGTCTCACGCTGTGCTTAACTACTCCGGTTTCAATGAGCTTGGCTCATATTTCTGAAGTGCAGACCTTGAGAGGCAAATACTTAACTTACTAAAATAAAGACACGGTTGACTTCATGATCAATCAGTCACACCTCTGGAAAAATGTTCAGCAGGGGAGATGCATTCAGCTCATCCTACCTCCAGAAATTCCAAGAAATCATGTCTCTCTGGACCAAAGGCAGCAAGTTGGTCCAGGCAAAGCTGGAGTCCTCCTGCTGACTGTAAAAGGACCCCCAGCAGCACACTGCCTGTTCTCCTGATGTCTCTGTACCCATCTCACAAGACCAGAGAAATAAATCAGTTTAGAAGTCAGAGGCACACAGAAAACACAAGTGCTTGTACAACAGTTATTATAGCTACAGCTAAACCAGATACGAAAGGAAACAATTACTTGTTTTATACTCTTTCATAAATTTATTTTCCACAGAGACAAAGCCAGAAACAATTATAGGTAACCACAAATATAACCAGCCCAGAGAGCCTGCAGATACTAAGCAAATAGTAAATCAACACAGGGTACTGATTTAGTACATGGATGTGCTTATTTGATTTGCATTTATAGATTAGCCCTTAAAAACTGATGATTACCTTATTGTAATCTCACTTTAAACCTGAGATAAATGCTGACTTTGTTTTAGTGTTTGATAAGCCAAAGTTACTAATAATTCTACTTTGGCTCTACAAATTTGCTGTTGTGTATTGTCTTGACACAAACCAGACATGTCTGAAAGTAAATTACTGCCTCCAATACAGCTGAACATTTAAGTGTCCACCAGAATGTTGTATTCAGAGACATTGTCCTTGCTATTTCTGATCCAAATCCCCCATTTGTGGTCAAAGTTTTGCTTAAGGGGGAAAATACACATGCGTTTGATTTCCTATTTTTCTCCTCTGAAGGATTACATATCTAGGGTGGATACAGACACGATGGAGGGAGGGAAGGTGTTTAATTTGAAGGTTTTAGTATTTAAATACAATTAATTATCAAAAAATGAAAAAAAAAGATAATTATTGGAAGCATAAACTACATCCAGAAACAAAGAACAAGTAGCCCAAGAAAAAAAAAAAAAAAAAGCAGACTGCAGTCTTAGTTCTTCTCTGCAACTGCACTCTGCTTCAGTTTTCCCCACCTGAAAACTGAGGACACCTATTTACCAAACTCACCTAGTAACTCAGGTTCTTTTTCTCTGGAAAGAGTAAAACATACAGTTTTGACTTCTTGGAGATATTCTGTGGTGAAAATGTAGCTTCCTTTTAAAGATTTTGTCATATCTTCATTTTATAGAGGCAACATACCAAAACCCTTCCAGCCTCAAATTACTATTTACAGAATAAATTACATTCTTAGCAGGAGAAAACTATGCTTACGCTACGCAGAATGCACTGTGAACTGTGCCCTGGCCAAATAGGGGAAAAAGGAGATCTCTACCCATGGTGAAGTCTTGCACAGATATCGCTGTGCTATGCTTGCTGGCCCACAACGGGTGAGAAACAAAGTTGTGTTTTTGCAGTACAGAATTATTTTTCTTTATTCCAAGGTAGTTGTGTAGTCATAATAAGGAGAAATGCTAAGTAGATAAGTGGACAGCAGAAGGCCTCACTGTTCCAAAATAAGGTAGAAGCTTGAGAAAAACAGGATGAGTAGTGTGAGAACAGTAATGAAGATCACAAGTTCTCAAAACATAAGAAAGGAGAAATTAAAGGGTTGTAATAAAGAAAAATTGTACATACGTGGTATAGAGGAGCGTCAAGTAGCTTGTGAACCTGTAATACTTTGCCAATGAGGAAACGGGAGGTGATCAGGCATCAGGTAATAGGGAATAAAAGGTTATGATTTGTTTACTAAGATGCGCTCCTGATTGACAGGACACCCACCATTGCAACTGTGAATAAAATAGCTTCACAGAAAATCCTGTCTGAAGAAAATTTGAGATTTTTCTCACAAATGGACATCTTAAACAGCACTGCTAAAAATGTAACAGGAGAGCCTTACAAAATAGTATAGTGTATCTGACAGCTAAAGTACAAACACAATACTGATTCTTGTTACAAGTAACACTATAGGACACAGAAAGACTTATAAGAAAAGCAAACATCAGGAGGAAAAAGAAAAGGCACTAAGAAATAGGCTGGTATCCAGATGGATTTAAGGCAGGATTTGGCCAAGAAACCAGAAATCTCAATAGATCTTAGTTAGAAGGTCTATTTCTGAGAAATTTAATGATAGAACATCAAATTCAATCAAAGGAAAATATTTAGTTCTGGGTATAGGCTAAATCAAAAAGTTATGTGGATCCTCAAGTTCTTCTGTTAGAAAATCAAATGAGAAAGCTGACAGCTGACATCACTTTTGACGCAAGTTTATTGGCAACCACATCTTAAAACTGAAGTAGGTGCTGGCTGAAATTTGTTAGTTTTACATTAGTTGTTTATAAACATTCCTAGTCAAAACTATACATGTATTCCATAAACTCTATGAGAGTTAAAGCACTGCAACAATAGATCAAAAATAAAAATACAATCTGATACAGCAGGTTCCAGGGCAAGAAATGGGAAAAGAAATGGGGCAGGGAGGGGGAGCAGCACAGAATTTCCCCTAGGTTGGCCACTGCTTCTGTGGGATCTATTCTCATGTGAAAAATTTCAAGCATTGTTTACATTATTTTGTTACTGTAACTAGAATAATTGCACCCTGCTCAGCTAAGTTTAAGAAACCCTGAGCTGAAACAGATTTTTCTGGCCCTCATTCCATCTTCTCCTATATTTGGTACAAATTAAACACCCTTTGGGCAACTTTTTGTAGCTGTTATCATTCATGCATTACTTATTCTTAATTATATCCACATTTACATGTTTCATTGTCCAAATAAATATAATATAGCCAAGATCTTTAAGAGGTGCTAATCAAGAGAATTTTGTCCAAAATGAGATGTAGATTGTTTTCTTAGTGACGCTGAAGAGGCTGTCGAATTCACACATGAGAAAGGCCTGTATATAGCAGTACCTTAATGCTACTGCTTCAGGGGAGATTATGAGAAAAGATGCAGATACTTTGACAATGCTCAAGTCATCCGTGGTCAGCCTTAAAAACTTCCATTGTGACAGCATAGTAAACTGGCGTTTCTTTTCATTCAGGGCCTAACATGGACATAGCATTTAAGGAACATTCAGGGTAAGAAGGAAAATGTTGCCCAGGTTGTAAATGCATGAGTCTGGAATTTTGTTTGAAATTGAGGCAATAAATACATTATAGATGTTTTGACACCTTGCCACCAAGCACACATACATTAATGAACTAATGCATAATTTCTTTCAAAACAGTCTACAATTCCAATTATTTTCTATTTGCCTTGGTCATGTGTAACCAAACATTAACACAAGAGCATAGATTAAATGTAATCCTATTAAAGGGAAACGATCACTGGTTAATAGGATGGAATACAGGGGAATACCGTGTAAAGGAGCCTCTAAGAAAACCTACATTTTTCTTTTTTGCCAGTGCTCATGTACATCTTTTCCTGCTTTAGCAGGCCTACAACCTACTATGATAACTTCTGGAAGATCCGCAAGAGCCTCTCTCTCATAACAAGGTTTGTTAGCACTGACGCATCTTTGCCCATACTGGTTACTACAGCGCTTTACTTCAGCTTCTAGTTTGACTTCCTACTGCCTAAGGCACCGATTTAGTCTTCTCTACCATTTCAGATATCCCGGACACCTAAGTTTCAGATAAGAGGTGGCATTCCTCCCCCACCACACAGCTACCTGCTATGATGAAGATGTTGTAGCCCTTTAGTCATTCCCTAGAGGAAAAAAATATATATATATATATATATATATATATATATATATATATATTCATCTATATCCTAGAGGAAAAAAAAAACAAAAACATATAAAATATATATGTATCCAAAAACTAAGGTGTTACTGCAATTCAATCATTGGCAGATAAAAAATTTAAAGCATGCATCCAGCTTTCAGCATCATAATACACACAGTGCAAATTAACTAATTCAAAAGCTAGGATATTTTAAAATATCAAACAAATAGTGGCCAAAAACATTATCGTGCCCCTACAGAGTCCTTTTCCAATGTTCCCTAGCACCTGTTCCATTATGTTTGTGCTCCAAAGTACAGAGGTATCAGAGTACTTCAAAGACATTGCAGTTACCTTTTGCTTAAACAAACCAATCATTGTCTACATTTGTACCTGAAAATGACTATAAAAATTAAAACAAAAACAAGAAATTAGCTACACAGATATAATATTTTCTTAAGACTAAGGCAAAATTATAAGCAGATGAAAAACACATCTTACAAATGGAAAACGTCAGAAAGCCCTAACAGCCAGATCCCTTTCTATGGCTTTTTGACTACTTTTTTAGCACATCAGCCTTAGCTGATTAATAGGCCTTCATTCCTGCCAATAAAACCATTGCATTTCACTGAGGAGAAAGCCAGCTTGCGTCATTTTTCAACTATATTCAATGTATGCTTTTACTCCACTATTAGTGCTGTCTTTAAAGCAGCCCAGTATGACTCACAGCTTTTTCTTCACCTGCTCATTTTCTTAAAGAGGAATTAAAGTTGGCTTTGCCCACCGTGGATTTGTAAATGGCAGTATAGATGCAAAACTGAGTGCTATATCCTTTATTTTTCAATGAAAATATTAGAAGCATTTCAGAAGCCAGCTGATGGCATGATCTGCCGTTGACAAGCACTATGGACACCTGGAGTCTTGGAGGGCTGGGACAAGGCAGTCACTCTGTGCAAGTCACTGCTCAAGATAAGAGCAGAATATGGGTTTGTAATGGATCATAGAATTTTCCCATCCTCCCTTCTTAGAGCCAGCAGAGCAGACGGCACACCAAATTCCAAGGTAACACATGAATATAAATTGCATGCTGGCAAATGAGTATGTGCAAGATGAAATGATGGGCAGACAGGCAGAAAACGTACTTTCTCTGTCCATACTAGGTAATCTCTGGCTCCACACTTGTGCTCTTTTAAATAGCTTACAAGGACATGTGTAAATCATACTATTCTGGTAGCTTTGAAGACAACATGAAGATAGAAATTTCTAGCTTGAAATTCTTGTATTGAGACTCACAACTGAACTTAGGTCAAAACTGGTAGTTCCCTCTTGCCTAACACAAAATATGCTTTCAATAAAGTTATTTCTTTGTAAGTCATTCATTACTGCAAGGCAGACCACCTGCACACTCAGACCTGTGGGAGGGACTGTGGTTCAGAGCTGCAAGGATTATTGGAAACCCATGATGTGATGGTTTACTCCATCAAAATCCTATTGCTGATCACACCACCAAGAATTGATCGTAACCTACACATTACAGTAGTGTAATAGAATTAATCCTTTTCTTTGGTACTGAAGTCTTCTGCAGTCTTTGTTTTAAAAACAAAGTTAGCTGTTCCATAACCAAATTAAAGAGAAAGCATTCCTTGATATCAGAATACATTAGAATATTAATGCACCTAAAAAGGTGATTAGCTGTTGCTAATTACTATTACTATATTAATATTGTCTTATTGTCTTACTGTCATCCTTCTTTCAAAATGCATACATGGCAGCCTTGCTGAAACAGCTAGACTTAAAAAAGTCTCAATTTTGTATGTGTCAAGGTGGCTGGCAAACAGATAACAAGTTTAGACTGACTGTCACAAGCATTAAACCTTCATTATGACTTTTCTTCCTCAAAACCTATTTTGAAATCAGCAGACATTAGGAAGCAATTTAATTGTAAAAGATAGCAGGCTATTGCTAATGACCAGAGCTGTTAATTCAAGCACTGCAGCACAGACACCAAGCACTTTTTGTGCCAGAAGCTGCTTCCCCCAGTGAGTCACACTGACTGACGCCACCAACCAATTTACCTAAAAAACCCTCTCAGGAACTCGGACAGGAATGGTTCTTTTTCAGACTGTGTGAATCATATGTTGCTGGGACAGTAGATGGGGAATTTACTCTTGTCATCATCAATGAAAGAACTATACGTGAACGCAAGTGCTGCAACTTAAACATTCGTTTGTGTCACACACAGCTGTAGTGAGCTGGCTGCAGCAGATGAATTGGCACCCAAATTGCCTTCAACCAGCAACACCACTAAATCATGGAATGTATTTAGGCAGGTAAGGTCAATGAGAGGACTGTGATCACTTTTCTTTATAGACAATTAGAGTAATAAGTAAATAGGATGACTCATTCTTCAATATAAATAGTAGCAAGCATTCCCAAATCCCAATTCTGAACAACTTCAAACTCAGGACTGGAAGTTGTCTAGCCTCTCAGAAAAGAAACTCAGTAACTTCCACAACTGGGTTCTAAAATCTTAGCTCCAGGTTCACTGGTGCCAGAGGGAAGCGTTCCCAGCCTGTCTCCAGCAATGCTTGCAGTTTTGGGGCTGGGGACCAGGTTGTATGCAAGGGCCTAACACATAGCAGCTTCTATTACTTTTATCAAATAACTGTTTGTTTGAAAGATTACTTGAAAGATTTGAAGGTAACCAACACTATTCCCTCAATTTCTTCACATTGTCAATAATATGAGTTTGTTTTTGTCCATTAGCTTTGGAATGGATTTCATAACCATATAATTGTTGTCATTTGAAAAATATTAACATGAGTTCATGCAGTTAAAGTGATACATGCTGATTGAATTACTTTGAATTCATGGGCTCATATGGCTAAGACTTCTCTTGTAACCCTCTTACCATGCTTCCTATGCCTTTATTTTTTTTTTTGTGGGAGGCTAATATTATGCATATTTCTTTAAATAAATGTGAATCAATGTGACGTGCCATTATGTTACTTCTGCCTCCATATCTATTTTCCAGACATCACATGATATCATCTAAGACATGAGTCATATAGATATTGTAAGTTTTTTTAAACAATGTTGTAGTAAGACAGCAGAGACTTCATTTTCAACTGCTGCTTCTAAATCTATGCTTAAAAAGTGAGACATTTGTGTATGCAAATAAGCATGCATTCTTGCAAACTGAATATTCTGTAAAAGATTACTACAGTAGTCTTTTGCAAGCACAATCTACAGTTTTAAATCATTAGAGAACAGTTGAAAATCTAGCTCTATGAAGTCTACACTGACCCCCTTACAAGGAAAAGGATTAACAGTTTTTCAGTATGAAACTCCAAAATCATATAAAACTGTTTAACATAAACTGGAACAGTTCACAGGTGGTCATCTCCTGGTCACATCTAGGCCTCTCCTCAAGGCACAGCTAACAACATTGGATCTCGTTTCTCAGGGCCTTATCTGGTTGAATTTTGGCTGTCTTCAGGAATGAAGATGCCACACAGTTTACATTATAATAAATATACAATACTGCTTCCTATCATTACTGAGGTCTTCTAAGATAGAATGACTTGTCTTCCAGCAGTGAGGGTCTTCCAGCATCCAACTGTTTTTTGCTGGAAGACTTCAGGTTTGAAACCAGTGGGTGTTACATGAAACTTTTTCTTAACATGTTCTATGGACCCAGTTTGTTTTCCAGTTTATTTTTCTGTACTTCTGCCTATGACCATAAACTATGCCACTTGACCAAGATAGAATTTCACAAAATTAGCATGAGATTTTTTTTTTTTTAATTATTATTATTAAAGTTTGATTGATTTTAATGGGAGCTAACATGGTTCCTGGCCTTGATAAGGCCATGCCAGTGGGAGCTTTTGTCTTGGCTTCAAGATGGATCAGTTCTACATGAAGAAGCTTCCTGCTTCTTAAAATTGGTTGCAGACCAAATGGGGTATAAGGATTTTTCCTTAGATAATTAAAAGTAAAACAAGTGCATTTGGGAGTTACTGCCTTAGACTATACAGCACCTTACAGGTACAAGGAACTTTTGTACAGGTACAGTACTTTTCATTCTGACATGTTCAGCAGATTAACGTGGTATACATCACCCACCTCTCAACTGCACATTATTTTCTCCTAAAGCTGGAAGAGAAGATATGCTTTCAAGCTGTCAGACCACTGCAAATTCTTGCACAAACATGCACTTCTTCCTGTGGATACCACTCTTTCCAGTATGTTCTCTTAAATGCCTGCCTGCTGACCTAGCCATAGAAGCCCCTAGCTGGAGCCCAGAGCATATACTTTTCCTGTTATCCTCAGATAGTGAAACCCCCTCTCAAATGCAT
The DNA here is from genome assembly GCA_011075105.1 of Heteronetta atricapilla. Lineage (NCBI taxonomy): Eukaryota > Metazoa > Chordata > Aves > Anseriformes > Anatidae > Heteronetta > Heteronetta atricapilla. The sequence continues at coordinate 11,118,813 of CM021741.1, forward strand.
TGCATACACATAGCAGGCTACTAGCAATCGCTTTTTGTTATCTCCATTACACAGATAATGCTTTTAATACACACTAATATGCTTATGCTTTAAGCTCATTTTTGTTTTTTTTAATCACCGTAGAACACCACACATGCTTTTTTTTTTTTTTTAAATGACATTCTTCAAATACAAGCAAAGCTTGCTTTCCATCATTTTTGGAAGCTCAGCAGGAACACATGGAGAAATTTTGCTTCTTGAAGGTCAAATCACTACAAGAATTTTAGGCAACTGTTTTCCTGCTACCTCAAGTAGATAGCATCGTCGGGAAAGAAATCTGTGAAGAAACAGGATTACATGTGGAACATCCAAAGATGTTGGTCCATGCATTCTCACTGATGCTATTTTTACTACCTTACTCCAAACCATTCCCCATGTCAAAATATATTTAAGAAGAACAGCTTTGTTAATCTGACAGCATATACACAAAAATTATCTTTTGCCTCGTGCCAGAGGCAAAAAACATGTCTGTTTTGCTGCTGAGCAGTCACCTTTGCATTTGTTAAATTACCTGCAGTTTCAGCAGGATATAGACAGTAAATTATTTTCTTGTCCTTGTTTGTCTTATCTGTAATGCAGGAAATAGCTGTAAAGAGAAAGGGTGTCCAAGACAATATTTTTTTCCTGTGCCTCTAATTTGGATAAAGTACACTCGATTTCCCAACAGTTCCAACCATTGTACATCATTTTAATTATCTTTTCAGGTACTATGTTTTAACTGAATACCACATTTTAAACATTAAAGCTATTCATGTCATTTATCTGCTTAAGAATCCTGTACATAAGCAGTTTCCTAAAACTTTTTTTCTATACTATAGGCTCAAATATGATGATTACTGAGTAGGCAGATGTCCCACTGCAAATTTGTAAGAAATTGCTACCATAAAGACAAGGCTTAGTAATGGTGGTACTCATTTTCAGAGAGGGACTGTAGAAAAAAAAGTAAAGAAGCAGAGAAGAAATCATGTGAGCCTGCTTTCAGTTGACTGCTAGATGCTAGAAAACCAAATAAGAGATGAGATCACAGAACTAGAAGGAAATATGAACTGTTAAGAAATGAGTCTATGTAAATACTAAATCTTGTTTGACAGACTTAGTGAAATTTATTTAAGGGCTAATGAAAAGAACACAGGAAGGAAAAGCTCAAAATAATGTCATCCACATTCATGAAGAAGTACCTGCTGTCTTGGAGCCCAGTAGACTTGTAAGTGAAGGAAATAACAATAACAATACTGAGCAAATAACATTAAAAAGTGAAAGAGGAGTTGTAGAAACACAGAAAGGCTCATCGGATCTGTATCACAACAGTCCTGAGCTTTTACATTATCACTCTGAAGAAAACAGCCATCAAATTTATACTGTTTATTAATCTCTGTGGCCTTGAAGGGTTAAGTTGTTGTACCTGCTATTGAGGAAGTCACAGCATCTTAAATTAGGATCAAGAACAGATCGCCAGCATGTTTCTCTGCATTGTCAGTGACCTAGAAGAGCCACTTAAATATTGCGGACAAGTTTCTTCAGGCCTTTACTCACCAGCATGAAAAGGCCAAGGACTGTTACTGCTGCAGCACATCTGAAGAGATTTATTTCCACCCAGAGCTGAGAGGAAAGTGACCTGCTTTGCTCTTAGCCAGCTGGCATCTGAGCAGAGCTTCCTTTTTGATTGTCCTTGGTTAAGACCTTATATCTACTTCTACTGAAGTTAAGATTAAACTACAAAATTAGGAAGGGCTAAATTCAACCTAATCTGAGGCCAAAGAACAGGATACTACTTTGCTATAAGTACATGGTACAGATATTGAGTATTGCCCATCTGAAATGCTATTTCCATATTCTGCTGACCCATCTCCAGAATATTGCTTTACTGTGTTTGGATTCTCCCCATCTGAAACTGTTCACAAAAAAGGGTCCAGCCATGAAGTCAACTCACCCTGATGATCCTCAACATCATGAAGGGCTCAAATCGAAAGGCTCCACTGTTACACCCATGAAGCTAATTCCATTTTCATACTCATGGGTGCAGAATTCCTGTTGGAGAAGGGTGTAGCATTCCTCTTCAAATAAGCATTACTTCCACTTATTAGCTGCAAAACAACAGAACCAGTGCCTTTTAGTTCACATTAAGCTCCTACCTTGGACTATGCAGAGTCTGGTGCCTTTACTCTTGGTACTTAAAGTCAGAATGAGGCTTCTCTTGAAATCCTACTCCTGTGCTCGCAACAAGCCAAACTGTGCGTATGATGAACAGTGCTTTCTCTAAAATATCGGATTTTAGTGCCCCCTTGAAAATTAGGCCAGTATACTACATAAACAGCTGGTACAACAGGAAGTAAATAACCATGGCCAAGCAGTAATTAGTCAACCCAAGGCAGCACATGTAGATTTTACTTGAACAATTTAAGCTTCCTTCTTCAGTTTGCAACTCCCAGATACAAGTTACATCCCCATGAGATGTGCCTTCAGGGGGTATTTCTCTGAATTAAGCGGGCCCGTACATCAGACGATGTCAACTGTTACTAACAAACCTGAACATGAAGTCAGTCAGGTACTGATCTCCCCCAGCACAGTTATGGCATGACCTGGCAGTACAGGTTGAATAGATCAGTGGAAAAAAAGACAGTGAATGCAAAACATTGCCAGAAAGCTCTGTACTTACTGAGGGCCTGACTTGCAATAAGGATCAAGTAAATTTAGTGACAATATTTCTCATGAATTTTTATTTCATCTGATTTCAACTGCATTAAGGTCCTGATCCTGTTCCTAGAGTCTGTGTGAACTGGAAACAGATGAAGTTGCATGATAGCCGAATACATGATCTGCCAGTTCAATGATTTTTTTTTTCCAATAGCTAATGCACACCAGTTTGTTTTGGCTGAATCCCTAAGGTGTTTCAAAAGCCCAATTATATCTTCTAAGGTCAGTAAGCACTTATTTTTAAGAGCATATGATTCAGTGTATTCTTCAGTTCAACGTCCCTTGTAATGGGACATTGATGTTTGTTACAAAAATTGTTAATGATTCACTGGCATGTATTTCTCATTTGTTTGAAAGGGAATCATTTAAAGTGGCTATTTTAAGGGTCATTAAGTGGAACATCTTAAGTGTGAACACTCGAATGATAAATTGAAGCATTTAATAATTATACTCTGCTATTTTACTGTGTCTCAGTTGCATAAAATCAGATCACTACCCTACAACTTTTTTCTAAAAGACAGCACTGAAACTAAGTAATGAAATGCAGCAGTAATTGACTAGCTAACACAGGTGACGTTTTAAGGAGAATATACTTGAAAGCGCAATTCTAGCATACTTACAGTGCTGGAAGCCCAGTAAAACTATGTGGGAAGAAGAATACAAAAGGAAAAACTCTTCCACCCTCATGCCACAGTCTTACAACAGAAATCCAACTGCTGTCAAAATATAGCCTTGCAAGACTTCAGGCAAGACACTGATCTCATCCTCATGAGCAATAGAACTATGGGTTATATCGATATGCACAGCAGACCAACTCAGGAATTGCCATTATCAACTCTGTAGAGCCTTGAAGGCTTCAATGATATAGAAAGTTTGTCTTATCAACTGGTTCTGAACAACTACTTGTAAGTTTAAGTTACCAAACAGATTAATCTTTCCTCTGTGGGTACTGATGAGTTTAACAGACCTATTTTTCCCTCCTATGAAACATTTGCCAAACTATTTTGAATGACAGTTTTTTTTTTTTTTTAAATGATTGCTGACAGTTGCAGACAATGTAAGAACAAATAATTCACCATCTCATTGTTTCCAACTGTTTGTTTACTTCTACTAGTATCTAGTAGTATCCCATATAAGGGTTAAACCTTCATTCTCGGACCTGAAACTTGGCTGCTAAATATAGGCTTGAGCCTAATCCAAGCTCTTTCTTCAAAAATGTTAGTTTATACAGCTGACTGTGCTAAGTGGGGATGGAAAGTTGTTATTGCTGAAGAAGTTCCTTACTATTTTAAAGCAACCTTACCAGCTATTTCTTTGTCACATGACTGGTCACAGCTAAAAATACATGTTATTTTTCTTATTTTTGCTTTCTCTCCAGAGAGGTAGGGGAGAATAGCAAAATACTTAAGTATTTTCACAGCTGACATTCTTTTATGTCCATCCACACCTTTGTCTAGGAACAAGGTTGAGTGAAGAAACGTGGACAAAAATAATCCATGAAGTTTAAGCTGAAGATAAAACCAACTCCTAGCTTGTCAGTAAAGGTCTGCAGGAACACCGAAGAGATCATGTCCCCCTGGAAAGGGGAAACACACCCACATCACCTGGTGCAGCAGTCCTATGGCTGCCACTTCCCTTCTCCTCCACTAGGATGCAACTTGATCTGGCCTCACCAGTCCTTTAGAGCATGACTCATTCCTAGTTGTAAATACTCAGCGCTTCAGTCACACTGGTTATACCTCTCATGGATTTAAGATGCAAAGGAAGCAAAGCAAAGTTTTGCTGGCAGATTAGGATTTCATACTCTGCAAATATTTGGAAAAAATCACTTCCACTCATTTTCTTCTGTTCTATTCCAAGAACTGACAAAGGTGATGTAAATACCTACCTTTCTGCACATTAATTGAGGCCAACAAAAGAACAAGGAAGTGGACCTATTTTTCTATCAGAAAACATTTACCCCCTATTTTACAGCTAACAACATTTCACTGCTGATAATCTATTTCAAGTTCAGCTTCCTCTTTACTTCCATAATTTTAAAACAAAGACAGAAAGAGTAAGAACAGGTACAAGTTATTCTAGTTATTTTTTTTTTTTTTAGAGAACTTTTAATCTTAAAATCTTTACCCTATTTTATCCCACCCAGAATATATCCTTAAGCTAATTACCTTGGTTCAATTGGCCATCTTGGAAGCAAATAAATCTTGTGAAGATTAATGAATTATTGATACTGTTACAGTCCAGAGCAAAATGATGAGATAGCTTATTTTACCAAGTGCTTGTTAACGGATGAACCAGCAGAACTGTCATATTGACTTCAGTACATAAAGGTGTTATTGGAACACACACATTTCCAAAGACAAACTCAAAGTTAGTTCTCTATAATAGGAATTTTAAGCCAAAGAAGTAATGATTACATGAGCCAAGAAAATAATAATTGCAACTAATCAACACTTAGAGAAGCTAAAGTTTTCAAATATTAATCATGATAATGCAGAACATGTCAGCAACTTTTACCTGGTACAGGATTCGGAACATGCTAGATGTCAGGAAATCAGTTTGACTAGCTTCATTGTGCCAGAAAAACTCAGTATTTTCCAGCAAAATTATCACTAACACACTCACCAGTTTTAATGCAGTTTAAGAAAGTTTTCCCCAACAGATATTTACAGATACTCTTTCTCTAACAAGGGTTCATTTCGTTACACTGGTAATGCTTATGAATAAACTAAGTTTCTTACCTCCTTGGTTTGGCACATTTTAGATGGAGCCCTTTGGAGAACATCATTTGTTTAGATAGAATCTAAGAACATTGAATGTTGGTTTCAGAAGTATCCTCAGGAGTTATCCAGGTCCACTGTTCCTTGCAGTCTTGCAAGGACTTCCCCTGCAAGGATAGTATATTTATTATTCCAATTCACAGTAAAAATTCCATTGATTATGAAACTGTATAGCCTGTATTAAACAAACAATGAATAACTTCTAATCGGTAATGGAAGATCCAAATTACGACTGAATGACAGGTAAGAGAAGCTGTGTCTTTACCCTCTCTAAGGAAGATTGTTTCTACACAAGGTAGAAAAGATTGTACCACAGGTCTTCAACAGATGAATTAAAAGTTATCTAATAATAATTGCTTTCACAGCTCTAGATTTAAATAAAGGACACTGATTAGTCCTATGAAACTTGCTTTGGGCAGTCAGTTGTTGTTTCTTCAAACGTAAGAGTCACCTGAACTACTTTACCCACCATGTCTCCAGGATATCAGCATTCTTTTGAAGCCATTAAGATGAACTTGCTATTTTTAGCTGTGCGGAAAGTATATTCTGCCAGAATTACCTTAACATTCAAGCAGCAAGCAGTTAAAGGAGCTGAACTGCATCTGTTAAAACATAAAGCCTGACAGTTCAAATGTCAGTTGGTTATAGTGACAAGCTGATGATTTTGACAAGTCCTCTCAATCTCTAATACAATTTTTGCTTTCAGAGTGGAAATGCGTAATATGTAGATCCAGAAATAACACCAGCTAAAAAGGGGCCAAATGAGACAAGTTTCCAGTCCAAAAGCAGCTTTGAAATGAGCAATGAATGATTAAATAAACGAACCCAAAATGAGAATAGATTCACTAGTGTACAAGGAATGTAAACATGAAGTGTATTTTTAAACTTTTTTCCATCCCCAGAATGGTGCAACACCTTAAATAAGACAAATGTTTGCTCTGGAACAGAAAGACAGATGTTTGTAGGCACCATCTTGGTTTGATTTTTTCCCCTCTTCAATTGATACACAAATGTATGCGCTTTGACAAAGTTCTACGTTAGTCTAATCTGCTCAGTAAACCAGTAATTATCAATTAGTACCTGATTTGGTGAGTTAGAATATATTGTTAGGTATACACTTGGATACAAACTTCCATTTTGTATGGAAAAAGTACTCAAGCTCCCACCTCATGAAGACGTGACTAATTAACCTCAGAATTGCACTCAAATATAACTCAGCTATTGAAAAATGCATTCTCAACTCCATTGACAGATATTTCACTACTGAGGATAAAAGAAGAGCTAGGTCATTCAAATATTTTAGATTGTCACATATTTAGATTAAAGACACCTTTTTGTTTGTGTGGTTGGGAACCCAATAAGTCTACAATTTCATTTGAGGCATTTGGATATGAAACTAATATAAAAATATTGCTACTTAGCAACTTTTGTACAAAGTTGCTAAAAAGATGTTTAGCCCTGGGCAACAGTCTTTCCGCTTGCATACAGCAGAGATAACATTCACACCTTGATATATAGTGCAAGTTAAAGGTAGCAATTTTAAGTGCTACAAATATTCTGATTCTTGTTAGCCATTAGAGAAAACCAGAAAAATCTTTTGAAGTTAAGTTTCAAAAGGCAAAATGTTCCCCTGGAAAGCCTCTTCAAAACTTGTTCCACATTTTCAAAATACAGTTCCTTCCAACTCCGGAAGCATCACTGCAACTGGATATTCCAGTCACTAAAATCCATGATCACCCTGAAGAGATGCATATCCATACTGACTTTTAACTGAAGAAATATAGCAATTAGATCACATTGCTATCCAATCCACTTACCTCCTCTACATATACAAATGCACTCTAACACTTAGTTAAATGTCATTATTTCCCTGTAAGCTACAGATTTCATACACTTCATGTAAATGCATTTTGTGTCCAAATTTCATAGTGATTTTTATGTTTTAACATCCCCTCTTGCTACCCTAACACCCCAACTACAAAAGCTATATGTGGGAAAAAATAAGCTGTATTGGGTCAGATCAAAGGTCCAGTGAGCCCAACAGTCTGGAAAGAGTGTAACAGGGCTGCATGTAAAGAGATCGCTAAAGAATATTCTCCAACATCAACTTGCAATTTTTCCTGAGGCCTTTTAACCCTGTTAATAAGACATCCTGACTTTTGACAGCTTAGCATCTATTCCTATTTGCCTTACCAACCAAGGCAACTGTTTCCAGCATCTATATAGGTCATCCATATACCTTAATTGGGTTCTTCGTGCTATTGTCTTAGAAATACTGCAAACTTAGCTGAGAATAGGAACAGTGTGTCTCCCTATTGATCGTTCTACTCTGCCAGAAAAACTGATGTGCCAAACTTGTGATCAAAGAGATTGGGGAACTGATCCATCTTGAAATAATGCTACAAATAAATGCTTGAGTCATTTTAGATAGTCATAGTTTGTTCCAAAGCACTCCTTCGCTGCTATCCACAGGTGGTGACAACTAGCAGGTATTCAAAAGTGAAACACTTCTCCAGAGCAAATATGAAGAGCAAGTCAGTAGTTCTGTCTGCACTGAGCCAATATAGCACATAGGATTAGAATTCAGGAATTCTGATAAAAAGAATAGTAAAAATCCCATACTTAGTAGCCAAAGTAGAGGTAAAAAGAGTAACAGAAACATTCAGAAATAGTATCAAGAATTCAGTTAAATATAACAGCAAAGTCAATAAAATACCTTGGACTTTAAGGCTGGGAATGTATTTTCATTATGGGCTTGGCATAGTGAGAATCCTGAATCACAACTGCATCCCAACTGGTACCACAACACACATGGAAACAGCATAGTAAGAAAGACTGACCCCTCCCAATACATTTTCAAAAATAGCATATCCTCAGTAGAAAAAAGGAAATCACAGTGAGTTTTCTTAAACATTTTGAAGCACATCTGCAGGCAAATGATTAATTTCACATTTAGCAACTAAAAGCATCCTTTCCTTTGTTCCAGCTGCTGAGCTTTGTGGTTTGAAATCCATCCGAAGAAGCCCTGAAAAGGGCTTACTACAGTGAATGCTCAAAAAGCCTTGAAAGAAGAATAATTACATAAGCACTGTATGAACACAAGAGGAAGGGCAGAATTAATATGGTCACCGCAATAGTCTTTCCCAGGAAAACTAGTAACATTAAGCCATTTGCAACCAGCCGAGGACTTTAGGACTTCAACAAATTAAATGTTCTGCAATTGATTCTTATGCACCAAAGATTTGACCCATTGAAAGTCTGTCATTTTCTTTTAAATTGTATCTCTTGTAGGTCAGCTTGAATAAAGATTAACACCAAGCTTAGTAAATCACATGCTTCTAGTAGTTGTCTGCAGCTACTGACAATACTTCTGTACCTCAAACACAGACAGAGGCTTCCTTCTCCTGTCTGACACAGGAAGACACAAGAACTGCTCATGGAAGCAGTCCATAAGATAAATCACAGATACTTGTGCACGTCACCTGCATTACAACTGAATTAAAAAAATAAAAAAAATAAAAAATCAAAGCCTCAACATTTTGTGCTGTCAAATATTTATATACAACTTATAGCACCACTAATACAAGAACTGAAAACTTAATTCATTCATGCATTCTGATTTCGAACAAGCTCTCAAAGACCAAGAGAGCCTGTATGAGTTTAAAGTTATCAACTCATGTCTATGCTTAAAACTAGCTGGTCAAACAACATAAGTAGGCTTTCTCTTTGTAATAAAGAGAGCAACCTCACAGAAATAGGCGCTAGCAAAACCCTAGGAGGAAAAGCTTCCCTTATTCCTTTTCTTCACCTTGTCCTTCAGCCAAGTACAAGTAGAGCATACATTTTTTTAAAAAAGCTAAATCAGGAAGCTTTTGAAAAGTTAACTGTGAGATACTCTCTCCTGCTGGCTAAGGCTCCCTGGCATTGACAAGAAGGGCAGAGAACTGAAAAAAAAATGAAAGCAAGATGACTACCATGGGTCAGATAAGTTCAAACCTTGACCTTTCATTCCCTCCATTTGCAGAAACAGTTTCATGAAGGCAGCATTAGTGCACCACAAGATCACTACATGCAAATAGCCTCCTTGAAAATGAAAAAGTGCAAGAATAGTGGGAATCTGCCTTCAGCAAGATGGGATTTTAATACCTGCATATCAGAGCTACATATCAAGCCATTGCCTTGGCATACCTGATACTCTGGAGGGGCACGGTGCAATGGGTGGTTGGCCCCACCGGGCTGTGGGTACACCCGGCTTGAGGGGCAGAGAGGCCCAACAGCTTCCCCACAGCTTCGTGCCGAGGTAAAAGGTCTCCTCACTAGATGAATCCACAGCTAGAAAAGAGGCTCGAGGGCAAGGAAGAAAATCAGCCCACAGGTGGGGGCTTAAAGGAACGGTGCTGAGTACATGGCTGAGACCCCCACTACCACCTCTTGGCTCAGGGGGGAGGTGGTTGTTTACGGCTAGAGCTTAAATGAAAAGCAGGGGTAGAGGGCGGGTGTGGCTCTCAGGTGAGGCCACTCAGGGCCGTTAAGTCACTGACAGCCGCCTCTCCGACGGTGGCCACAGGCACCGGCCGCCCCAGAGCGGGCTGTTGGGGACAAAATGGCGGCCTGCTGTGACTGTGGTTGGCCGCAGGTTTTGGCGCCAAGAGCTCCAGAGGGGGATGTGGAGGGGAAAATGGCGGCCGCACCTCATAAGGGGGCGGTGGGCAAGCATCGGTTGCTGTTATGGCGATCTCCACATCGCCACAAGCATGGAGAGGACTCAGTAATCCTTTACCCCATACCCAGGGGGCATGTGGCTGTCGCCCAGTGTCCCGGTGAGTTCTTCAGTCCCTTGTTCTGGACACAGGTGATGAAACCTGTAGCCATCCCCTCAGTGCTGCCAGGCCTGGCAGGGCTTCCAGTAGCACTGCAAATGAGCTGCGATGCCACTTAATACACAGGTATTAAAATTTTATAAGCTATTCAGTGGGATTTCTGATGAGCAGCTCCAATATAATAGTTCTGAACAGAAGGAAATATCAGCAATTAAAATGTAAGTGGTCTAAAGCAAATAGTCAAACATCAAATCACTAGGTAGTAGACCTACAGAGTAAAATCAGTTTTACCCAGTTGCTTTTCTTATCAATTCAGCTGTTCTTGTGTTCACAGTAGTATTAACAGGAGAGAAACAAATACTGGTTAAAAGATGAAGGTTTAGAACTGAGTAAACTTCAAAATGTAATCGGCAAAAACCCCAACTAAACCATTGTATTTTATGAATACCAGTTTAAGCCTATTATTCGGGATTTGTTATTGAAATGGGGAAAAAAAAAAAATCAATGTAAATGGGCAGAAGAAAAAAAATGGAGTATGTTGAAAATGTTTTATGAGCTGTAATTAAAACAGCCATCTCCTCAAAATACCCCCATATATTTACTTTTTGATGCAGCTGTGTTGTAATAGCAACAAATAATTTAATCTACTCTAAAATTTCTCCAATTGAGGCAAAGAGGTTACTCAAATCTCTTAGTCATTAGGATGGAGAGATACTGTTTTGTTGACCCATTTACAAAAACAAAAAGATTAATTTTGCTTTAGATTTTATGACAAAGATAGGGATGATAACAAGCAGGGGCTTTACTGATACAGAGTCTGATTCATACAGGATCGGATCCTCAGAGTGTGTGACAGAAGCCAGTTAAGTCACCCACCATTTGTGTCTCAGCATTTCTAGCTGTTGGCACTGACTTCCCCACACATAGAATCATAGAATCATAGAATATCCTGAGTTGGAAGGGACCCTTAAGGATCATCAAGTCCAACTCTTGACACCACAAACATGTTTTTCCAGAAACTCTTCTTCACCACCTGAATGCTATTTCCTAGAGTTCATCCCACCACAAATCTAAGGAGATGGCACAAGGCTCTAGAAAGCTGTCTTAGGTCCCATTGATGTCTATCTATAGGGTACGCTACTCCGTTGGTCATTTTTTTTCCCTTAGAATAAAGAAGGTTAGGAACAATTTCTGTAGTTGCTAAATAGCTATAAAAACAAGACCCTTTCTTTCTGGAGGAGGTTCCCACAATGAAAGCACGGCAATTAAGGATGTGATGGCCACAGAATTCCATTCGTCTAGGACTCCTGAGACCTGACAGAGAGACCAATGCATCTTCTAGGTAAGGCTCCTTAAAGAATTTTGTTATATATCCAAATCTGAATTATTTTTCTTTAATTAATTGCAATGTCTGCATTAGTTTAGATTCCATAATGGTTTTGGTTTGGTGGCAAACATACATTTGGGAAGCTTTGTTTTGTAGTTCCTGAAGAATTTATGTAGAATCCTCTGACACATTCTTCTGGAGAGCCACACAAACGTCCAGAGGTCCAGAGGTCTACAATTCTACAGTGGAATCCATTGCTTCTTCCGACTACAAGGTTAAAAAAAAAAAGGGGGAGGGGGATTTTCCACAAAACTGAACATTAATATAAATTAACATTGCATATTACTCCAGTGGTACATATGAATTTTCCCATGAAGGTCCTCTAAGACCAAGGAAAAGTTCATATTTAAATTTTGGCAAAAATACATAGTGAGAAATTTCAATGGGAGTTCCTCGTCTGAGTCACAAGGTACCCTGGCAGACTTCCTGATTTCATCCCACCCACATCTCCACTCAAAATGAGCACTGCCTGAGCAGGCTCCTTTACCAAAGAAAGATAGTAAAGCTTTTCTGCCAGCACACCATGCCTTTGTAGGCGTGAGGGTTCTCACAGGAAATGCTCTAGCATGGATCTGTGTGCGGTTGTTCTTGCAAGTTGTCCTTGCAAGGTCCTTAAAGACCTACAGATGGTAAGTGTGGTTAAATTCCTGCAATAAAATATCCCAGGTTATTAACTTAAAAAAGATGATTCTTAACATCCCCACACAAACTTCATGGCTCTGGCTGGGAATGTGTCTCAGTGGAAAGTAGCTATAAGTCCTTTTGTACTTTATGATTTCCTGTGCTGCTCTTTGGGTGGCCTCATTTCAGACCACATCACTTCTTCCCCAGGAGCTGGTGGAATTAACAGAATGCCCGTGTCAACTTAGCAGAGATGACAGGAACTAAGGAGCTGCCGGACTGTGACAGAGGCAGCTCAGTACAGTGTACAGGCTACGCTGTCTGTACTCAGCGGTGATACAGAAGCTCTCAATCTCTAGAGTTCTCCTTACAACACCTTTAACCAACAGCCATTGATGTCAATGTTTTCTGTGTAAAAAAAAAAAAAAAATAATAAAATAAAATGTTTGCATGCTCTAGGTCTTTGGTCAAGATGTTTCTAACCAGTATTCCAGAAATAGAACTAGCTTTTATTTACTCTGTAGCAGTCCACATTCATTTGCCAAGTGCCATTACATAACGGCAATTAATTACATTATTTCTTCATTACTAGCTGTGAGCATAGACTGTTTTCATAATGTGCTGAAATGTATTTCTGAAGCTCTTCTCAGTAGCTCCAAAGGGAAGATAAATGAGGACAAGTGAAGTGCCTAGATTAACAACGAATGATAAATAAATCCAGGCCCCTTCGTGGATGCCAAATTAAATACCCTGTTGTAGGCCTTGACCTAATTCCAGCTACTTGTGATTTTTCTTGTACTTCTTCATTAAATGGATTTTTAAGAATTGCTGGGTCAGCCATGTGAAAAGGTTATGTACATCCTTTAGGCCTATGTACTTCCAGAAATTATTCTTGCAAGGTATGGATAACTTCAGATGGCCTCAAAAGTTCCCAACTAATTTTGCTGGGACCAGAATTTCATTATCTATCTTCAGAAAAAGTCTCATGTTGATAGGAATGGTGTTTTATTTATATTACTTTAAATAATACAAGCTATAACTGCTTGCAAGCAACTCCAAATCTTACTATCAGGACATGATTCTTAGTTTTCATCTTAAAAAAATAAAAAAAACTTTGCTTCCTTTTTTTTAACTTTTTTTTTTTTTGGTTGTTATTCCTACATTTTAACATATTAATGTGTCCCAAAGAAGTGTGTATGGTAGTGGTTTATGTGCTGTGTACTATGCTAAGTGTTTATTTTGCTGAAATTATACTGCCTTTTAAGCACTTGTAAGTAGCAGCCAATACTTTATTGAATTACTTAGAATTATTTAATTCATTTATTCTTGTCTAGTTTTGCAGCCTTAAAATGATTTTCCATTTCTTTTTCCAGAGCTCTCGTACCTCACTACACCTTCTTTCCTGTATGACTGATCTCATTGTCCCTGGAGTCAGTCTCCCGTATTAAAGACTTCTGTCTCCTATCTTGTAGATTCTAAAGCAACCCTAAACTATACTGACCTATTTTACCACTGTATCACAATCAGCGAGATTTGCCAGATGTCTTAGATGATTCATTATTCCCTCAAGGAATTTGACCTATCCTAGAATAAAACTGAGATTGCAGAGCAAGGACCGAATTCTGATTTCAGAGACAATGACTTTACTGGACAGATCCAGTCAGAGTCTTGGAAATTGATTTGTGCTCATTCTGATGCAACTAGGGTCAGAATCTGGCTAAAGATATACTCTCAGATAGACCAAAAGTTTTGCTAGCTGATCACTAACCTGGGTGCTAAACTGAGTCCTTGTATGTTAAGCTCCTATGCTCTTAAACTGGTTTTAGTCTAGGTTAGGTTTCAGATGTGTGTCAAGGGGAGGGGAGATGACATCTCTAGTGCATTTGCTGAACAAAACCTTATTTATTATTCAAATGATGTGCCTGTTCTGCTCCTCTAGAAGCAAAATTCCATCCATAAGGGGACATTTTTGTGAAAGTAAACAGGTCCACACAGTGCTTGTTAAGTTACTTAACAATATAGTTCTAAAAAAAAGCCCAGGTTACCCACATCAGTACTAGAGCCACCAAAATTAACCAGTCCTCAGTGATACAGTTTCATAGGATACGGGTTGACTCCACACACACGGAGCAGCTCAGCAATAAAACAATTCTACAGCCAGAGTGGGAATACACAGAAGTTTCAAACTATCACTGCTTAATTACTGCTCCATTGCTTTTCAGTATCATTTGCTCTGTACAACCCCCAAAAAAATGATGTTGCATGCAGAAAGAAGAGAAAGTACATTTTTAATCTTCCTTACCATGGGTAAAGTAAACTTCTAAGGGTATCTAACTCTTCTTTTTTTTTTTTTTTTTTTTTTTTTTAATGATCTCAGTAAGAGAAGATAAGCAGCTAAAATGTTCTACGACCTATGCTCAGTGTGATAAACACTAGCATTGACTATCATGCTTCCTGCTGTGAAAATATTTTGTGTGAGACCTTTTAAAACAGGAATTAAACTGTCTGCATATTTGGGGTATGTGCAAGGGTACAGAAAGAACTGTGTCTGCATAACTTTGAACAACCAGCTGGTGTCTCAAACTGCCATCCGGAGGTTACATTTTAAAACTTTCTATTGATTCACAATACAGCTAATTGAAATATGTGCCTATTCTGATTAAATCCAAACCACATCAGAAAAAGCCCATTTGGTGACCTCTGTACTGCAGTTCCTTTTTCCAGAATCAAAATTTGCAACAAAAAATGTTGTGGTTGACAAACAGGAACTTATCTTGAACTGTTTTGGTAGGACAGGCAGTGACAGGACAGGACTGGAGGCAGAATAACCTGATCTTTAGTTGAGATGGCATCCCCAGCAAAGCTTTTTTGCACAGGGACTGGCAACAAAGGGAAGCTTACCCTGATTCTTCTCCTATCATACAAGCAAATAATCTTTTAATCTAACACCAAATACAACTTCCTCATCTATTCTAAAGAAAAACAAAAAATCAGTTCACAGATATCAGTGGTGTTGTTATTGTTGTTTTGTTTTGTTTGTTTGTTTGATTTCTGGAAAACAAATATACAAGGTGCTAATGCAATTTCCAGGACTGGAAATAAATATAATCATCAGAGTTAGCAGGTCCAGAGCCCAATCAGAGCAAACAGAAACTATAATCTCTAACAATTCCCTATAAAAATTTTTAGACGTCTTCATTTGACAAGTCAGTATTGAAAGGAAAAATCCTCTGACTTATAACTGCAATGAAAACATAGTCCATAGTCATAAGGTCTGGAAAATCTGTCCACTGCTCGAGCGGAAGGGAGACAGTGAAATCGCATACACTGTGAAGATCCATACAAATTAGATAAGCAAATTCTTATTTTTAGCATTTGCCCAACAGCAAAGACAAGGGAACAGCACATAAACAACTCAGAAAGGAACAAGTAACCTAGGCTAAGCCAGGGTACATTGAAACAGTCAAGTTCCCGGCGCAGGGTGTTCTCATATAACTGAGGAACATGTAACTCCTATAACTGAACAAAATTGTAGAAGGCAATAAAACAGGAAAGGCAAAACACATATTTCCGTCCCTACCTTGCCTCTGAAGGAGAAAGCTCTGCTAGAGACTAAGGCCAAAGCGAATCAGGCTTCGCTTGCCTAAATCAGAATATCTTGGAACTTACTGAAGTCATATGGGTTGTAAGAAGATAAATCTCTGAGAATCTGGTCCTTTGGTACCTAAAATAAAACCTGGGTGTAATTTGAAACCCAGTACCAAAACAGAGACTTTGAAGTGATTTTTTTAACCTGTAACTCTGGAGATGCCTGACATTTTCAGTTGTGATTTTCCCTGTTTCTCTGACAGTGGCATAAAGATAGAACAACTCTGTAGCACAGAGAATATGGAAATCAGTTTTAAGCTCTTTCATTCACACATATTTTAAGCAAGACGGATGAGTAACACACATTTTTATACCATAAAAGGGGGTGCCACCAATATATTTCCTCAAGACACCTCTGAAGATAAAAAAGGGAGCTCTGCTCTGTTTAGTGAGTGAATGGACAGAAGTGGTATTATTTGGAAGAGGAATCAGAAATTACTTGCAAAGCAGACTGTGAGATCCAGCTGGTCTCAGCCACTTCCTTAAAAAATAGCACACAGCTTCCCGCTCAGTGTATGACTTTTTAGGCTCTTTAGACTCCTTCTTCTCTTCCAAATTCTGCTATAGCACTAGATTGTGAAGTCTACTCCTGAGACCAAGTGTCTAAACTTTAGGCATGAATCTCCTACTGAACCTGTCCTTGAAGGCTGGTCATAATTCCACACTGGTTCAAGCTTTTGTGGAATATCTGTTAAGATGATATCATTTGATAACTTGCTCTCATATTTGCATGAGGCTTCATAAGGAGCTGGGTAAGACAGCAGACATAAGCAGTGCCGCAGGTTGTGGTAGAACCCCACCATTTCTTCTGCACTGCCTGGCAGGTGTCAGGTAGAAGGGGGTTTACATCAGGCTCCGCACTGGCTATGCTTTCACTCCAGTCTCTACTTACACTGCTCAACTTGGAGTCTCAAAAGGAAAGCAAACACCCCAGATCCTATCTCCTATCCAAGCTAGCCTGTGTTTCATTGATTTCTCATGTACTAAGCCCACAGTGCTACATATATATAAAAGTCAAGGGCTGAAGTTCCAAGTCAGTCATCCCCTGTCCCAGCTAGAACACAATTGTAGTTTGTGGTATAGATAGGAGCTCATCTTGTTAAAATAGCTGAAATATGATCAGTATTTGTTCACACTATAAACTGAACGACACTGTAATCCTCTCCGCCGATGCAATTTTGTTTGTAAGTAAGGGCAGCAATTAAAGATGCCGTTAACCTAGTGATGAGCATGTTTCCATCCTCCACGTGACTCTTGAGCATCTGTGTTCTTGTGAGCAATCCTGTGATTAAGTTCAAAATGTATCTAAAGATAATCTCCTAACTTCTGCTTTCTTAGTTTCTCAGCAAAATTATGTTTCTCTGTAACCTGATAACCATGCAATTGAGTATATTTAGCTTTTGAAGTAAAGCCACTTTTATAAATATTATAAATTGTACCTATTTACATATGTTCCCAATTCAAGACCAAGTTTTTTGTTAGGATGGACCCAAGAGATTTTCAAAATGTTATTGCTTCAGGCTCTGTAGGAAAAAAGGGAGAAAAGGAAATGCTTTGTATATCTGAATGGTAAGTAATCTGAACAATAGCAGCCAAACTGAGTGGGGAATAAAAACAAAACAAAACAAAACAAAACAAAACAACAACAACAACAACAACAAAACAAACAAACAAACAAACAAACAAACAAACAAAAAAAAAAAAACAACAAAAAAAAAAAACCACTTTTTCCAGAGCAGAATCTCCTGGAATAAGATCTGTCTGAAATAAGATCTGTTCTTTATATCAGGCCTGGTATGTGGCAGTACACCCACACACTGCTTGTAAAAGAAAATCTAAGGAAAATCTATGTCCTTTGCTTGGAAGAGATCAACAAATGGTAGTTCTGGAAAAGACAGAAGTGTTTACTAGCTTTTTTCATGACCCTTCTTGAAAAGATCAGTTGCAATAGCATCTGCCTAGCACAATTAGTACCAGTGATGGAGGGATAAGATCTTAACCTAGAAGAGGAAATACAGAGATTATAGTTTTCACATCAGCTGGACCTGATGAGCTTTGTCATCCTAGGATATTAAAGAAGCAGCTGAAGCAATCACATTGCTCATAATGGTTTGCAAATTGGCAAACACGAATACCAAGTGGAAAAAGAAAAAGAAAAGAAACATAGTTCCTATATGAAGAAAAAGCAAAATAGCAGCTTGAGAAATTATAAGTCACACTTAATTTAATTTTTCCTGGAAAATTAATTAATTATTTTTTTTTTCCTGGAAAAATACGGAGGTACTTTCAAGCAAATGTTAAATAAGCACATAGGAGAACCCAAAGATATCACAGGCATCATAGATGAATTGATAACAAATTCTGTTAAGACAACGTAATTTTCTTCTGTGAAAGGTAACAGGCACGCTGAGTGGAGAAGAAGCAGTAAGAGTCACCTGTCTCGGTTCCAATAAAGCTCTGGCCGTTGTCTTAAACAATGTACTCGGAAGGAAGTGTTCTTCTAGTGGAAACTGCTGTAGGGTGGGTGCAGGACTGTTTGGAAATTGTATTGAGATTGTGAACTTCAGTGATTCTTAGTGGAAAAATGCCTGTCGAACTAGATCCTGCTGCAGTCTGTCCCAGACAAGTGCTGCTCACTCTTCTCAGCAGTGATTTAGCAGTGACTTAGGCTGTTCTTACTAAATCTGCAGCTGCTAGTAAGCTGGGGAGAGACTGCAAGTGCATAGGATAAATAGGAATAACAGTCTGAAAAAAATGCAGTTCAGTAGGTCAAGTGCTATACTCGTCCAAGAAAAACTAGACACTAGAAAAATACTAGATGTGGAATAACTGATAAGGCAGCACTAATGCTGAATCTGGCAGTCTCGGTGGCTCAGAAGCTAGACCTGAATCAGCACTGTCATGTAGTCACAAAAAGTGGAAGATGGTATGCTGAGGTTTAAATGAAAGTATAGTGTAGAAGATAAATGGGAAGCAAGTTTCATTCTACTTTGCAGTAGTACAACTTTGGCTGGAATGTTTTAGGCCTCAGCTTTGGGGGATACTCCTCAAGAAAGCTGTAGCTGATATTAAGACCATTCAGAAGAGGACTGTGTAAGGGACCTTTTAATTTCTGTGCAGAATGAACAGACCAGGATTGTATTGCTTAAAGCATTGAAAACTGGCAAAGCAGTAAAATCCTGCCCAGGATGGACAGGAAAAGAAGTAAAGGCCTGTATAGTAGCAAAGAAGGTTCAGGTTAGACATTAGAAAATCTTCCCAGTGATAGGAATAACGAAGCTCCAGAATTGTTGACTTAAGAAAACTTTAGTCTCCAGCACTGGAAGTCTTTAAGGACACTGTTGAGAAAAAGCACACGAGTTATTTAGCTGTGTGACTGCGGGATGAACCTGATGATCAGCTGAAATTTTTAGAACAGTTTTCTGTGATTTTGTAGAATAATTTTTCTCAAGCTGCTAATAACTTTCAGTTTTGGAGTAACAATAAACCCATTTGTACCGGCATTGTTTTTTTCATTAAGAAACTCCTACACATGTGTATATATACCCCTGAGTGCTCACTCTTAGAGGTTCTGACTTTGCAGCTCCGAGACAGCTGCTGCAGGGCAGCGCTGAGTCTGGTGCAGTTCCCAAGCAGCAGCTGCCTGCAGTGCCCATTGCTGCGTGCTGCTGTGGGGCCAGGCTGGCAGCCAGCTCGGGGACAGCCAGCCCAGGGACAGCCAGCCTGGGCACACAGGCAGCCTGCAGGCCTTGT
Organism: Heteronetta atricapilla; assembly: GCA_011075105.1. Taxonomy (NCBI): domain Eukaryota; kingdom Metazoa; phylum Chordata; class Aves; order Anseriformes; family Anatidae; genus Heteronetta; species Heteronetta atricapilla. The sequence continues at coordinate 11,138,555 of CM021741.1, forward strand.
GAAGCTGTTGGGCACGCTCGAATAAACAGCATCCCTGTGTGATTCAGAGGGTGCCTAACAGTTATGCTGGGGGCTGATTGGTGGTGTGAGCAGTGCCTTTGGTCTTGATGGCGGTGTTCAGCCACGCTGGAAAGTGTAGCATAGATCCAACCTGGTGAATGAGCATTGTCTCCAAGCTTTCACACAAAACATTAAAAGCCATTTCCAACCTCCCGATAATTTTTGCCTGTTTTGAGTGCTGTTACAAGCTAAGTTTTACCCACTCCTTAACACCTTAGTGTTCTATCAAAGATGAATTATTTTCCTAATGGCTTTGTTTAAAATGTATTATATTTCAGTAACGATCTTTATTTATCTAATTTTTAGGATAATGGATAAGATTTATCCAATATATTGTTTTTCCAAAACATAAATTACTTTTCTTAATGCAACAAAGTAAATATAAACTTAATAGAGCAGATATGGAAGATACATGGAATAAATATATTGTAGAGTTAAAACAGACACAAAGACCAAGCTATATAAGTATATTACCAGTACATATTTTGCCAATATATAAATACATATATTTCTAGGTTAAAAATATACAACCTGAATGAACTGCAATCTGAACACAGCCAGAGCTGTGGAGGAGGACACAGACAATCTGCTGTCACCATTGCTAAAGACTCAATGTACAATAAATGTGGTGAAAACTTACGAAGCTGAGTATAATAACATTAAAAAGAGAGACTTAGCTTCAGCAATCCTGATACCTTTTAGCACTAATGACTCTTTAGTGTCCATTGCTGCTTCGTGCAGGAAATCTCTCTTACGGTTACAACAATTGACTGACCTTCTTTGAGAAATAATATCCATGATAAAATGGAAAAGAATATGTTCTAGTTAGATACCAGCCTGTTGTCAGTCATAGGTTATTTTGGGAATCACGCTTCCAATACTGTAAGTCAAGCCAAGGTATTGGCTTCTGCCGAGAATAGAGCCTTATATAGGTTTATAAAGACTTCAGGTTTTCCACCAAGAGTTTAAAAATATCTAAAAAGATTTTAAAACATTTACAATTTATAACATATCTTGAAATATTACAATTAGTTATTCTAAAGCTACTCAAATCAAGATTATTGTAATTAAGGAGATTGCTTATTCTGTAGTGAAGAATATTACATGTGCCTTTGTATGGCATTTGGATATATAATTCAGCAAGGTACTAAAACATTTGTTTAATGCTAGTATATACTTCAGGAAATACCTACATACCTCGCTGAAGTAAAACCTAAATTACTAAGAATAAACTTCTGGGTCAGATTGCCAAAAGCAGCTTTTCATTTTATTCCTTAACCAAATTTGCTTATTGTTAAGGGTCAAAGCATAACACTTTGGAAGAATTCCAGCATCTTTGCATATCTCCAAGCTGCTAAAGACTGTTCTGCTGGAAGACAAGTTCTTCTGTGAGCGCTGGAAAAAATGAGAGGCCTGCTTTTGTCAATTTGTATTCTTTGTCTCTACAAATGCTCACCTACACCATCAAATTAGCAGTTTTTCTCTCCATGTGTTCTGAAACATCCTCAGACAGCCCTTGTGTATAGATTGGCAAGCTGGCCTCTGCTAAACAGTGTGTGGCAGTCTAATTGTACATCTGCTTCTCTCAGTGATGGCACTAATGCACATTTTCTCCTCTGAACAGCCTTCAGTTTTATTGAAACTTAATTATGAATGAGACTTCCACATTTCTGTAAAGTTTGGCTAAAATTGTCCGTGGGTATAAAACATCTTCAGGGAGATAGGACTCTGTTATTACTAACAATATGATACTGTAAGTTTCATTTTCATAAGAAACTAAGCTATAAAGAAAATGACTGTCAGCCTTAAAGAAATGCATTTTCAAGAGAGAGAAAGTCCTTAGGCTCAAGTCAATAGGCTCATTTCTTTCCTTGGCTGAGAATATCCAGATTAAAGCCACTGTCCTCAAAGAGAGCATTTTTGCCATCTTGTCTAACAAATTCCAGAGACAGTGACTTCCAGAGTGTAAGATGTTTCTGCTGGCTGTAGGTTTTCCAGAGGCACTGACAAAAGACAGATGGAAGGGAAGAATTAAGTGTGCACTGTGGAAAGGACTGGTGAATAGCTTTTGGATCCAACTTGGGTTCTGTTTTTCACCTTCTTTCCTTTCCTGGCCATTGGAGGGAAATAGATGAAAAAGTCCCTAAAAATGTGTGTTTAGATATAAAACCTGAATTTCTTTGAGGGAGTGCCTGACACTAGTGAGTCTCGTTGAAGGTCTCAAAAAGCAAGTGCCTGTTGTTTACTGTTTTTACTGAACTCCTCAAAAATGATTCTTACATTTAGCATTTGTGTCCTGCCCAGTAACTTATTTTCATAAACACGAACAGATTTAATTGTTAGTGCCTAACAGCCTTATGGCATGTTTTTACTAATCCCTAAATGACCCAAACCACACATTAATGTCACATATCTTCCTCTTTAGCCTTACAGGAAATTGTTTTTTCCTTATGTGGTTCAATGCATCATGCCAAGGGCTCTCACAAGCCATTTCAATCATTTCAAGTTTATCTTGTGGGTAGAATGGAAGTTAAAGCAGCTGAGGTTTATTGTTAGATATACTCAGCAAACAGCAGTGAATTTTCTTCCTTAGTTCCTCAGCCTGCTGGTTTCGTACCACGGAGAATATTCTCCTACCTCACAAAAAGGCTGTGGGACTCCTAAAGGAGCATGAGCTCATCCAAGAAAATACACTGAAGAGGTCCAGCTGTGTGAAGTGCTGTGCCCCATGGATGAGGTTTCACAAAAGCCAAGGGAACTCAAAATGTTAAAGAAACCTTCAGCAATTTGCATACTTTTTTCTGTTCTAAGCTCAGCTGGATCCCCAAATTCTGTTTTAATACATCTCACATCTTCTTCCTTGTTACTTTGGTTCAGACTCAAAGCATTTTACCAATGAGTAGTAACCAAAGTAATCCTTTTAGTCACCTTATAAAAGCAAAAATATGAAAAGTTTCTGAGACTAAAGAGTAGCCATCTCATTTTATTTCATGAAAATGGCAGAAATTAACTAGAATTATTAAGAAAGGAATAATAAAAGGTTGCAATAACATATTTTGTTGGAGGATGTGTTCTGTGGTAACTTTATGTCTACACAAATTGAGATAACACAACATCAGTAGGATTTTCTGATTTGAACAGACTAGGTGTGAAGAAGGCTGACAGTTCAGTCTGAAGGCCTCAGTACATTTGGTCAGTGCTAATAATGGTTCTACAAATGTTTCTTGGGGTTTCCAAACCTCCATGTTAGTGAAGTATTTCTTTGATTTATTTATAAACATTGTAAGTTATAATCACTTAGGACACACATTTTTACATCTCCTTTACTTGAATGATTCTTTGCTATCTGCTTAGAACTGTGCTTTACGTACAAGCTCTCCTTTCTAGAGGCTAGATTTTTACAGGACTCGTTGGTAATTGGCAGCTGATTCTCTTTGCATGTGATCAAAACAACACCAAGCTGCTAAAAAATAACAAATTTCCTCCCAGTTGCAGGATGTGTCTGGAAACTGTTTCCAAATAAATCAAATATATTTTTGGAGTTTACATGTATCTTGTGACATTGTTCCAGAATGTCATTGTAGTCTAGCTCACACCTGAACAGTTTTGCAGAGGTCTTATATTCCCGTTTGAGTTGGACTCGTGCCCAGATGCACCCAAGGGTAGGGTGCAGTAGGATGAGGTCTGCTTTCAGTAATACCAACTGCCAGTAAACTCAAGAGGCCTATTCAAAATAGAAACAGTTAAGCAGTACAGCCGCACAAAATTTTCCTGGCAGGAAAGAAAAGCGGTACCCAGGACTGCTATGTAAATTTCAAACTAAAAAAGATTCCCTCTGCTGTGGTAATCACACCATAACTTCTTAAGCCATCAAGGGGGGCTGCTTTGCAGTAATGTTATAGTTGCAAAGTAAAACTGTACCTCATTGAGTGAGGATGACAGAAACTCCAAAAGACCTTCTACTTTTTCCTCAGTTTCAAAATTGAATCATTTCAGTGGCTTCAGAAAGCCAGGATATGCTAATGAGTTTGTGTTTGTCCATCTTACTGTAGTCCTCCAATGTGATTTAAGCTATAGCAATGTTTAAGATGAGGTCTTTTGATACATTGGATGTTTGGGGACATTAGATAAGAAAGATTTTTTATTATTATTATTTATTTTATTTCAGTTTACTGGGAATGAAGATGTTGCAATTATTTGATGACCTGGCTAAGGAGCATTCACAGAAGAGACTTAGAAGAAGGAGCCAGCCTTCATACACAGTGTGAGTAACAAGACATAAAACAAATTTGTATTTCAGAGCTTTCCCTAGTTACAATAAAAGCAGGTTTTTCATAGGGAATCTAGAAAATTCAGAAGAATAGACCTATGGAAAATGTAAAGGTGTGAAAATCACAGATCTGAGAAAGTAAAAAAAAGCCACCTTTCTCCTCCAAGATGCCCTTCAGACAACAGCATGTAAAAATAAAAAGCTCATATAAACAAGCAACCAGTCAGACAGAAATCTAGACCCCGATACAGGTTTTGCATTGCTGTTGCTTCCTCTCCCTACTCTTGCCAGCACATCTGGCAAGACTGGTATGAGGAGACGGGAGAGGAAAGGAGCTCTCTTTGGTGGCAGTTGCACTCACTTCTGTTGGGAACTGATGGCTAAGGGGTACATAGCATTCTCCATGTGGCTCCATCCTGTGGTAGACCTCTCCTGTCAAATCAGTGACTGAAGGGCACACAGAAATAGGACAAAGGTACAGTTGCTCACTGATTATGTCCTCATTACCTGATGGCAAAGGTTCAACTCTTTTCAGTGCTAGAGCTGCTGATACCAGTAGGAATTCAACAGCAACCATAACTCAGAACACTCTCTCACAGGTCTTCTTGAACACTCAGTCTGATCTCACTGTGGGAGAGTACCTCAAACTGAAAATATAAACAACCCAGTAAAAGGACTGAAACCAGTTACTCAGCAGAAGAGAAACCCCATTCCTCCTTCACTTCGTTTAGTGATAAAAGTCACCTTGCACATTACAAGAGCTTTTTCTGCCTAACTGACATCTCGGCAACCCTGACGAGAACAATTTGACTTTGGGTGGATGTTGGATCTGTGGCAAGCATATAGTTACAAAATAAGTCAGGCTTTCCATCCATCGAGTGCATGTTCTATTTATGGCACGTTCCAGATTATGCAAGGATTCCCAGAACACTGCAGACTCTAGTTCAAAATTACATCTTCATAGCATGAAGCATATCAAACAATATTAAAAAAATCCCATTGTTGGCAGAAAAAGCATCATGCAGTTATATCTACAGAACAGATTAAAGTATTACAAAGATATGCTGTAAGGTATTGAAGAGTAGGTACAGTTCATTTTAATTTATTTGCTAAATCATTTTAATAAATTGCATATATAAAAATAGTAATTGCATAAAAAAGACGAGATAAATAGTTTACTATATCAAAAGTAGGATTTTTCTGATGTTTGAGAGTATGTATTTTAGAAGGTATATTTTAGAATGTGAATGACTTAGGACAAGTATATTGCAATCCTAGCATTTTCATTCCTGTCAATTTCCTTTCAAAATAAGGTTTTGAAAAAGTACAGTATCTTGCTATCCATTCAGCCATGGGATAGGAACTTTTAGTGAAAGTTTACTTGTTTTGTGATACAAACATCAGTTTTTTAAATGTTTGCGTTGAGAATAGTAGAATAATAGAGCTCTTTCAGCTGGGACTTAAACAATTGCAGTGACACATAAGAATTTGCAAACCCTTAAGAAAAGCAATACAACAGGAAAATTGTGCAAATACAAAACCAAAACACACATATCACTGAACATACCTCTTGTTTTTCTGAGAAAATACACTGCAAACACCTATATCTATAAAGTGGTTCCTGCCATTTCTTTTCCCCAACTCTTTTGTCATGTAAATTTGTACTTGTTTACATGTACTCAAGTAGGCCAATTGACAAAGCTTGTTCTGAATTTTCAAATGATGTACCTCTCCTAAAATGTGAGGCAGAAATTTCTGAGAGTCAGACTCAGTAACAGACATTATGAAAATTTGGCTGAGTTTTGTTAAAAACAGAGAAGATTCCTACTTGTATTACAAAGTTTATTATGTGAGTCATCACAGGTTTTCACTGAGAAATCAGTACAGACACAGCATTCAGTCAAGACTATTCAAAGATAAACTACAACAACCATTTTCATGCCATTGCAATCTGTCAGCCTTCACAATCTTGACTAATTTTTAAAAATGGATGTATTGTTTGGATGTCCTAGTTTATCTCAGAGGGCAGATTCATTCTGAACTCTGCTAGCCAGATTAGATTTGTAGGCTATCTAATCAAGCCAAGAACAATTTTTACTCTTTCAATATTTTTATAGTTTACCACACAATTGCCAAGCCTTGTTATGAAGTAAACCCTGTAGTCTAACAGTAAAAAACACCTAGAGAGATAGTCTGAAAAGTTATCTTCAACAATAAGTTAAATTACCAAAATACTTGGGCTTAACTCTAAGCTTGTATGAGGTGTCTTAGATATGCTACAAAGTAGAGTTTATACAACTGGAATTACAGATTTTACCCTCAGAGCCACCATTTGTGCTTGAATTAGAAAGTGGGGGATTAACGATGTTTCTTAACAAAATAACACTTGCCATTGTTAACAAAGCACTGAAGTCTCCCCACCTGTCTATAATATTATGCAGCGTTTCAGGCTATTAAAATTATAAAATTAGCAGAGAGAATGGAGGGAAGAAAGGGAGGTATTTCCAGGCTCCATTGTAATGTGATTTTTTTTTTTTTTTTTGTAAAGGGCAATTTTTCTGTAAAGGGCATTTTAATGGAATTTTTGTTTAGTAGTATCACCTATACTTTTCTTGTCACTCAAATTTTAATCTCCGAAGCATTATTTTTCCATCAGCGAACCATGGAAAGAAGGTGACATGAGCTTCTCTGTTACCTCTCCAATTATTCATCATTAATGGGCTGAGTTGCAATGTAAACCTGCATGCGTAACTTTAGAGTCAGAAAGGAGCCAGATTAGACAGTTTTAATTACCCAATAGTCATCATTTGAGTTCTCTCTTCTCATACCCTTTCATTTTAAAATCAAACCTCCAGTCTCACATGTTGGTTTTCTCACATCATCCATGAGATACTGGAATAATTTACACAAGGTGTGAAGTAGTCTGTTTTTAGCTATCTGTTACAAAGTTAGCAATGTTACTATTCTTACTGGGCACAGTGTGTAAGATATATTCCCACACTAGGAGAGTATTTAGTAAGGTCACAAGGATGCCCAGTCCTTATCAAACACATTCCCTGGAAACTTGGCAGGGATTTCATTTTACAAGAATTCAGGGGCAAATCATTGGTATTGTCTCTAGATTTAGTTCAGTTTTTCAGTGATTGTGCAGAAAGAAATTCATAGTATCAACCTGGAAAAGATTATTTGTTCTCAGCTGCATTAAAACTCTAGTTTTGCTTTAAATAAATTGATTTTAAATTTAGTTAATTCTCTAACTTCAGTAGAGTTGCTTCACATTTACACTACTACAAATGAAAAAGAAGCAGGCTGTATTCATACCACTGAGATTTATTTTAGTCTGATTAATCATTACTTAAAGAAGAAAATTGTCATTTTTGTGTAATTTTAAAGATGTTAACTTCAATGCCAGAGACAAACACAGAGCAATATGCACAAGAATTAGATACAAATATTTTCCATGTTGGAAAAAAAGTTTCTGTAACCAAAAGAAGCATAAGCCATAGAATTGCAACTCTAAATGGAAATAGAATCCCACAGAAAGAAAGGAGGAATTAGAGTGCTGTGCCTACCTCTAATATTCTTTGGAAAAGAGGGAAACCCCTCCCTATTTTTTTTTTTTCTTGCAATTTTTCTGACTTTTTTTCAAAGTCTCTGTCCTGTCAAAAGTGTTTGTGCACAATGAGAATGTTGCCAGAAACAGAGAACTCTTGCAACCATTGGCTGTTGTTGCAGGTCACCCAGACAGTCTATATGGTAGCAGGCTCTCCAAATTCTGCTGCCAAGCTGGACTGAACTATATACCCTGAAAAGATGTATTAAATAAGACATGCTGCCGTGGAAAAAGATGTGGTCTGCTGTACTCCTGAGGATCAGAAAAGAAGGGTGAACAAGGAAAGTCTTATTTTAGGGAAGAATCTTTTTTTAAATAACTTACTAGGAGGAAAAACAAACAAACAAACAAAACAAACAAACAAAAAAAGAGCAGGAACAGAGTTAGTTATTACCATCTGCAAAAGCTGGATATAGCCTCTGAGTATGATTTAAATGAATGAGGGAACTCCAGTCCCTCTGAGAATATGAGAATGTACGTAAAACTAAGTTATGAAACTTAGCAAATATATTGAATTACATATCCTGAAAGCAGAATTTATACAGGTAATACACAATACAAAATATTTGCTATGATATCATCATTCCTTTCTTTGCCTATTTGCTGCACATGGAGACCTACCCAACTCATCCTCAGCAAAAAGCTGGAATTTGAAGCTGGATAATTCATTAATTTGAATTAACAGGAAAAGGGGTAATGCCTAGCTTTCACCTTGTACTACACCTGTCCAAATTAGTGACTAAGAGTCACCAGGAGTCTTTTTCTGCCCAGACACATACTGTTAGGCAGCATACACTTTACAGCATGCAGCAGTGCTCAGGAGGAACAGCTGGCTAAGCTGCCAGCTTGTACTCTGCTCTCAGTGTTTTGTCTTCTCCCCCAGCATTCAGGTATGGCATCTTGCCATTTGCAGCGAGTTCTGGCCAGAAGACAGCATTTGGATGCAGCCCCACTCCAGAAGTCCAGCAAAATAAATTGACTCAGCCTATTTGTCAGAATAAAATCTTCTACCAAAGGATACCCTTTGTCAGAAGATGACAGTACTGCAGAGGCCAGCTGCACTCAGGAAACCTGCATTCTGTTCCATCAGATTTTTTCTGTGACCTTGAGCAAGTAATTAGCTTGTTTATGCCCTGCTTGCTGCCTAAATATACTTGCAGAGGTTCTTAAAGGTAAGATTGCAAACCCCTCAAATATAGTGGCACTATATTTGAGGACTGGAGCACTAGAAAAGTGGACAGATACTAACTTTTTTTGGAAGCACAGATTTCTACTTCAATTATCAAAATCCCCCAACTGTACCAGAGTTCGAGTATGGGGGTCAGAAAAGGCTGTGATAGCAGAGTGTCTTCAAACTCTGCTCCTGGGTAATGAACATGTCTTCTGACACTTAAACAACCTCTGCTGGCTGATAAGCAGCGCAACGTCTTGCCCTTCTGGCCTACAGAAAGGGTCACCACATGTAGGGCCTTTAAGTTGTTCTGGGAAATGCAGAGCTTAGAAGACTTCAGCAAGAATGATACAGTTCTGTGTTATATAATTATCATTTCTCCCCTAAGACACAAATCTCCCAGATGGTAACGTACCCTGGCTTTCCTCACGTGAGAGTCACAGTGCTCTTTGTGCAACATTGCTTCTGGAGCTCACGGTTCAGTAACTTTCTATCTGCCTTGATTGTAAGTGGCACTGTCAACGCTCATGCCAAAAATAAACCCTCCTGACTAATGACATGGATATTCCACAGGCTTAGAGTTATCTTTTTATAGCAACTCTTTGATTTCAGATACAAACGTCTGCTATTTTTGGCACAGGGGCTCAGAGAAACTTTCATGATCTTTAGCCTACATGACCAGTTTTGCACACAGCTCAGGTTCTGTCAGAGTGCTCATGGCTTTTGTTAAAGATAGGGAAATATGTTTATTCTACTGGATATTTGTACTCACTAGAAAAATGGCTGCCCTAAAAAATTGAGACTGCTATTGCATGAGGTTTTCCAAATTGTTGCTAGGATATTAAGGATTTGTCACTTCAACAAGTTTTAGAAAGACTGATGGTTTGATGTTTAATGTAACTGAAGAGAATAATTTTGAATTTAATTAACTAGAAGTGAAAGATAACCATGGGATGACAGATGCATTTCTTCATCTAATGACCTGGAGATGTGTTATTTATTTATTTATTTTAATAAGAGAATGTGGTACCAATGGCAGATGCCAAATTCACCCACTGATAGAAAATCACTGTTTATTCAATAGCGCAGATGGAAGATGTCCATATCCAACACTCTTTTAAAAAGCATATTTTCCTTCTAATACCAGCTATAAACAACAGTAGAAGCTACTGCGTAGGCAGAGCTCTTGTTTTTTTACCCCATGTCAGTTCAATACAACTGGATAACACAACAGAAAAATTGTGGCAGCACCACCAGATTTAGTCATTGTTATCAATGTTGTAGTGAATTACGTTTCTGATGTTTACTCTTGTAGTCAGAGCCAAATCTCAAGGAAATATGTATTACTCCTAAATGTTCTGTAGCTTTAAAAATGTTTACCAGATTGCAGCTAGTTTACCACAGTCAGTACAGAATCTGGAAGGTATTTTAATGTTCTAATCCTTATATAGCTTAATATCATTGGTAAGATTTTTAAACATTTGCCATTTTCATGATAATAGTGTCATCTATAGCCAACTAAATAGTATCCCCAACTATCAAATCTACTTTTACCTAAGAAAACATACTACCAGGAGGTACAACAAGTAGGCACTCAGAAAGTACAGCTTTAGAAGAGATAACAGGCCATGTGGGAGACCACAACTGGAATACTGTGTCCAGTTTGGGGTTCTCCCAGATGTCTCCAGTCTAAAGAATCCAGTGGAGAACTACAGAGATGGTAGGGAATGTGAACATACAATGTGTGAAAAGAGGCTGAGGTATTAAGGTTTGCTTTGCCTGGAGAAAGGAAGGCCAACACAGAATGCATGTGTCGTCTTCTGCAACCTAAAGCTGGTGCTTATAAAAAAGACAGCAATGGACTGTTCTCAAAAGAACACCACAAAAGCACAGAGTCATAGTCACGAGTTGCAACAAGGGAGAGGCATAGGAAAATATTCTTCATAATAAGTGGTTAAGCACAGTGACAGATTACCCGGAGAGGCTCGAAAACCTCCAAGGTCAGAGGCCGTAAACCCAGCTGGCAAAGACCCACATCAGCAAATATAGTTACAGTAGCTTCTTTCTGAGCTAAAGCTGATGATTGCCTAACTTGATGATTTCAACAAATAGTTATGGAAATTGTGGCAGAAATTGTTGGTTTTATATGGTCTAATTTCAATGCTACTTCAGTTCTATGGGATTGCAAATTTTTTTTTTTCAGCTTGCCTTCAAACTTGGTATCTGTAATGCTAGTTACTGGTGTGGTTTATTTTTCATTAATGCCTACAGTTCAGAAAGTCTGTAGTTCTTGAACTTGCCACTATACAGACATAGAACAAAGACACCAGTCCTTACACATTAATCGTGACAGGCAAATGGTGGGAAGGTAAGAAAGTACAGTGAAAAGAAATCAGTGTCTGATCATTAGAAAAACTGGAACAGATCCTCAGCTCTCAGTTTAATATTTTTTTTCATAGAAATTTCTTGCTCATGTTCCATTTCTGATCAATATGAATTAACAATCAATCAATGTAATAAAACTACAAGGGGAAAAATAGTATTAATGACACTTCTACTGATATATGAAGTAATTTTAAAAGTGAATTTTACCTGTAGTCTGTGATAGGACCCTATTTATTCTGTAAATAAATATGGCCCTAAACACCAGTGCATTAAGGCTGCTTAAGGCTGGAAGTAGGATGATTCTATGTTGTCCTGTTTTAGTCAGGTATACTTAAGGTATATGTTTTAAGATTATTGAATACAATTAATTTCACAATTACTTTGAAAGGATTGAATATCTGACCAGATTAAATTCAAAGCCTGGGCAACAATCACTACATCTGAACGCAGAGTTTCATACACCTATTTATTTTAGCTGTTCATTAATGTTAGTATCCACTGGTTAAAGTTAAAATTCAGTCCTTTATACTTTCCCCTTAAGGCATGATATCTTATGAATTTATACATGCATGTTAATCCAACTAGTAATTTGTTCCTCTCCCTCTGTGTATAATCTTCCTCTTCTTTTAGCATTTGACCATTTCAAACACTCAGAGACAAAAAGCTCCTACTGAAAGCTGCTCCTCTCAACAGTAAAAAAAAAAAAAAAAGAAAAAGAAAAAGAAAAAAAAAAAGGATCGAAAACTTACTACCATTGTGGGATAACTTAGGTGAAAAATTGTTTTATTTCTAAAGCTGACATATCATATATATGTGTGTGTGTGTGTATATAGCCTTATGCTTTAGGATATTTCTGCTTTACCTTTTCCAGGCCTCTACAATCATGTCTGATAACTGGAAACAACCCATGGAAGAGTATGTATCATCTTTTCACTGTGTCTGTCAGGAGGTGCTTTATCTAGGGAAAAACAGAAAACAAACTCAACTAAAATTAATAGAGAGTCATAACATACATTGTCAACCTGAATATGGGCAACAGAAAAATACGTAGTAAAACAATGAGCTGTTTTGTAGCAAAAGAGGCTTTGGGAGGAAGTTCCCTTTTTTTACCTTAGAAACTCAGCAGTGATGTTCAGTGGTGACACTAGTCAGCAAAAATATTGAAATACTGCTAAGTATTAAAGCTTAAGAGAGATACACCACCATGATCAGAGAGGAGCTGCATTGTCATATGCCAGATTCCTCTATTTTTTATTAATTCTGTAAAATAGGAAATTTAGAAAATTACACTGGAAGAAACTTTATTTTCTATACTCTTGTGGACAGAACAAATCTCTTCTGGAGAGTGACTAACAGGTTTGTGTGGGTAAGGAAATATATCTCTTTTCCACTACATCCTGTGTGCAAACACTTCAAAAATATTAGTCTGCGTGCAGAAAGACACTCCAAGATGAGGACGTGCCTTTCCCTTAAACAGAGAGATGGTGCAGATCTCCTTTGGAAAGCTGTGAACAGAATCAAAATGAAGCAGTCAATCACAGCACAACATTATAAAAAAGGTCCCAGCACCATTTTTTCAGCTAAGGAACAGCGTTGCACGCCAGTAACTGTCTGTTGTCTTTGATTCACTCTGATTCTGTGCCATGCTGTAGCTGGCTGTATGTATTGTTTAGCAAATTACATTGTGTTCAATTTTTCCCTAAAGATCTGTCGTAAGAGGACACAGAGCTACTGCAAAATAGCTAGCAGACTTAAATTCATACCATTAATGTGCAGTAATTACTTTGTAAACAAACTCTGGTTCAGACTGCTGCTCATCTTCATATTGATTTATCAGTTTATATACTCACTTTAAAGAATGATAGTTATAACCTACCGTGGAGAATTTTCTGATATATTATAAATACCCAAGCTAAGTTTCTGACTATATTGCACTAGTGTGAATTCAGTGACACCAATGGAATAAGAATTCCTCCAGATTAATCCTCAACAAGAGGTCAAAACCTTGATTCTTTTCTTTTTTTACTGGCTTGGTTGTCTGTTTTTAACTGGGAACGCTATTTATACAGAATGCTATTTAAATACAGAAGGTTTATGATTATGCTATGCAGACTGAGATAAACAAAGAAAATGAGAATGCTTGGAACAATATACAGCAGGCTGCTGTGTAGAGGTGGGTGATTCTGAATTCTCTTCATTTGGAAGAGACCCCAGGTAACTCCAAAAAATGTGAATACATTTATACAAACTACAGATAACTCATAATTAATGTCTGAAATCCCCTTATAGTTTAGTCTTTAAAGGGAAAGAATGAAAATAACTATCAATTATAGAGTTCATAGGGCAATGTTAGACTGTTTTTTACAGATTTACCAGTTAGCTGTTTTCAGTTTATTTCCAAGATTTTTTAAAGTACTTGGTGTCAAAGGTGAGCATCATTGTTTGAGTACATCCCATGCAAACTGTCAAGCACATTATCTTTAGGGAGGCTTTTCCTATCCCCAGTTTGATGTGCTAGGTGGAAATGAGAACTCTGCTGACAGCAGGCCAGATGACTGATAAAGTACACATCTAACATTGAGTCAAATGCTCCACAGTCCCAACATATACACTTGACAGAGAGACAGACATTTGTGTAATTAACATTTGGCAAGCAAGAGGCAGATAAGTATTCAGTAGGAGGTTTACTGAGAACTGAATAGTTCTAGTCATCTCTGTAATACATGCACCAGCTGCCAGTCAGAGCTGGGAGATTTCTCTAGACTGACAGAGTCATGTGTATTCACCTTTTCTTAGCTCACAGAGGAAGAACTCTGTCTTTTGAGAAACCGACATCAACAGACTTCTCAGCAGATGGGAACACAAATTAGCAAATTTCTAAATGTACAGGCTAAAGGTTAGAATCACAGTAAGCTTACCTGGTGTAAAGTATTTCCATAATCAGAACTATAAAAGTCTTAAGAATTTGTACTGAAAAATAGATGCACCAGAAACAGTTTTGGTAGAAGTCCTCATTAAGGCTCCTTGCTTGTTTTCTTTTGTTAAAAATCAAGAGAGGTTCTGCAGGTGAAGCCCTAACTACTCATGGCAAAGGATGCAAAAGCAGAATATTTCTACCTTATCTTAACAACGGGCATCTCTGAATATAGCACCTCTGTTCCTCTCACCTCCAGCTTTCAACAGTAAATTCACTGCCTCTTTTTGGGAAGAGCTGTGGTATTTTTACCATAAAGCAGACAATGCTCAGCATCATATTTCAGACAGGTTCTCTTGCCCAAATGGTCTGAGTTATGAGGCATCAGCAACGCAACCTGTTAGTTTCCTAAAACAGAAGTCTGGAAAGATGCCTATATTCCTAGGCAGTGAAACTGTTATCACTATTGTCTATTCAGTCTTTGATTAACCGAAGAGCCTAGAAATTCTATGCACAATTGATATGCCCCCTTTTTGTATTTATTCTAACTATTCTATTTCCCACCTATATTTGGAGAAAAAAAATAAATCCAAACATGTCAGGTGATTGCTCATGATCTGTCTCATATACCGAGGGACCCACATCTCAGATACCACAGGTACCACAGTCCTTGGCTTTGAGAAAAGGCAGGGTACAGCAAGAAGAATAAAGAAGAATAAAGCTTACTGGGATTAAAACTTTAAATACTGGGAAAATAGATTCCTTGCCACACACAGTCAACAATGACAAAATGAAGGAGTCTATAAACACCTGGCTTTAACCTATAGAGAGGCAGAAAACCATATTCAAATGATAGAAGATGTTCCTATAGTTTTGCTGGCACAAATGCACGAAAATAATTTAATATATCAAAATATGTAGCCCTTCATTCTTAAATCATACTTTATTTCATTTAAACTGTTCCTGGATAAGCCATTTAACTTTAAAAAGGGCTGATGGAAGTTCAGAATTGCCTTACATAGCAAATTACATAGAAAATTAAGGTTTTTCATCCCATCCCGGAGAAAGAAGATAATTTGCAGGGTTTATTTCCTTGTAGTATTTTGATGATTACCTCCAAATGTTCCAATTTTTACCCTACAAAATTGAAATGTGACTGTAAGACTATGAAATGTGTGACTATGAAACATTCAGTTTAGCCAAACCAACATAAAATTCCTTCATTTTTCATATTTATGAAAATTAGAGTTTTATACTCTACTGAAAAGGTCGTAAATGCTTTGAAACTTTTTTTTTTTTTTTTTAAAAAAAAAGAACTACCTTTTCATAAATTAAAAATGACCACTTTAAATTACTTTCAGATACAGATTGTTCTATGCTGTAGCTTGGCAGGTTATAGGTTTTACAGACAAGCTATAAATCCTCCAAATAGGCATCAATAATAGAAATAATTACCCAGTCTTTATAAAGCAGTGTGAACAATTATACTGCAATATAAAAATCTATTTCCACTATAACCAGCAATGAATCAGATGCCCATTAATGAATAAAGGTTGTGAATCATCATCTTTAAAATATTTAAGACTATGAAATGCCACAGCTTCTTAAAATCCACTCCCTAGCTTGTATAGGTTAATGATGTCATGACCAGAGATGGTTAATAAGTGGAGTTTGGATTCACTGACCTAGCTTGGGTATGTCTGCTGTGCACCAGAATTGTTTTGGTATGGATTTGAAATCCAGTACAGCACGGTATCAGCTAACTCTTAAGGACACAGTCCTTTTTATGGTACATTGGGAAGGTACTGTGCTCTGACTTCAAATATACAAAGTCATACATTTTAAAAAGATATTTTCACAAAGCAAAGGAGGCTATTTAACACAATGACACTTGTAAGCGGTTTCTTATTTTATCCAAAACAATTCACTCATCCATCAGTATCCAATTAAATGTGGTATGAGTCAGATTGTAATATTGGCTGCTGCTGACTAATACAACAGGTCAACATCTATACATAGAACTATTCAATGATGATACAGTGATTGGCAACTTCAATTAGAGACAGTGACCGTGAGCACAGTATATGTGTTCTAAGGATATGTATTATTATATTTAGCCGGATAACATGAGAAGCCAATATATACTATTAGAACTTTTCTATTGAATAAGCCTGATTTAGTATTGCTTGCTAATATTTTGTAGGTTTTGATTGTTTTGTTCCTACTGTATCAAGTATGTTCTTCCCTCACTTACAGAGGAGTCTCAGCAAAATGAGTATTTGGTGTGTATGCCTAAAAAAAATGTAGATAATAAATTATTTTTAACTTCATGCTTTGATAAACATTTTATAAGACGTAAACTACCTCATCCTTTGCAAGAAGGAACATAAGGTTTACAAATCAGCAGAGACCAAAGGAAAAAGACTAGCATGCAAGAAATACTTCAGTAATTTTTAAATCAGTATAGCAAATTTATTTTTCAGGTCAGCACATGATTTGCTGTTGCTTTCTTTCCCTTAGTCAGTCCTGGCTTACACTACCCCTAGTGTAGTTAAGATCAATAATTTAATCTAAAATTGAAATGGATTTCAAAAACTCAGTTTGTGTTTTCAGTTTGAATACTGTATAGACATCAAGTAAGCTGATTGTAAGCATAAGTGAAATAAATTGAAATGAAAAACACAAGAAAAAAAAAAGATAGGATTAATGCAGTTGTTCTTTTCATTTGGATTAAGTTAAACAGAATAAGAACATGACTTCCCAGGTGTTTTTTTCTTTTTTCTTTATATTACCTGTTCTTGCATACTGGAAAAAAAAGGCTTCTTACAGTGCTGTCAGTTATGTGGAATGACTCACAGAGACTTTAAACACCATGAGTTAAGTGTTAGCCTTGCCTTTGTGTCTAAGAACTGGCTTCCATCCGGACCACTACTTCATGTTAGAGTCCTATCCATGACAGCAATACTACCCTATAGGTAGTAGCTCTAAAGAAATAACACCTATCTACAACTTGGCAGAGAATGGGATGTACTTACTTAGGGATTCTAGACATGGTCCAGCTGGAGTTGACTAGCCAAGCAGATATTCCTCTCTTAGTAGGGCTAATTAGTACTGCAAAGTGCTGACTTACTACTGTCTAGCTCTGGACTTAGCTCAGGTATCTCTACATTGTACTGCATGCGCTAAGCTGAGATTGGTCATATATTTAAATTGCTGATGAGAGAGAGCCCCATATGCCATTAAAACCTATCAGACATGCAGACTGTGAGTACCAAGATTGACAATAGTGCACAATTCTCTAAAAATAAAATTTGCACTGCATAAAAGACAGTTTGTCAAGTCACAAACACCTAACCTAACTAATTTTGGATACTTCTTATGTCCTTCTCCTTATAATTCTGCAAACGAGGCTATAAAAACATTTACAGTTCTTTCTGTAAGTCCAATGATCACCTGCAAGACACAAAAAACCTGTTTCTGAAAATTTACCACCTATCTTGCCATTATGATTGCTTCTTTTTTAAATGCAGTGCTATAAACATAGCAAAGTCTCATTAATCTTTCAAATACAAATGTTAGACGTCACTCTCTTTCAAGAGTAGATTTGTAGTCAATAGAACATTTCTAAGTTAAAAATATCTCTTTAAATGGTCTTCTCAAAAGATCACATTCTTGGTATAACTAGATTAATGTTGCAGTTCTGAATATGAGCAAGAAAATAATGTATATCGAAGGCATTTCATTATTCCACACTGAGAGGAAAGAGGACTTTAATAAGGCCTGTCTGTTCCATGCAACAGAGTTTAAGTTAATAGCTGTGAACTAGCAGCAGTTGATGGCACATGTAACCCAGTGGCTTGCACACTCTCAGGATTCCTAGGTTTTATCTGCTCTGAAGATTACCTGATCTCAGCAAATTTTCTCACTTCCTCACCAGTTTCCCTTTCTATCCTTTATTCCCTTTTACATATTGACATTATATATACTTTGTTTTTCTGCATTGTATGTAGTGCACAGGAGAACAGCCATGACAAGAGACTCCAAGCTGCACACTTCTATGACAGACACAAATAGTTCCTTACAGCTGGTTTTCTCTGACTTTATTTACCAAAGCTATACCAAAGTCCCTGCATGTCTTACTTCTTTCATATTCACAGGCCCCTTATTTAAGCACAATCATTTAAAACGTATGTTGTAAAGAAAATAATGAAATGAATTTCACCTGTGAATTCTTAATTCTAGAGTCAATGGATGGACTCATCTGGTTTCAGTATGCAGTAAGAAAGTTGAAGTGAATATGTCCTAAGTGAACAGTAGAAAACAGTCAGATAATGTCATTGAGATAATGTCAAATAGCAAATACACATATCCTGAAAAATAGTCAGAAGTTCCTCCTCAGTTACTTGGTGTCTTAAGATTATAGGGTCTTCCCCCTGAACAGTATACTTTGTTTGTCAGTAAGGAAGGAGGAAGTAAAGACATTAGTTTTATTATCTTGAAATAATGTCCTAACCGACTTAGGTTGGTATCCAGCCACGTCTGAAGCCATCCAGTACTGGGAAGAGTTAGGAAAAAGTTTTCATGAATGTCCCAGCACCAGAGTTTCAACTTCTGGAAGGCACTATGTGCCAGACATATTCAAACCAGAACTTGTGCATAGTTTTTCAAATAGTTTTCCACATTGTTCCCAGAAGAAATATTTCTGGTCTGATGCCGTAAGCCTTTAGACATCCATGAGACTAGATAGTTTAGAGGATTCATGTGTTTTCCATTAGTGATTGTACTTGAGATACTGAAATAGAATCACATCTTAATTAATTTGCTTCACAGTTTCAGCACCAAGTGTTGATAGAGGAGACATCTCTGTTTCTTTTATATGAGGAAGATAGGGCAGACCTATTTTGTAACAGGATTTTGATTTTATGCAAGCCTCACCTGAAGAAGATAGCTCAGAATACCGGAAGGTATCAGAAATCATTAGTTTATCCCACAATATACATATTTTTCTATGATGTTAACCTAGTTTTTCCTCCTTTCTCTTCTTCTACTATATGCTGCCTTGAATCTTTTTGCCAGATAGTTTCTATTAACTTTAACAATAATGTAAAAATAGTGCATTCATAACATAACAATTTAGAACTAATTTTGTCATTTGCTTTCATTTCATCAGCTCTAAACTTATGTGCATCAGATGAGATTGCTCCAGCTGAGGTACAAATGAGCTAGAATTTCGCATTTTGGTGGCCCCTAAATTCTATTTATAGAATCCTTTCCAACAATGAATTCATCTGTTCAGAAAACAAGGTCTGACTGTGCTCAAAAATAAGTTATAATGAACCATGTCAGCAAATATTAGATAAAGGTGGTGCTGGAAGAGGGAAATGAATACTTCAAGTTCATTTATGATTTATGAGTTCAGAGTTGAAATGGAAGTGGTGCATAATAATGAGCAATAGAAATAGCTTGTTTGGAGAGTGAGGATGAATAGAAACTTTCAGCTTGAATAGACTATTAATAGATCATTGATCTAAACCATTACTGCTAAAAAAAGTTCAAAAACTGCCTATGGATAAACAAAAATATACCCTATCAGCTAATAGCTAAAATACTCCTACATTGCCATAAGAATATAAATCTATAATCCCTAGATGCCATCTTCAAAATCAGAATCAGACTTTGACATGTGTATAAGAAAAATGTGTTAAAAACAGGCAGTGATGCCTCTAAGTTCACGGGAGAGCTCTTGAAGGAGCTAAGATTTTATGTAGTCAAGAAGCAGAGAAAACCTCTTAGGATTTTAAATTAAATAGGAGTTTAAATAGGAGTTTAAATTAACACACATTCATACCTCACTTCTTTCTCTTCACAGAATATAAAAATCACATCTTCATATTACAAAAATGTATTTAAAGAAGCCAGATCCTTGTACATGATTTACTGTGGTACTGGGTCACAGGCAGTTCTTGCTTTTCATATGTAGACTAAATGATGGTCCACATATATAATAAATGAAACTGCATAAATCAGATGGTCTAGCAAATAATACAACCTCTTTCTAGTGTATTTAGTCATTCTGTTACATTTTTTTTTTAGATAGGTAAATCCCTGCAACAGTTTACAGTTTTTCCTAGACTTAATTACAACATACAACTTCAGGAAAGTGTTGGGTTACAGCTAAGTCATTTGCTAGTTTTTAATAAAGAGGTAGCAGCAATTAAGCTGAGATCATGCTATCAATAGTTTGCATAAAACAGTGATTTCCACTAAAGTAGGAAAAAAAAAAAAAAAAAAAAAGTAGTAATTTAGCTGGACATCATTCAATATCTCTCCCAGTTCATACATAAGCACACTCTTACTCCACATGGAAAGCATAGAGTTAGTGTTGTGGATGTTTCCTTTTTCCCCATCAACACACATTGACAATTAGCAAGCAACCATTTTCCCAGGTGTGTGGTACCACTGCCAGATTGTAAGTGTACCACTGAGGACTAAGGACTTCAGGTACAGCTGTGTCAATCCACACCGCTGAAGTTTTAACAAAATATAAGGGCAGCCATGTGACTTTCTGTACAACACTTGGCATCTTGAAATAAAGCAAATAAAGAGCAGGTTCACTTGCTGCTACATGTATGGGGTTGCTTTCTGTTGCTTTAATTAAAAATCAGAACTTTACAATTCTTAACTTCTTTACAAATATGTAACAAAATACTAGAAAATTCTTCCAATAAGCTGAAAAGGATCTCTTACATCTGTAATGTGGAAGTGTTGGAACTCTTCAGCAACAGAAGTTTCTCTGAAGATTGTTTTCATCAGCAGGATGAATAAAAGATGAGTTGGCAGGTGAATAATACAGAAATATTTATTACTAGCATTCACTGAAAACAATGCTAGAATGCCTCTAAAAGCCTGAATGAAAGAAAAAAAAAAAAAGGCAACCACCACTATTTAAAAAATTAACTAGCACTCTAGCACTCCAGTAAAGGAAATGCAGATAATTGAAGACACCTACTTTTGTGTCAGGTGATTGGAAAAAGCACACAGGAGTTGAAGTCAAAATGTAATCGAACCCCCTTTTTCTTTTTGTAACACAGTTGGAAAAGGACACTGATGTGGCATTGTTTGTGCAGTTTTTACAGAGGGTCTTCTGCTCTCTTCAGTGTAATGTCACCAAAGAAACTTCCAGAGTTGACTAGTACAATCTATTCCACTGTAGCTAAAGATTACAAAGACACGGGGCTTACTTTAAACAGTCACAATAAAAATAAATAACTTTTTCAGCAGTACTTTTTTAAAAAATGGATCAGGGTCTTTAGGGAATTTACTCTCTACTTGTATCATAGTTATACAAAAATAGCAATTATCTCTTATTCATAAAAACAACTCTGCAAATGAAAGGTCGTGCCTTAGGAACTTGCGTGTGATATAACACCAAAAAAACCACTGTTGAACAGCATGTTTCCTTAATGCATGGCAACGTCAGAATTAGGGATGGATGCATAGCTTTTATGAGCTTAACACATGCTTGCCAAACAGCAGAGTTAACTCCATTTTATTTTGTTTAAATTAAGAAGGTGCAACATGAGCCCCAACCCTGGCAGGTTTTAATAATGACCTAGTTTCTCTGGATATCTAGTCAAATGACTAATATCACTTTTAATAGAGAGAGCATATCAAAGGTCTGATTAGCAAATATATCAAATGGCTTGGAGATCACAACCTGACCTAAGTCCAGGTGGAGAGCCAGTCCATGGAGTATCAACTCTAACCCAAACATAACAGCCTTATTGTGCCCCAATTCTGCCCATCAGTTTCATCTTCCAGTTGAGTTGCCAGTATTGTCTGAATTACTCTGCTTCCATGGTAAGCAGTTAGAGGCTCAAACATATCTCAGGGTGAACTTTGGTATTAAACAGAAGGCAAAGCTGGCCTACAAGGACAGTATCTCCTTTCATCTTTGATGACACAGAGGACAAAGCAATTATCCATATCACTTGGCATTTCAGATCTTTGATATTTGCTGTACTATTCTGTGTTGCTGTAACAGCAGCCAAAAGCCTTTTTTTTTTTTAAATTAAAACAAAACAAACAAACAAACAAACAAACAAACAAACTGCTGGCAGGATCACTTCAGCATGCACCAGGCTGAAAGCATGTCTTAGAATTCCCTCACTTGCTATCTGTTGAACATTACCCATCTCATATTGGTCTAAGACAAAGTGGTATTGCCCCTTTTTTCTTGAAGTATTTGCCCAGAACAAGAAACAGAAAATAAGCCACCATGGGGTAATGGGAAGAGAAGAAAGCAAGGGCTGGGGAGTGGAAAGAGCAACAGCAAGAATACATAAGAGATGCAAGCTTTGATAGTTACGGCAGCATCCAGCGCTGAAAGAATTCTTTCCAGGGGAAAGACTTGCAGATAATAATAAACAAAACAAACACAGATTATTTCTCAAGCCCTCATTTTATTCCAGAATACCAGCTGACACTGAGTTTGAACCAAGATCTTAAAACCTCTCTGTGAACACCAAGAGTGAACAGTAGATCTCCATCTCCTTACAGCAGCAAGTTCCTCATTTCACTATAATTTCCAGACTAGACATCTGTCTGAAACCTAACTTCACCTGCAGCATAGTATAGCCATGGGGCAGCTGTGGCCATCTGCAGCTTCTGAGCTGCATGACAGTGGGAGCCAGACAGATGGATAATTGTGGAGCAAAGATTTCCTCATCTGAGGAAGCATCTTTTCTTTCCTGTGCAATTGAAGACTTTAGGAAAGAGACTTTGCTTTCATGTTCTTCTATCTACCAATGCAGGACAAGGGAATTGTCTTCTACCAAGCTAAATCATCTAGGTTAGATAGGCCATTAAAGCGTAGTTTTGGCAAAGAGGTGAAGTTAATCAAACTCTTGCTTAGATTATCCAGTTTGGAGGGTGTTTTTTTTTCTTTTTGTTTTACAACAGCACCCAAAATTCATGTGTTATGAACACATATCTAATATTGAACAGAGATTAAAGTGGTTATAACAACATAGCTCTCCTTCTACAAAACTCAGCTGACATCTTCTGGCCAACCTCGGTTCTACAGGTATGAAATTGAAGATTTATTCAGTAAAGAAATGAAATTGAAATCCTTTTAGTGAAGAAAAAACACCTCAGAACTGCGGAGCATGAAGTCTTGATGTGAGAACCATCCTGCAGCAACAAAGGCCATTTCAGAGAGTGTAAAGCAAAGCACACTGAAAAAAAAAAATCATATCAAAGGCTCCATTGTTGGAGCTTACACCTCCTCCTCAGCTGACAGTAAGCCACTGGTTCCTAATGTGCATTCAATAGCCTACAACCAGAAAGAACTATTTCAACAGCTAGCATTTTTTGGCTGGTGCAAGAGAAGCAGGAAGTCAGTCCCAACTAAACAACTCTCTCTAGAGCAAGCCCCTATACAACTGGATCCACTTTCAGCAGGGGAGGCATGGCAAATCCTACCTGATCACTGTTCATCTTCTCATACAGACTTCTAACTCCAAGACTGTGTAATCTTTTTCAGAAGCACTGAATTAACCTAGGCAAGTTGTAAGAGTCTCACACCAAAGCTACATAAACATAAATGAGATTATCAGAGCATGCTTTATGACCCACTTATCTGCTGTCTGTGGTTCCAATACCTTTTTAAGCATTGCTCCTTCACATTTCTCCCTGTATTGTTTCTAATTAAGTAAAGCTCACCAGAAGGCTTTTTTTATTATTATTTTTATTTTTTTTTTATTTTTTTTTTTTACTCTTAAGAAATTAGAAGTGTCCAGTTAAGAAGTTTGTTTCTTTAATCTGAATAAAGGCATAATTTAATTTTTCATCCTTTCTACAATTGCTTTGGTCCCATACATCTTTTCCCTTCAAGTCATTGAAGAGCCTCAGTCAAAGCATTCTGCATCTGTACCATCGACAGACTTGAGCAGATGCCCAGATGCTTGTTAGCATGAAACTGTAGCATGGGCCAACGGGCCGTAACATTGCTGAACAGCAATTAACTAATGCAGTAAGAAATAAGACTCTCTCACCTGACATACCTAGAGAGATCTGACAGTAGCAGTCTGAATTGGTTCTTCAGGATAGAGACAACGATTTAGTAAAATTTCATGTGTTTTGTGTGACAATTATACTTCTTTGGAAGTTGACTTCTCAGCAGCAGATAGAGGAAAAATATAATTCCTATTCATGTCAATCCATGATTTGTAACCTTGAGAGAAACACATGCCTTGGAGTCTTACCTTTCTGCTTTCTCTGCTGCAGCATTACACCACAGTAATGAAGGGAACATAGAAAATTGTTTATGACAGCAGTGTGACCAATTGATAGCTGAGAAAACCACAAGATGTGCACAGTTCTACTTTCAGTTCTTCTCAGTACAATTATAGTTCTAAACAGAGACTCTGTTTGACTAAAATACCCAAAAAAATTTTTGGAGGTGGGGAGGGAGGAAAAAATTGTCCCTTAATTTCTCTTCACTCTCAAGAAAGGCAAACCAATTGGAATTAATGGAAACAAAGCTAAACCTCAAAGATCGAGTACTTGAACACTTGCTGTGCTACTGGTCCGTTGTAATTCAAGGATTTTTTAGTGTTTGTAGTCCTTTTTGCATATGTTTAAGACAATTTACATCATACACTTTAGGCAAATGTTCAAATGATTTTTAAACTGCAGGCAAATACTATGCATGTGAGCTCACCAAATTGAACATCTTTATATGTATTTCCAATTTTACTAAAGCACAAATTGGGTATTTTGGCTAGTGAACACCTGCTCCCTCTGCTGACCGAAATTTAGTGCACCTCGGTAGAATCAAGGTATCCTTACTTTTATGTATTAATAATTATTTCCATTAGGGGAAAACTGCTGAGGTACAAGTTTTGAAGCAAACTAGCAAAGCCTACTCAAACAATTTATTTTTATCTGAGCTTGAATATTTACCCTATCGGAACTGGAATCTAGCATATTTTCTGATATGCTAGATTCTGATAAAGTAACTGAAACATTAAGTCTTCCATCCCTTTAATAAAAATCACTTTCTAAACTTGAAACATGATTTAAATATTTTTATTTAAAAAGGAAAACAGTGATTTGGGTGAGTGTGTTTCTGACCATTGCTTCTTTAGACTGTTAGAGGAAAAAAACTCCAAACAGAACTGATAGGACCTAAAGCAAATAGACTGATGTTTGTCAGAACATACATTTTGGTACTGCAGGCCTTGTGTCTGGATGTGCTATCGAGCCTTCACATCAGCCTGCTTGCATAAGCAGATTAACACATTAAGTTCACTCATTTAAATGCTGTTGATTCTCCAAGTCACAAGATACTATATTTATTAATGCCTAAGCAGCTAAGTTTGTAGTTAGGCGTCTGATCCAATTCAAACTGATAGAATCATTATTTTCTTTACCATAAGTGATGACAGATTTTGTCTTGGACCTGCAGCAAATTCCAGGGACCATTTTCAACTACTATAATATTATCCTTTTCCACTGTAGGATAATTATAGCATTGCATGTTAAACTGAGCAAAACTAGCATGAAATTAGAAGTAGTATCCTTCTTACTGTCAAAAGGATTCCCTAAAACAATCATTATCGATTTGCAGTTGCAATTACAACAACCTACATGTAAGCATGTATCTAGGAGTAACACTTAGATAACAGCGGTACAATGACTTTCCAAAGACAACAAAGATTTTACCACTGGGCTCTACTTGAATTAGAAAACCATTTTTTAAATGTCTATATGCTAGATGGTTTGCTGTACTTCTGCATTTACAAGTTTGCTCTACAGAACAAGTTTTCTAAATAATCCTCATTAAAATTGCATTATTTGATATCAGCTCTAGTGTGGTCTAGCCATTTTGTTCCTCTAGTCACACTGTGAAGTAACTTCTCTATTAAGAGGTTGTTTAGAAATGCATTCCTCTACTGCTTTACGTCTAAAATCAAAGCAATTAAGCATGTAAAGTGTTGTATGAGCAAATGGAAATAGCCTCCTTAAAGCCAAAGGGGTTCAGGAATGCTGTGTAAGAGCACTTTTCTCCTCAACCAGTTGCCATCATGGTTTGCCTTTTTCTGGCATATTACATATTCTTTTTTTTTTTTTTTTTTTTCCTGGCATAAGAGATTTTTCTCCACAGTAATTTTTCTGCCTCAGGCAGGTGGGTATACTTTAAATTGCTGGGCCAAGTGACAAGAATTTCAGCATCCTCTTTAGCACCTTGCACATACCTAAAGCATTTCTGCACCAAGATCTAAGTCTCAGATTTCTCAAGCCAACCCTGCTTTGCTGATACCAAACACTACTCATTTCATCCAAAAAATAGAACTACCTGCCTCCAAGGTGAATTGCTACACATATTCCAATTCGTACTCAATGAAAAAACAGTAAATTGTTTTTCTGGAGCAAAGGTTTTATGTAAGAATGCATTTAGTGATTGCAGTTGTAATACTGAATTACAGGTAAATCCCGTATAGTCAAAAGCATGAATATTTGACAGGACATGAAAAACTATTTAAAGAGTCTTTAAAACAGATTAATTAGATGCCTAGAAAAGCATTGATAAGTTGTATATGGAGGAAAAGTATATAAAAAGGCCCAAATCCACAACTGCTACTAGTTTATGGCTAAGATCTCATTTGCTTAAAAGTTTAAGATGAAAAGTGAAGTCCTTTTTCATCTGCTGAAGTGCAGAAGGATAATGTTTTTATTTTAAGTGAAATGGAGGAAAAAAGTGATTTTATTTATATCTGCTGTGACACACCCACACAGGTTCTTTCGAAAGCAACAGCAGTAAACAGTCCGCATTTTTGCTGGCAACAATTACTGCTGAGCATAAACAAGGAAAAGAGCCACCGGAGAACACCATATGTGAAATTTAAGAAAATACAGCTAATTTGCAAGCTTTAGATCATCACCCTTGAAAACAGTATAAAATTGTTAAAAAATACACAAAAGAATACATTCAGAGCTTAGAACATACATTCATTAGAGAAAGTAACTGCAGCTATAACAAGCTCCTGTCCAAAGACAAGAAGTAAAGATTAAATGTATTTTAGTGAAACACCAGTACTTTTATTTCCAAGTCAAATCTGAAGAGAAAGGTGCTGCGTGCTTTCCTTATTTACCTTTAGATGTAATTCTGAACTTGTGGATCTGTCAAACTTCATTTAAATTACAGTTGATGGGTTTGATATGCAACACTTCATACATCAGTACTTAAGAAAATTATTTATTCTTTAAGCAAGTTGGTGCATAAATGCCCAAGTCTAGCTCTGTTAACTCCCAGGCAGGGGACCATGAAGTCCCTGATGTGCTCTTGAGTTTGAAGTTATCATACAAATCCACACGCCATTAAGAGGATATGCATTCACACTTAAATAATTGCCAAAGAAAATATGGCTTTGTTTCTTATCTTAAAAATCTATATGGAAAACAATGTCCAATAGTTCCAGGGCTGTCTGAACCATTTTCTATAATGCTGTCTTTAAAAATAAGCTTCATGTACACAAGTCAAATATCGGACACTGCTACATCAAACAAAGGTTTGTTTATTTAACTCAATTACAGTGCTTCAATAGGATGCTACTCATTTTCCACAACAGCAGAGCTTTCCTACACTCCATGCAGCTACAGGTATTATCCATCTCCCTATGAAATTTTACCAGTCTCATTGAAATGTGTCTCATTTGTTCATTTGGGAAGTTTTACCAGTGGTTCCCATGGAATCAGAACTTGGTCAGCAATCCTTAGTTCAGTTGCATTGCAGTGAACTTTCATCAAAACATTTTTCTTAAGTGTGTACACACTGGGAAAGCCAAGGAACTTTCACCAAATTCACTTCTAGAGAGGTTATTTTCAAGACTAGTCAGTAAGAAAAAAGGTTTAGGAACTTCCAGACCATAACACTGGTAACAGCTTGGCTATCAGAGAAAGACAGTGATGGTCTCAGTATCAAAGTCAACTAGCAGTATAGAACAGCAACAGTGCAAGTATCTATTCATTGTTTCTGTAATAATTTTCAATTGTTTCTGAATTAAAATACACCACAGTAACTGTGATATCATCTCTGTACATTCTTGCAAGGTCTTCAGGCAGCGTCAACATTGCAGCAAGTTTCTCTTGGTCCACCTCACCATATTCATTATCTCCAATTGCATGCCTTATTAAATGAGTAGCTATGTTCTGGTCAAGTGAGGCAATGCCTCTGTTTTTCCTCTGAAGTAACAAGTTGTGCATATAACCCAAGTTAACTGGTTTCTCAAAAGCCAGTTGTGGTTTCTGCTCATTAAGCTCTGTAAGGTGTCCAGCAACTAGTTTTACAACTTGTTCATTACTGAGCATCTCCCATAGTCCATCTGAAGCAATAACGAGAAACTTATCCTTGCCTCTTAATTTGTGGTATGTGACTTCAGGCTCTGCAGTTAAGTAAGGGGGTGTATGGTAGTTTGGAGGAACATACTGATAAATATTTAAAGCCTCAGCATCACAGCTATTCTCAAGAACACTGTGTTGCAGTTCTTTACTCCATTTTAATTGTACATCTCCAAAAGCTCTGGAGGGCATGAGAATCCCCAGTAGCCTGTCATTCACAAATAGAGTTTTCTCCTCAGATCTAGGATGTTCTCTCTTTAGTCTTCTAATTTCAAATTCATCGAAGGCATTGTGGTCTCGTGTTAAAGGAAGAGTAGACCATGTTCCATCTTCTTCACGAACCCCTAAAATTGCTCTGCAATCACCAGCGTTCGCAACATGTAAGTGAACGCCATCAACGTGAGCTACACATGCCGTTGCACCAGAAAAAGCTACTTGAAGGGCAATATTTCTCATCAACTCATTTTCCTGAGGAGCCTGAACTTCCAGTGATATGTCCGAGTCTAACCTTTTGAATGCACTTATCATGGCTTCTTCTAAACTAAATCCTGGCTCGATGTCTAGGTCCAGTAAGTGTTGCCAGTAAACCCGCAGATTCTCAAAGTACTGTGAAGTTATCTCTCGGTACTCCACATCATTCGGATGCTTGTGCAACTGCAGAATAGGCATAACTGGTTTCATGCACTCCACAGCAAGCTCAATCTCTTCCAGTGCTTGCCGAGACATGAGAGAAACCGCTATATAATGAAGGAGTCTCTCACTTACTGCCTGAGCACATGCAGAACCTGCATGACCATCAAAGACACCAAACATCATGCCTCTGGTCTGCAAGCAAGTGGCTGCACTTCTGCGGTCTTCAATAGGGGTATTGGATGCCAGCTGATTACTTTCAAATCTCAACACAGAATTCGTATTTTTACAATTCAAATCCAATATTTTATGGGATAATTCACCTGCTCTGAGAATATCATTGATCTGTGATGGAGACAACTGGAAAGAGAATTGTTCTTCTTCGGTGGAGGTGTGTCTGAATGCTTTTTTTAAGGAGAAGATATTGTCTAAGTTGCAGCTTGCAGCAGGGCGGAGAAGTGTTTTGGAGAAAACAAGCTTCCATTTTATTTTCTGTCTATTTGGGATGCATATGGAGTACAAACGTCCTTTTCGTTGTAAAACAATGCTGTTTCTTGCTGAACTTAAGATCCAGGATGATACAGTTCTTGACATCATAAGTCACTCCACAAATTGAGCAACTTCCTTCAGTCAAGCAGAATGTCCTTACAGTCTGGAATATAAAAACGGGAAAGGTGTAAGACAAGTTTCACAAGAACCTTTCCATACAAAATACAAAGAAAGTTTACAGCTCACAGAAACATTCAGAACTTCTTTGCAGGAAAGACTGCTATGGATAGAGGCATCTTAGAAGTGATACAATTTTCATTACTTAATGACAAACTTGGTGAATTTAACTTAGTATATGACTCCTCTTACCAACTAACCCATCAGAAAAGCTCATTTTTATTTACCAAGAATGCTTTTTTGTTATTACGGCATGGTTAAGATGTAATTCCAATGTTACAAGAAATATACACTGTTCAGTGGAAAGCTTTGTCTAACAAGACAAGGAAGACAAATAACTCTAACTTGTTGGATCTACATGGCAATTGGACAACTTTTAAAATGTCTGCTAGAGTACAGCTCTACTCCAAATTCATTCTAAATTGCAAAATGTTTCTTCTAAATAACAGAGCCAAGAGAGTAAGTATTAAAATCCCACAGAACTGAAAGATGTGGCAGACAGATTAACGTTTTATATAAATTGCCACGAGCTTCACATCTAGAGCAAGCTAGCTTACCTTTCCAATTCTGTTCCAGCTTATAAGCTTGATTCTTTTTTTGTACCTTCCAGGTCTTAACACTGGTAGGATTTCTGCACAGCTGAAGTCAGACTGGACTGCTGGTCAATTAATGTATTTATCACTGCACCGTGCACTTGGACAAAGGGAAAGTTATGCCACAGCTGCACTGGTGACTTTTATAGGTTTGCAGTTAGGCATGTTCATTTGGAGTGCAATTAAAACAAGCAGCTGTGAAGAGCTCTGCTGCCAACAGCACTGAACCTTGGGCACCTGAACAGATGAGGTTCTTCAGCTGCCATGGGGGAGGTCCATCGTATTGCTTCCTCCTTTAAATAAGGTATTCGAGCTGGTAGAGGCACACATGTCTACTAAGTACAACTAGATGCTTAATTCACAACAGAGCTTTGCCCCAAGGACTTAAAAGCTAACTTTATTGTAGCACCACAAGTACAATTACTCCCAGAAGATTACACGGGCAGCTTGTTTGAACAATATAGCTTTCTCAGAGCTCTGAACCACTTGCAGGTTGCCTCCAGCACAAGGTACTCCAGGTCCCAGTCCAGCGATGCTATCTCTGTACTACTGCAATACTGGCTTTTGTTTGTTTGTTTTAAGCAGTGCACTTTGTGAAACAGCAAGAAGGCCATCCAGCCAGTTGCATAAATAAAAATGTTCTAAGAAATTAGCAGAAGCTAAAAACAAATGTGAGCTACTTTAATCAGGCAGCCCCTACTGCTCCAACTCAAGGACTCGACTAAAACACTATCTAGAAAACAAAAGCAAAGCGTACCACCCCTGCCCCACAACAGAAGAGAGCAGACAGGCCGTTCCACCAAGGATCACACCACTCTGACACCAAGACCCTGTGAGGACAGGCAAGGACACCGCCTAATTTCACTGCAGCCATCGGGAGAGCAGATAGCAAAACCAGTGTCAGTTCATGGCTCGGCACTTGCCTGTGGTCTCTTGAGACACACACGGACCTCTCCCACCACCACCTATTGTTGTGCTGTGCAGAGAACACAACCAGAAAAAAAGCCAGGAGGAACTGAAGAACAGCAGCAGCACCAGACAAACCTTATTTGCCAGCCCTGCCCAGGCCGTTCTCCACTCTCCTGCTTCTCCCCCGTCCCACCCTTCTGAGCCAGAGGGGATCCGAAGCCTGAGAACTCTCTTGTAAAAAGCTTAAAGGAATAGCGTGTTAAACTGACTGATCCTGCTCACAGCAGCTGGCTGCACTCTGCTGGGTTTTTCCTTCCCTTCCCCAGCAGCAGATCCCCCTAGTGCCATTCAGACACCTCTCTGCCCAGGGCCGGGCAGCACCGACGGGGTCCTCAGCACGCTGCTGGGCCCCCGGACCACCCGCCCCAGCCACCACCCGCGTTAGAAAGCGGTGGCGGTGCTAATTAGGGCGCCGGGCGGTGCTAGTTAAGGCGCCGGGCTACAGCCCATGAGGTAGGAGCCGCTCCCACCCGCCTCGAGGGGCGCAGTGCCATAAGCAGCACTTCCTCTGGGCCTACCGGAGCCCCCGCGGCTCACCCGGAGGTGGCCGAAGCGGTGCCTCCGACCCTGTCCCTTACCGGTCCGGTCCGGTCCGGTCCGGTCCGGTCCGGTCCGGTCCGGTCCCCGCCGCAGCCGCCGCCACGCGCCCCGCAGGTTCCGGGCTCTCCGGCGCCGCTCAAGTGCCGGGCGCTGAGCGACGGCCCCGCCACCCAACCCGCGCCGCCCCCGCCGGAGCCGCCCCGAGGAACGGCCGCGGCGGGGCGGGGCCGCGGGTTTCTGTCAGGACATGGCGGGGCGGGCCGGGCGGTGGCTGTGTGGGGCTCCCGCCCCTCCGCCATGTTCCGTCAGCGCCGCCTCCGCCAAGCGGTGCCAGCTCTGGTGCTGCTGGCGTGGAGGAGGCTCCCCCCTCCCTCGTGGCCTGGCCCGGTCTGACCCGACCCGCGAGGGCCGTGCCGTGTCCCGTCACCTCCCGTCACCTCCCGTCCCCGTGTCCCGTCCTCTGAGCCGCCCGCGCGGTCGGCAGCGCCGTGCCCTCGGCTGCAGTCCCCGCCCTCCTCCTGCTTTAGATAGTAAACTAAATTCTCCATTTAAAAAGAATCCGTTATGCCTTTATAAAGAATCCATTAGTAAACTTCAACAAAGGTAACTCTTTGCAGGAACTCTCCTTTATCCTTTTTAAGAACATAACATTACACATCTTTTGGTGCTGGGGCTGCCCGCCGATGACGCTTCAAATCACAAAGCCCCTTTGAAAATGGTAGGCCCTGTAAGCTAAGAGCAACAACAATTAGAGGTTCAGACAGCTGGATCCCCCTTTTTGCTGCCTGCTTTCTGGTTTCCAGTGTCTGTCATGGTTAATATTTCTATTGAGTCATTTAGTAATGAGACGAGGAATGGGCCCAAAGTGCATGGTGGTTAATAAGTAGTTATTGGTTATTACATATTGGATAGCAAATAGACCTTGTCTCAACCTGGAATAGTGATTCTGCAGAAACAGAGCCTCATATGAGGCTTTGATAGAATTATAGCTCATTTTTGATTTTACTGGCTTCTTGTACTGAAGCATTTTTTGTTTACATGATATGTTGCAGGTATCCTACATGAGATAAGTGTGTTCCCAGATTATCTTCAGTGGACAGATGTGTGATCATCTTTGTGAGTCTGAATGTTTATTTGTTGCTGTGGTTTTGTTTGTTGGTGTTCTAAATCTAAAATGTGAAATGTAGTTTCATGTCAACTGGAAGACCAAGCCAAGAAAAAAAAGAAAGAAAAGAAAAAAAAGGTCACCTTAGAGGAAAAAATAAAATAAAGCATTATTCTAGCATATGTGGAAACAATTATCCTAAATGGGTGCACCAGTGCACCAGGAGAAGCTTCTGACCTACCAGTTTTTTCAGTTTTTGTACCATTTACAACAGTGATAAAACCTCATCTGGCAGCCTGAAAACCAACTTGACTGCTCTTTCTTCTGCTCAAGGCATGTTTAAGTGCTTCTCTTCAGCTGAATGCTATTACTTCTCACATATTCATGCAGTCATTTCATAAACTCATATGCATAAGATGAAATGGCTTAGGAAACATGTAAATTAAGGTGAGACTATTAACAATCCTGCAGGTATTGCTTTTGTTCCATATAAGCCAAGTACAAGAAGGAATACTGGATGAAGGCACGTAAGAAACTTAAAAGTTTTTAGTGTCATTACATGACAGGACTAGATATTAAGTTCAATTGAGATTCAGATTCTGCTTTGGTGTGTTTAGTTATGCTGATGAACCAGAGTGATACATAATTAAAGCTAAAAAGTAAAAATGCTACTCTCTGATATGATTTGGGGAAATAAATGGTAATGCTCAGGCTTGCAGTATTCTTGCCTTCAGGAATATGTAATTACTATGGTGAATTCCTGTGGCAACAGTGGCTTGGTTGCCATGGCGCTCTACCTTGCTAATTCACATTGAAAAAAAATATAACTCAAGTTTCTTTAAATAAAATTAAACTTTCATTTTGACTTCATTGTTTATAGGTGAGCAAAAGTTCAGTATCAAATGTCCTGTGCCAGGACAGAGTTTTTATAAGCAAATGAATGCAATTCCAGAAGCATTGTATTAAGGTGCAATGGTAGGTTAAAATGTAACAAATGCTATATTTAGATTTTTTCAAGGTATAATTTTATCTTTTTACTTGTACGGGCAGCAATTCTGTTTTCTCTTTGCAAATATATTTTTGTGCTCATTTCCATGCTGCATGTTTAGGCCTTGATCCAACTCCCATTAAAGACAATCCCAGTTTCAGCAGGTTTCAGATAAAGTGAAATGGTCCTTTGAGCCTAAAAGGTCAGTCTCGGAAATCCCATTGCATGAAACAGGTTGCAGTTAGGCTACTCAGGCATGTGACATCTTTACTTCTGACCTAAAGTTTCGCACAGGAATTTCTAAGCAGATAAATCATGCCAGGTATTTGAGACAGGAGCACATTGCCTAAGTTAGTTCAGCCAACATGTATGTTTGTAGGAACGGAGAAGTACAAGACTATGAAAGACACTGAATTTGATATAATTACTGGATGCTGCTTAGAGCTCTACTCCCAGTCTCTCCCAGAACCCACCTGTTGGGTCAGCTTTAGCTGTCATGTGAGCTTATGTGAAGTGAGGCTGTCATCAGATCTGACATCATCATAATTTGTTGGGAGGGATGTTGTGATACAGGTTCCTCTGTGGTAATAGTATCATTAAATCAAATGTTGGGAAAGGGGAAAAATGCAGGCTGAAGAGGGGTATTGCTGCTTCTGGCATTGGCCCTCAGTTCATTTGGATGAGTGACACCCGAAACTGTATTCTTAGGCTGTATGTTTCTGGATATGGGGTACAAAGGATAGGAAAGCCACAGCTTCCCTCTTCTCTCATGGTGCATCTTAGCAAATTTTTGGAGTTATGTTATCACTTTCTGGATGCCTACTGGAGAATTAGTGTTCTAAGACTGATGGAAGGGGTGATGTATTTTGGTAAGCTCTTCAGGAGATATCAAAATATTAATAAATTACCTTATTTCTGCTTATATTGCATGCCTTCTATTGTATCTAAGGACTTGAAATAGAGTTTGTTTTACTGTTTTGTGATCTTTTATTACTTAAGATCACCATGTACTTAAAATGAAATTAATATTAAGGCAAAAATTGCTATTACTATTCATAATCCTAGATGTATCAAGTTTCTAAGTCAAGCATAATATAATTATAATGTACTGGATGAAGATGCTGACACCATCACAGAAGCAGTTATATTTGTTCTACTTCATTGTTTCCCAAAATCTTTTAAAATGACAAAGTAAATGTTTTTGTGCAGCCTTCACAAAGCAGACATATTTCGGCAGTCTTAACTTGTAAATATTTGCACCGAAAAATTGATGAAGTATAATGAAAGATGCACAGTCTTATCTACCTGGAGTAACTCAAGTAAAGCTACCTGAATTATTCAGTGGTAACAGAGACTATTTACACAATGAGGATTTTCACACACAGAACTAGAGGCAGATATCTGCAAAACTGATACAAAAAACTGACATCTTGTGAGGGGGTGGGAGGTAGTTTTCAACCAATCTTAAACTTTGCTCAAGGGTTTTGGCACTCATTGTTCTGCTTTGAAAAGAGCAGCAACCATCTCAACTCTCAGAACATCTAAGTTGCTGAGAGAACTCGAGTTGGCTAGAGTCGAGGTAATGTTTCCACAACATACTGTATCACCCTTTCTCTCTGAAAATCCAACACTGTGTAGTAGAACCAGAAACCTTAGGAGGAAAAAGGCTGTTCATATGCATAACGCAGAAATGACATGTGAAAGTATACTTGGTATAGCTCTGGTAGTTTTGCATAATAAGGTTTTTAGCTGAAGTCAAGAAACAAGCCCAGAATGTGTTTAGGAGGTGGAAGTACAGCTGTTCCTAATTTTTCATGTCCTTTTGTTGAAGGAGTCTAATTCTGTAACTGGCTAGTGAAACTTAAAGCTTTCTGTCTGACTTGCCTTACACTGATGGGTTTTCCTTTGTTCCCATGGAAAATTCCTTTTCCTTCTACCGCTTGTTTGTTTGGGCAATTAACTGGCTGTGGCTAGTTTGGTACAATATATATATTTGCCAACTCCAGGAGCTACAAATGGATGTCCGTTAATTACCACTGCCTTCACAGCAGGTGCCAATATGTATGAATTTCCACTAACCAATTGAAAATTATGAAAAGTGTGGGATTCCTGGTGTTCTGTAATCATAGCTTGTTATGGGGACACATGAAGAATGTAATCATGTCAATCAATCAATCATATCAATCAAATAAGCGTGATTTTCCTAGGAAAACAAGTTAAACATCAGATTAATATTTCTAACAAATAACTAATACTTTTCTGGAAAGCAGACACAAGTAACAAACACAAGTTGAATCCAAAGAGGAAAAAGTCTACTTGAAGTTTTCTTGAAATGAGGTGAAAGGCTTAGTTTTTAGTGTTTGAAGTAGAAGATAGCCATGGATAGAAGCCCTTTGGGAACCTGGGAATGCCCATCATGCAAAGGAAGATAGGTCCTGTGAATGACTTGACTCTCTGGTCTGGCTGGGAGAATACAGATAGTCAGAATTTGCCTTTTCATAAAAAGCACACCAGTATACTTAACTGGCTCTTTGAAAGGAAACAAATACAAAACAGTTGGGTTTGTCACTGCTTAGAGCCTTTAAAGGCTACTTGCTATATGTGTTTTGCCCTGTGAATTGTGACAAACATTTCATTTGCTGTATATGCTATTTTGAACTTTCACAAGATGTAAATTAGCACCTTAGATCGAGAGGTCTCTTACAAGAAAAAAAATCATGAATGAGACTGGGAAAAATAGTTTCCTCAAGGTTTGTTAAACCAATTGCATTTTCCTCCTAGTTTGGTTACAAATAAAATCTGGTCTTTGATCTTCTTATGTAATCTAAAACAAATACTCAAATGCTAGGAAAGCAAACAAGCTGCAAGAAATGTCAATGAACAGAGGTAAACACAATGAACAACTGTAAGAAAAATGTCATTCCAACTCTCCAACTTCACTTAACCCCTGCTGTTACAACAAAGACTAAGCAGCACACCTATACACGAAGTTGCAGAGTTTAAATTGATGATCCAATTTAAGTTGAAGTGATTGAATCAGTACAAAGGCATATATATTTGCTGTGACTGGATGTTAACTCTACATACATCACTTTTACCCAATGTAACTTACAAACTCGTTGAAGTTAAACTGAAAATCACTCTCATACTGAAATAAATGTTCAATTAAGGTTCTGTACCACTCTAAATGTGAGTTTACATTTCTTGAGGATAAGTTACAAGTGCAGGAAAGTCTCCAGGCTTAGTTTGAAGTGCCACCATGTAGAAAACTCGCTATGTTGATGTGATGTTAAATGATGGTTTCCATTACTATGATACTGTTCACAACCTGCAGTAAGATTTTTTTTTGCTAAAATTCAAAAGTAGTGCAAGTAGTATTTTAGAGAGAACATCAGAGACATAAATATTCTCTGCCTTAGAGCCATGCAAATTAGGAAGAGTTCTGGTAAAATCAGTGAGGTTTCATCAAAATACCATACTTTCCTTGGCATAGCAAGAAGAAAACTTGAGACTCCCAGCATTACAGGCAACATAGAGCAATGTGCTGCTGATATTCACTGTCTGTACTAAATGATCATCTTTGCTTGCAGAAGGAATTTAGAGAAGAAAAGATAATCTGAGGTACAAGGTAATATCGTTTTTTGTTGTTGTTTTTTAGGCTTATACCTAGTGTTTTTTTTATTATTATTTTTTTTTTTCCTGAAATGGTCACTTTTCTATCTTTCTGGTCTCTGAACACTGTCAAAAATACTGTCTTGTGACAAGGTACCTTGCAACACTTTTCCACTGATGCTGATATTTGGGTTAATTACACTCATCATGAAACATCATAATAAATCACTACTAGATCACATCAACTATATCACTGAAGCTGCCTAAATATTCTCCTGTTTGCAAAGGGTAGTGTAAAACTAAGCTGAACCTTAACTGGAACTATTGAAGTCAAAGAGTTAAATGTAATGGAGTGTGTAGCTTACCAAGCAGATCATAGAATCATAGAATCATAGAATATCCTGAGTTGGAAGGGACCCTTAAGGATCATCAAGTCCAACTCTTGACACCGCACAGGTCTACCCAGAAGTTCAGACCATGTGACTAAGTGCACAGTCCAATCGCTTCTTAAACTCAGTCAGGCTCGGTGCAGTGACTACTTCCCTGGGGAGTCTGTTCCAGTGTGCAACCACTCTCTCTGTGAAGAACCCCCTCCTGATGTCAAGCCTAAACTTCCCCTGCCTCAGCTTAACCCCGTTCCCGCGGGTCCTGTCGCTGGTGTTAATGGAGAAAAGGTCTTCTGCCTCTCGACACCCTCTTACGAGGAAGTTGTAGACTGCGATGAGGTCTCCCCTCAGCCTCCTCTTCTCCAGGCTGAACAGGCCCAGTGCCCTCAGCCGTTCCTCGTACGTCTTCCCCTCCAGGCCTTTCACCATCTTCGTAGCCCTCCTCTGGACACTCTCCAGCAGTTTCACGTCCTTTTTATACTGTGGTGCCCAGAACTGCACACAGTACTCGAGGTGAGGCCGCACCAGCACAGAGTAGAGCGGGACAATCACCTCCCTCGACCTACTGGCGATGCCGTGCTTGATGCACCCCAGGACACGGTTGGCCCTCCTGGCTGCCAGGGCACACTGCTGGCTCATATTCAACTTGCTGTCTACCAGGACCCCCAGATCCCCCTCAGATGATATCTCTAATCTACCAGTGAAACAAAAATTGTAACTGACGTAACTGATCTACTATGATTTTTTTGTAAGATTGATTTTTTTTTTTTTTTATCTGATAACAAGGGTTCAAGGACTGCATATCCTTCAAGCCAGCACAGGGATTTCAATTATAATCACCTATACCTTTAAAAAATTATTTGTTGTTAAAGTTACATTTTCTCTCATGTGTTGTATTTTGACCAAGTAGCCTTAAAAACTGTTTTAAGCATTTTAAGTGTAAGAAATGGTAAGGAATGGAAACCAGGCAGCCACTAGATGGCATTTTTAGTCTAACTTTTACAGCTGTTCAATTTCTGTCACTGTCCTAAAAGTAAGGCTTTGTATTCAGTCATGACAACTATGATCATACTACAAGTTAAGGCAATCAAATCTCCCTGGAGTAGTTAAATTCAGCTAGTAGTTTTCTTTCAAGGGAGCTGGCAATACACAAAGGTAGCGCACATTCTAGAATTTGAATGCCTGTGATGGAGGAACTTTGCCGAGTAAAGTTTAGAAGAAGGTGTGCCAGAAGGTAAAAAGAAAGCCAAGAAAAAGATGTTCCTAATAATCCTCAGAAAGTAGTGGTGCATAGCAAAGTTACTCAGCCCTATGAATAGCCTTTAAAGGGTACATGCATGCTAGAGGCACTAAAAGAATATTGTTAGGAGCATTTAGACAATAGAAGCATTTCAACTGCACACTTAGTCACATGGTCTGAATTTTTGGGTACAGCTGTGTGATGCCGGGAGCTGGACTCAAAGATCCTTATGGGTCCCTTCCAATTCGGGATATTCTATGATTCTAGGAGTTCAGTCAGACAAGCAAACTGGTAGTAGTGGCTTGATTCCTATGGTCTTACAAAATGCAGAACATCTATAAATTGATGGTCACATCTGTAGATACAGGCACCAAAGCTTATCTCAGAACAAAACTAGAATGATTAAATAATAGCAGTTTTTACTGTCATAGTTACTATCCTCTGAAGGTCTAACAGACCATTATAAATATTAGTACACAGTCTCTATTTCATTTTCCTCATCTCATAGACAATAGCATAATATCAGTAAAAGGAATAAAAGAGTTCTTGCTGTAAAGGTCTTACATTAACCAAATTTCAACCAATATACTAACAAGTTAAGAATGTATATATACACAATACCAATTAATATGGTCCCTTGTACTGCAGAAAATAGCTACTAGGAAAACTTTGCTAAATTAAAATGAATCATCAGTCAAACATTTGGTCTTACCTCTTAAAAAAGATCTTAGACTAGTCTTTAATTTTTTTTAGTCTTTGGTGGGGAATAATTTTATTATTTTTGCTTCCTTTTGCCGTAAGGAAGAAGTTATTACAAAAACTTGTGTTATCAATTATTTCGTTTCACTGTAGTAAAAAGAAGTATATGGCTTATAACCTAACAACTGAGAAAAGCTATAAATAAAATTTCTAAAGCAAGGTAGAGTAAGCATCTCACAGAAACTGAACACCTTGTGGGATACACCATTTAAAGCTCTTTACAATAGCTGAGCTTTTACAATAACCTTGTGAGCTAAATATTACCCTTCTGCTGTTCACTAGTAAACCACCCTTAAAGAAGCTTAAGTACTGTGTTCAAGGTCACAGCATGGACACATTCTGTAGATAAGCAAGCTTATTTTATTGGAACCAAGTGGTTATAATTGGGAAAAGATGAATAAAGTTTTGGTATATAAGCCCCGTTAACACTTTCTGAGAAGTCTTACATGCTTAAAATTTTTTAAAATGCTGAAAATATTTATCTGAAACCTACTCTGTCAAAGCACGTACAAATGCAGCAGTACTTTGATAGTTAAGCTGTATGTGATAAGTGA
Source organism: Heteronetta atricapilla (assembly GCA_011075105.1). Classification (NCBI taxonomy): domain Eukaryota; kingdom Metazoa; phylum Chordata; class Aves; order Anseriformes; family Anatidae; genus Heteronetta; species Heteronetta atricapilla. The sequence continues at coordinate 11,179,413 of CM021741.1, forward strand.
TACTGGTTAAATTTCAATTAGGAGGCTTTTAATTTAACCCTCATAAAACAGTGGGGCTATCAAAACTTTCAGGTTATTCTGGAAGACCTTTTACATTTTAAAAGGTGTTTCATGTTATTTATAACTATAAGAAGGAAATAAGATTCATAGTAACAAAAATGCAACTCTGACTGTAGGCAAAAAGTCATTAAAGATGCAGTAATCATCAAAAATTCTTAGCCAAAAGAATCAACAGTAATAGAAACTGTTAGTTCCAGAGGATGGGAAGAATTGTGGCACAGACCTAAGTTTTTCAATTGATAAACTTTCTAGAACTTTCAAAAAAAAAAAAAAAAAAAAAAAAACAAAAAAAAAAACCACCCTGAAACTTGAGGGGTGGCTCTTATCTGTATTCACATTATTCCACTATTGCATGGTCAGGGTTCCTATGAAACCTGATGATGAACAATCAGATCATTCCTCAGTCTGAAATAAGTGCAGCAGTTGAAGGTATCAGTGTTTCTCTGTTAAAGGAAGTCTGATGAAAAAAAAAAAAAAACACTGCAGTATGTAGGAAAATATAGACCTCAATAGAGGAAGATATGCATATTTAAGTTTAATTTATTTAATTTGACAAATGAATTAAGATACATAAATAGATTTTCTGCAATACCAGTTTGCATTACTAGCAAAGCTACATTCATATAGTTAAAAACATTGCATTTTGTTTTCTTTTTATTATTTCTTCTACTATAGTCCGTGTAAGAAGTATCAAATTCAAAACAACGCTGAGTTAGCCCTCACAACATCCCTGTGAGGTAGATCAGTCATACAGTATAACTCTCATTTTACATATGAAAAAACGAAGGAACAGAACATTTTAGGTTGGCATATCAGAAAAGATGTAGAAGAGTTACATCTGGAATTCTGGCCCTCTGTTCCTCATAATGTGCTTCACACACAGTATCTTTCTCCCTTTTCAGAAAAGGAGAAAGTAGTGGTGTTCTCCTCACCTTCCTCCCCCGCCCCCCCCCCCCCCCACCCACTTTCCTTTAGGGTATACAGCTTTGAGTAATTTCTTCATTTAAGATGAAAACTGATAATCAACAACTCGTGTCTGAAGTATACAGATTAAGCAAAACATTTGAAGCCCATAATTAAATAGCTGAAAATAGAGTGAGGATAGTTATAGATAACCTCACTGTATTTACCACTAGACACAGGTCTGAAGAATTTTGTCACTATACTGCAGTAGCAGTGATACTAAAGCACAACTTATCTAAAGCCACTATTTTGAAGAGGTAAAAGTATTCGTGACTGATGAACCTCACATTTGCAGGGAATATTCCTGAAGAGGGCTGTAGCTAGGGGATGATTTGTGCAGCAATGTACATTCAGTGCAGTCAAGGTCTACCCACATTAGTTCTCAAGTAAAATAAACCATCTATCTACATTCTGTAGGGCAGACACCAAGGAGGTCATATTGCAAAGCAAATCACCTGAGGTAGAACTTGAACAATTGAGATAGCCAGAAGATACATACCTGAATTTCCACAGATGTTTTCAGAACTAATGAGGCCACTATAATTATGTGTTCTGTATGGGCTAAAATAATTAATGTCTAACAAGACTATGCAATAATATGGCCTGTTTTTAAACAGAGCATTTGCATGATGTATTATATTTTAAATAAGATAGCATCTTAGACCAGTAACTTGAAAATGTATGTTTTTTCAAGTAGTAGTGTTCCCATCAGTGCCTACTTGAGGTGAATAAAGAACAACTTCTATACTACTTGTGCACTTTGAGTCAGGCAGCTAAAATATAGTGAAGAATCTTTCAAAGGGAGCTCAAATACTAACAAGAAAGATCTATGAAAAAATTAAGTCCAGTTTATACAAATTTCTTGACTGTTGTTTCATCTCGTATCAAATCAATCAGAAGACATGTGCATCAGCACTAATAGATGAACACAGTTTCTTATATTGATTTTTAGTTTCAAGTCCTGGATGGCATTCCTAATTACTTCACTATCCCTTATACCAAAAAGGGTTCTAGTTAAAAAGATGAAAGACTAAAGTTAAAAAGAGTGAAATTTAAATAAATTATAAAATCAGAAAATTATTGTCCTCCTCCAAGTACAGCGTGTTCAGGGAAATGGCTATCTTGCATGCTTCATGAGTGGTCAGAAAACAGATTGTCTCTCATGTGGAAGCTCTTGGATATTTCAGGGCCATTGTCAGTTTTCTTCAGGCATTGAAGGAAGCTCGAACTACTCTCCCCTTAAGGGGCTGAGGGGGGCGAAAATTATTCACCATTTGAATCCTCTGGTCTTCCTCACTGGTGAAGAGGAGCATGCGGAATTTCTCCAACTGTAAATTCACATGAGATAACTTACAGCTTAAAAGGCAATTGATATTAATGTTTTTGAAAAAGGATCAAAGGAAAGCATTCATTGTGGTCTATTGATAGAGTAGGTTCAAGCAAAGATCCTAGGTAGTATTAATAGAAAAAATAGGAGCCATGATTATTAAACAGGATTGTTATTCACAGTCTAATGGTATTTTAAATTGGCTCCACTGCAAAGCAAAACAGCCATTGCCTGTGTATTTAGTGTTGAATCTTAGAAGATTTGGGACAGTATTAGAAGTTTACCTGTTTCTCAGAAATACTGATGGGTTCTTTCAGCACTATCCATGTTACACTTTCATTAAGGGGTGGTGTTGTCAAAGATCCAAGGTACGTCCAATAATCTAGACTCAAAGGCAGGAGACATTTGGGGTTGAAGCTTCTAAATTGAGCTTTTGTCCCCTGGAAGACAATGGATATTTGATGTTTTTTACTTTTAAGTGCAAATTAAAGAAGTCTTTTTGAAACAATGAAAAAAGTAGAGCAATACTAAAGAGTGGAGAGCAGGAGAAGAAAAGAGTCTGTAATGGTTTGGCTGCCTCATAACTACTGTTATCTAAAAGTAGCATGAAGACAGAATCAGGAAAAATATCTCATACTGTTGCATATTAAGTGTGACCTTTAGTGTTGGCAGGTTGGACTTGGCATTTTTGCCCCATGGCCTTTACCAAAGTTCAGGTCTTTGTGACAAACATCTAAAAATAGTGCAGGAAGTATATTCTTGCTGCATGGCCTCTACCGAAGTTCAGATCTTCTGATAAAAGGTCCAAAAATATACACAAAATATACTTCCTATGTTCAGTGAGCTACAGAAAATGTCAAGAAGAATTTCCTTGTTTTGTTACTGGTTATTTTCTATGCTATCCATCTGTTTCAGTAGAAAATCTCAACCTGGGGAAAACTTGGTCTAAAAGAAGCATTGCTTGCTGCAACAAGTATCAGCTTTAAAAAACAAACATCCAAGTCTAAAAGTAGAGAAAGCTGGATCAACTGAAAGACCACTAGAAGGTGCTGGGCCTAAGGTAGCAATTTCCTTGACTGCCACAGTCCAGGGCAAGATTTTTTCAGCCTGAAGTTGTATTCAGAAGTATCTGAGAGGTATGGAGTCACTCACAAAGCACCAAGTCCAACAGTCTGTAAAGCTGCTCATAAAGAATGGACTGAGCAGCTTATCCCTGGTGACAAACCTGTGGACCTGTCGCTGCAACTGAGGAATAACGCTTTCCTCTAAGTGGGGGGAATCACTTATTGAATAAATAAATACAGCAGTATGCCAACACAAGTATGAGATATAGGTTTTTTTTTTTTTCCCGTATTAGAACTTATGCATCTTACAGAGTGCATTAAGCCCATGTAAATCTAAAAAGAATAATATTTGTGATGGCCTAATTAATCTTCCTTCAGCAAACTTCAAAGACCTTGGACACATCTGATAAAAGACCACCTTCACGTACTACTGGCAATAGACTAGCATAAGACCCCATGAAAGTTGTCCACTCAGAGCTTTGCAGCAGAAATAATTTGGACAATCAACTTCAACTTGTTCAGGCTAGGCTTGATGATTTATTTTGCTGAGCCTGAAAGGTCACAGAGCTTTTGATTTTAAGTACCTCAGGAAAAGCTAAACCTCTGAATGACCAGTGAGGTCAGCATAACCTAGGGAGGCACCTGCTAACATTAGGCAAATATACTGAAGTTTGGAGGGTAAGAGAACGGAGGGATTGGACAGGAAGAATAAAGCTGCAGTGATACTCTGATGAGAGGATTTGTGGTGGCTGAATTTGCGTTTTCCTTTGTCTCAAAGATGTATACGTTTTTTTTTCCTGGGGGATGTCCCAGAAAAAAAGAAAAATTAAACATCTTAAACTTACTTTAAATTTTACCATGTACAAAGCATCAGTGAGTCTGTTCATATTGGCGTGTTCTTTTCCAATCTAAAATAGTAATGGAATAGACAGGTTAAATAAGAATGACTATAATTATGCTTTGAATAGGTAGCATAGCTTTCTTATCTCTATCTTGACATTCCTACTAAGGAAGGTTTAACAGCAATTTGCCATGAGTTACTGCTTCCAGTAAGTCATCTGTTTTCCCTGAGCACCTCTTAAATACATAGCTTGGTTCTCAAACATTTGACAGCATAATGCTTTTCATCATGTAAACATGCTATTTTTGTGATTCTTACCTCCAAGAAAACACCAACTACTGCCAAGCCATCTGGAGCTGCTGCTGCTTCTCCAAATGTTGCATATTTTCTGGCATTCCAGTGAACTAAGTGGAGCTTTAAAGGCAAAAACAAATAAGAATTAAACAAAGCAGTTATAGAAGCTGTCAACATAGGTTCAACATAAGCTAACTCATGCTTAATGGGCAGTAAAGCTTGTTCATAATGGAATATAGACTCCAAAGGCATCTTGGGGTATATGAGCAAGTCCAGTCTTCTGGATCTGGACATAAACATGGACAGACACTAAAGTAAAACTCTATTATCCTTACTTTGAAGCAAATTGGGCATTAACAGATGATTCTGTGGCTTAACTTCATTGATATGGGCCTTTATCCGTTTGAATGCTGTGCCCCACTGCTCACTGGGGGACTCCAGGATGTTACCCTGCTGCAGGATTTGCAAGAGATTGTTGTGGGAAAGGCTTGAGCCTTGTCCCTGCTTTGCAGAAAATTCTCAGGAGCCTCCAAATGAAGCTATTTCTAAGCTTCATAGGTGGCAGCAGCATCATCATTTCACAGCTTGTGATCCTCAGCTGTAGTCCAGGCTATCCATGTAGGTAGTAGAGCTATACGCTGCTTATCAACATCATGTTGGCCAGTACATCCTTCCCACCCGCACGAGTGAAAGGATGTAATGGATGGCGTGCAGCACGCTAAACCACAGAGAGGGCTTTCAGAGGTTCAAGTAGTGCTGTGTGAGCAAAACAGTTGAGCTGTGGAGCCAACTGTGTGCTGTTGACCATGGGCAGAGAACCTTGGATAAAGGGCTGCACTGGGGGGAGATGTGCTCTCCAAATACAGGGCAATGAACAGATGAACAATACATCAGAAAATCATGTAAGAAATAAAATTCTCATTAAAGCCCATGCAACTTAGTCACAACGAACCATTAGAATTCTAAGGAACATACAGACACCACTACAAAGTCATTTGCCATCAGGATTTGCATGAATTCATCTCAGCCATAAAAACAGTTACCTCACAGGGAAAAGGTTTGCCATCAATGGTATGCTCTGATCCCTGGCTGTGCTTTGCCCCCCAGTGGAAGTGGAACTGCTTTAGCCGAAAGGGATTTTCAAATGGACCACCGCTGATCACTAGGTAGAAGGAAATAAAAGTAAAGCATTCTTGCTTTTTGGCTCCCTGATAGTAAAATCTAACAGCTGTTGGCTGTTATTTTCTAATCCTGTGCATCTCAGTTTCAAATACAAAAAAGACACTACATCCAGATAGTTATAAGGGTTAGATTTGTTAATGGAAAACACCCAAACTCATGTTAAAAATAAATTTTAAAAACATCAAGTGGCTACTTACGCAGAATTCTTTAACTTCTTTTTGGGAAGAAAACATTCAACATATGATGATTTAGTAGGTTTGTTATGGTTAAGCCTTTCCTGCTTAACACAAAACCTAAGTTGAATACCTAAAATATTTTTGACAACACTACTTGGGGTTCTGTGCAAAAGGTAAATACCTTGAGCATCAGGTAGACAATTCAGCTAAGTATTTCCTCTATAAGAACTCTTTCCAGTGGAGGATCTCTACGTTCTGCTTCCTTTAAATACCTGATCCCATAAAAGGTAATATAATAGCTTGTACTTTACACAACACCATTCAGAATCTCAGATCACCTCATAAAGATGGGAAAGTGATACAGAGAAACTTTATACATCATTTAGAAATAACACTAAAGAACAGATAAATGTTTAAGACCAACTATACAAGATACAGTATCTGTAGTTCTCTTGTACATTTATATGGCACTAAACCAATTAAGTTTTGCTCAGCAAACATAAAAGCCCGATCAAAGTCTTAAAATAAGTGTAACTGAAGTGCTTCTAGAATCCATAAGGCACTTACTCTCAGTGCAATCTGTAACATTTTATTCAAAAATGTAAAGTTATAGCATTGTGCACGCCCTCACATGTACATAGCTCTGACCTTTATGCAGGACACTGGCCTTGCCAAAATGTTCTTAGTATTAATTAATATTAAATATTTTCTAGTATGCTTTGCTGAACTTAAGAGAATGCATCACCTGTCCCAATATTTTAAGAAATCTAGCTATGATGGATTAGTCAGAATTCTGTTGTATCATTTATGCAAAGCTGTGAGTCACTAGTTCTATTTCAACACAACTCAAACCCTCAAAACTGTGTTTATGCTCCTAGCAATCTTCTTCCTTGTAAGTGTTATTGAAACATCACATATGCTTAGCATAGAAAGTGCAGGTGCCTTCATTCCTGCATGAGCTCTGAATTTCTGTCTGCAGAGTGATGCATAAACTTCTGGAAATTGATAAAATTCACTGTTGCATTGATAGGGTTCAGCTTAGAATTGCATGAAAATAGTTAGCAGACTAAGATAATATATCCAGGTATAATTTAAAAGTTATTTTCAGGATTACAAACTTAATGGATTTCTATGCAATAAGTTTTAGAAAATGAACTTTAAAGTTTAGAAATTATACCTGAAAACCTGACCAATAATTTGGGCAATTCTTTAGTTTCATTCAAGATGAGGAAATTAAGAATCAAGTGGCAGGAATTTTAATCCCCAGGCCCTATTTCAAATGGTTACCAGGACAAACAAACTACTTCACAGAAAGTAACTGGCTTTGAGTGCCTGAGATATTCTATTTAACTGGGATTGATGAGCACAATCAAATGGAAGATGAAATTAATTGTCAGGCTTAAAATTGTTCAGAGTATTTTTAAATGCACTCTTCTCCATTTATCAGCTATGTCATCTCTATTTTGATGCTGTATTGACCACCATCCTTCCTTCCTCACCTCTCCCCCCCGATGTAAAAGCAAGGTCTAGCATAGAAGTAGAATTAATAGAAGTAATCATATAAAGCATTTAAATTTTCTGCCAAGTAATTGCAGATAGTGCAACATCCACAAATTGCTACCAATTCAGAATGAGCTCAAGACTTAATCATTTCTAAAGAAGCTGTACTGCTAGGAGGAGAGAATAAAATGCAAGATAACAGTGACTGGTCAATATAAAAATAGGTCTAGTGTGCTACAATTACGATGACTACTCTGTATGAACTGGTATCTGATAATGCCCCTCCCTGTGGATGCAAAACTAGGGGCTGAGCCAGCCAAAGCTAGTACCTCTGATTTGGATGGTCAGAGAAGTAGGGCATTGAGAAGTGTTCATGCCTACTCTGCATGCTGGCTGTAGTCTGGGAACTGGAGAGCTGCATGGATTCCCTCTCCAGAAAACTGACAATCCCCATTTAAAAGGGATCACTACAAGCAGGATTCTGAGTTTCTTGATAAAAGTGCTTTTCCTAATGCAGAAACTATTCAGCTGTGTGATATCAAACATTGCTTGAGAGACTCAAGAGAAGACAAGGAATGTAAGGCTCAGGTTCATTCATACACAAAATTCAAAGGGCTCTGGTTGCATACCTTGTTCAGAAGTTGTATGTTGTATAAAACATGCTATCCAGGATCTACTTAATTGTTTTCCTAAGACAAGATGTTATTCCAAGGTAGTTGGCCAAGGTATTTGGCCATGTTATAGCCTCACCTGTCTTGTCATCAGTATCTTCGAACTCAACCATAACTGAGTGGCCATTGTTAGAGATGTTGAGAGACGTGCAGGATTCATAGGAGATAATAAGCGGCATCAGATTAGGGTCATAGACTGCTTTTGCAGAAACTATATTGATAGGTGACTGACGGTTCCCTCGGGCAATGGGATAAGATCTGTGCCACTCGGAAGGCCCTTTAAAGCCAAAGAGAGGAAAGCACCATTAGTTTCTTTCTGCAATGCAGAAAATTGTTACAGGATTTCATGAAGCTTAAGACTCACTTAGCAGGAGTAACTTGAAAGTTTGGCATCTGTCAAGTTCATTTTATATTCTAAGCTTTGTGTTTTTATTAGCACAGTGCAACTAGATGGGGAACTGAAGTATCATGTACAAAACACACTGGAGAAGCCACAGCGTATGAACAGACTGCTGTATCTCCATTTACTTGTGTCACTAGTTTATTGGTGAGTTGGTAGTTACATCTTAAAGGTATCTGAAGTCCTTCCAAGGTATGTGCAGGTATAAGCATGCAGACATACTCCCTCAAAGAAACAGCATTTAATTCTTCTTAGGAAATATAATGTAAAAGCTACACTGATTCAAATGAGATGCAGATGACTCAATCTCTTAGCTACTGACTATGCAGTTATTTTTAAAACCATTTTTAGGACTGCAGTAAACCTTTGAAGCAACTTCATTCCTCACTCATGCCCATTAAGGTATCTTTCTGTCCTGAAAGAAAAGTACAGTGTGATAATTAACAGACTTCCTGAAGCCAGTAGAGTAGGATTAAAGACCTATGTAATAACATCGCTCTCTACTGCCAGATCTGGAACACTCATGCCATTTGAGATAACAAAGCCTTATACGTATCAGAATTTCTTATTCTTACCACTTCTTTTTCTACTTTGATAGCACAAGAAGCAATTCAATTCTTCTACTGCTTATGTTCAGAAATATAAACAGTAACAGTTTCACTTTAAGATTCCCAAGTAGCACATTTTTAGTGATAGTGTTCTCACACAGTTTCACATGTTATTACTATTATTTTTAAATCACATTATCCTCTTATCTTTGGTATTTTCTAAAGATTTAATCTTACAAAATAGTCTATTTTCTCGGTCTGGCTGTAAAGCAGATTTGGGGTTTAAATGCTGTTACACAAGATTAGGCAATATCGTTTGTCTCTTACAAGCTTTATGTTAACGTACATAGTTTTATTAATATTACCTAGATATGCAAATAATGCCATATAGGAGCAGTAACCAGCTTCATTTAGTGTTCAGTTGAAGCTGCTTTTGTATTGACAGCACCTGTGAGGTAACTGCTGTCAGAAGAGAGGAAGAGACGGGCTCCTGAAGGTTATGCAAAAGGCTGACTTATTGGACAACATCAGTCATTCATCCATCATTCCCTGAAAAGGGTACAGGTGGTATAAAACATTGTTGTAGGGATCTTTCAGTAGTTTCACACATCCTCTCACTGACACAGCCTTGGAGGTGGGAAGTGAAGGAAGATGGCTAAATTAAAGACTGTCAAATCAGAAAGCACAATTTGTTCAGTAAGAGGTCTCTGATACTGATCTGCACAATTTATTGATGTTCCAGAAACATAAAACACATACCTCCTTTTATTCATTTCTTTGGAAGTATAGGTAGCACATTTCAGCAGCTGTACAGGATCATGAAAACTATTACTACTGTAATAAATCTGCTTTACTTAAAATATTGCTTTTGGAGAGACAAATAATTCATTTTCATAGCAGCTTTTTGGAAAGGGACTCATCTGTAACATATGCAGCCTGAGCAAAAAAACCACTCAACGCTGCTTCTCTCAATTTAGGAGTAATAATCACAACAACAAAAGGCAGCAGGTATAAGTTGATGCATCTTTTGGCACCACTTTCTGTGTGGTGTTTATCAATAAAATAATAAATTAGCTGCTGTATCTACTTGATTCTTACAGACATAAGAATGCAGGCAGCTCTGCAGGGCTCAGGCAACAGTTCTAGAAAGAAAATGAATGGGGGAAGACAGAGAGATGCAGTATGGAAACGCTATAACCTACCGTCATCCTGCCCATATCCCCAACTGTGGTGGCCAGTCATTATAGGGCAGCTGCACCCTGCTTTGCTCTCAGCTCTTTGATCGGAGTATTGCTGCTTACCTGCTTTTATAATGGCTCACCGTGGGATAGGGTCAGCCCCTTAAAGATACAGAGCAACCAAAGCAGCTCCTGCAGGACGGGGAAAGCACCCGAGTTCCTGCTGCTCTGAAGTTTGCTGCTGCTGCTGCTGGGCTCTGCCCTGCCCTGCTCACTCTGTTTGCTAACACAGCATAGGAAAAGGAAAGCATAAACTCAAGTAACTGAAGTTTCAAGACCTAGAGAGGAAACAAGATTGTTAAGGTGACAACTAGCTAAATTTTTGCACATGGAGATCAAATTTAGGGAAAAGTAGTAGTGTTTTCTCATTCTGCACAGGGAAGCAATAGCCATAACCTGCTCTGAGCACCAGGGCACAGTAATGTGCAGACTGTAATGGGAACTGCCCATCTCTCTTGTGTGTTCTGCAGGGAGAAACATCGGGTTACTTGCCTCTCTTTTCTCACTCTCTAGCTAAATAAATAAATAAAAATTAAAAAAAGACTGATATTACCAGCTGATTTGTAACTTAGAACTTCAGAAGCAGTGCTTAGACGAGATGGGGAGCATTCTCATTCAGAAAAAGTGATTTGTGCTACCTTTAAACAAGGTAGGATCACACCAATTAAAGATAAATCATCAATATGTGTTTTTTTCTTGTTAACTCTAAGGAAACTTTTAAAAAGACAAAAATAAAAGCAGACTTACACTAGAGAACAGAATATGGCAGACTAGATATAGGAGCCTATCTGTGAAGCCTCAGTGATATCCTATAAACCAGTCATTGACTGCATCCAGTTAAACCCATGGAGAAGCTAAAATGAGATACCAAATCTGCATTTTAAAAGCTCTTAGGACAGCTTTGTGGCAAGAAACATGGCTCCTTGGTAGTAATTTTATTAGCTCTAAGGGAAGACCATTTGTAGATGCTACATTTTGTAAAATGTATTGATTTTCATAAAGGCAGTAGCATACAGAGATAGGGATCCTTCTATTATGCAACCAAGAAAATGGAAGAAAAAAATCAATGAAAGCATTTTAAGTAACTTTTCTATTGTTGTTCAGCCTTGTAAGAATTAATTTCCTTTTTCAGGACCTTTCCACGAGAGTCAGCTTTAAAATCTTTGAGATTTATTGATGCAAACTAAATCACTCAACAAGGGATGTAACCTGCTGTAAAGGTGTCCACAGAGCAGTTTTACAATGGCTTACTCAGATCCACTTCTCAATTTACTTCTGACTTGCGTGATCTGCTGAGGTTGCTGAGCAGACCTGACACACCAGGCCCTGATCCTGCTGGTGTGTCCGTGTGCCTAAATCCACAAACGCAGGTCCTGCTGCAGTGGCACTGGGTTAAAACACCGCTGCTCTGTAGGACAGGTTGGCTGTGAGGAGGTGTGGTGCTTCCCCTTCTTATTCTGGTGTGGCTCTGTGGTGTGTCTGTAGGCAAACACAGTGACCAGACATGGGCAGAGTCAGTCAGATGCAAATAGTCCGGAAAGCTGTTGTTGATTATGGGAAAAAATGAACTAACAAAAAATCACCTTTCCAATGAAAGGAAATGGAAGATGAATATTGCATTTTAACAAAGCATAGAAGTAGTTTGGGGAAAATTGTATTCAAGATAGAGAATGCCCAGTGACCGTTTTCAAGAGAAGCTTAAAAACTGCAGCTCAGGGCACAATGCTCTCAGGGTACAGTGCCAAAGAAGTGGCCAAATGTCTACATGTGTTTGATACTGTTCAACACTTCACCTTCACCTCCTTACATTCAAAACCACATAGATGGCTAAATATTTGTATTTCAAAGGGGGAATGACAAGAATAGAGAAAATATGCTGGCAGCATGACAGGAAGTGGACTCCACATAAATGGAGGTTTAAATAGTTGGATTTGAGAAGGGTGAAAAAGAGTAGTGACAGTGCCTGAAAGATAAAATCAGATTGAATAAAAATTTACCTATGAATTACAGCTAAGTTAAATGTATAGTTAATTATATACACAGTATGTGATGTCCTTCCCCCTTTATTTTTTCTTTTTTGAGGCAAAAATGAAGTTTTCCTTAAAGCTAGAGCAACACTGCTGCATATACGAATAACAGATCATTCTGTAATCCTGATGACTGTTGATATTGGCTACCTCCAATGACAGCAACACACATTTGGACAACTTGCTGTGTGCCTTCTTTATTTAATACATATGAATGCGTCAGATGTGCCGTTGCCTATTAACAAAATAAGACAGAAATACAATCAGTTTGGATACAAGCTGCTCACCCTAGAGCCTTTGGAGTACAGAAGACAGGAGCAGATGAAGTGTTAAAACATTCATCACCCCCAGGCTTGTCTACACCTCAGGTTCTTGAGGGTATCTAGTTTATCCAGACAGCTCATCTCTCTTCTTACATTGCCATTACTAATGCTGCCAGTTTCCAAATTGGAGTTATATTAAGGTGATATCTGTTCTTTATGTGAGAATTAAAATCATTTATAATGAATCCAAAACCACTTTATATGTAAATATAAACAGGAGAAGGTAGTGCAACATCAAACATAAAAAAACAGATTCATTCCAGATTTTTTTCACTTTTTAGTATTTTATTTTTTTTAAATGACTGCCTACAGTTGTTGATTGACAATATAAAATTCAAATTTTATATTCTCAAATGTTTACTTGCAAACACAAAAGCTTGAATAAAATATGGAAAAGAACAGAGAAAAGAGAGCCAAGAGGAAAGGTTTTCGTTTGGAATGATGGGCAGTGGCGCAGAAAAAGAGGAACTGAGTACCTGGTCCCTAGGAGTTTCCCAGCCTTCACCTGTCATTTTTTTATTGGGACTCGTCCCTAACTTTGACAGCTGCTTTATGGCAGAACTCCAGAACAAGGGGATGCATTTTTGAACTGAGTCTGAAAGAGTAATTCTTGTAATTTATGGCTTGTCCATTTGAAACCATATGATTGTAGCAGTTAGCAAGAACAGAACGAGCCCTACTAAATATTCCAGCAGTCACTGGGACTTCAACAGAAGGAAAGATTTACTGCGACAGAGCAAACACAAAGCCTGAGAAAAAGTGAACTTTAGAGGAGGTGCTGTACATGGGAAAAAAGAGGAAGCACTGGAGTGCATCACAATGTCATTGGCAAAGTATGTAACCATAGGGTGTAATTGCACTGCTGTATATTTTGTTCCAGTGGATAAATAGGAAACTAAATGTACTAAAGAGCAGCAGGATAAAAATGTAACGTAACAGCTTCTGTGAGGTAATCGATACTGGAACAGTGCACACGTTCTGGGCCTCTCCTGTTGGAATTTACTGACAAGTGTTGGTTTGAAATGCTTGAAGATGTAAAATTTTGTCTTTTTGGTATGATCTGTACTGATCCTATATGGAAAGACTTCCGTGACAGAAGTACACAGTACACAGCTGACTCCGGGTTTTCCTGTCAGAAAACATTTTCTCTTCAGTTGAGCAGCGGAGGGCGCCTACCCTCAGCCCCCAGCCGGACGAGGCAGACGGCCTGTGCCCACCGCAGCCCTTTCGCCTGCGTGCTCCAGCGTCAACACGCCGAGAAGCGCAAGGACGACCGCAGCCCACAACCGGGCGCGCCGACGCCTCCCCTCACGCCCGCCCCGTCACCGCCTCCGCGGGCCGCCTCCCGCCGCCCGGCCGCGCCTGCGCATCGCGGGAACGGGCCGCCATGGCGCAGCCGGGCCGGGCTAGCCTGAAGGAGCAGCGATACGACCGGCAGCTCAGGTAGCGCCGCACCCGCACGGCCTCCGCGGGGCTCGGCCTCGGCCCGGCCTCGCCCCGCTTCTCGCCGCGGCCTGCAGCCGCTCCGGCGGCCCGTTAGAGCGGCCGCGGCCCCTCGGCGGGAGAGGGGTGGCCGCCGGAGACGTGCCCGTGGAGGGCAGGGGGCTGAGGCGGAGCTCGGGGCTCGAGGCAGGTGGCCGTTCTGCCACCGTGCTGCCGAGGGAGCCTTTGTCCCGGCCCCGGGTAGCAGGCAGAGAGGAGCCGAGTGGGCTGGAGAAAGGGCGGCTAGGGCTGGAACCAGCCCAGTCCTGGGGCGTGGCGAGCCTGGGTGGGTGTAATTCCCATTGCCTTGCACGCCTCTGGAAATCTCACAAAGGTTTTAATGCCTTCCTCTGTGCCTTCAGTAAGTTTTCTGCATGTGAAGAGAGTAAAATCCCAGCCCATATGAGGTCAGGGCGGTTGTGAGTCAGGACAGCGGAGCCATGCTTTCAGCCTGAGGATTACTGGTGTTTTAAGTGCATTGCCTAACCAAACAACTCCTCCGGGCTGTTTGTCAAGCTGCCTGTACGTTTCTGTGCTTTGCACCCTCTCAGATTATAGAATTACCTAATTTATAATGAAACTGACGAAAAAAGCATTCATGAAGTACGTCATTTAGAGTGAAATTTAGGAAAAAGCATTCAGTTTTATTTTTTTTTTCTCCCAAGGACAATTTTTTTTAAGGAGTGTTTTGACCCATCCTGTTTTTTAAAAAGCTAAGTATGTTGCAATAGGATGTGCACCTCTGTCTGTTGCAGAGTGTAAGGACAAAGCAAATGAATAAGCAATAAAATAGAACTATTCTTTAGACACTTTGTGGTCTGTTACAGTAAGTTTTGTGAAAGAAAGTTTATTTTACTTGATTCTAGTTAGCCCTTCTCAACAGCAAATGGAAAATCGCATGTTCTAGCCTTCATTTGTGATCGTTCAATTTTTTTCTTTTTTTTTTTTATGATCACTTTACTATAGAAAATGAAACACAGAGTGCTTCTGTTTTTATCCCAATACAGATTGTGGGGTGATCATGGGCAAGAAGCTTTAGAATCTGCCCACATATGTGTGATAAATGCAACGGCCACAGGAACTGAAATACTCAAAAACTTGGTGCTACCAGGTAAGTAAAAGTCAGTTCTATGTTTGTGTTACAGTATAGCTGATAATAAGTTCATAATTCCTAGCAATTCACGGTATTTTTTTTCCTCCAAGGTATTGGTTCATTTACGATTGTGGATGGAAATCGGGTCTCTGGAGAAGATGTTGGAAATAAGTAGGTTTGTTACTGGCTTCTGAAACAAATAGAGAACTAACAGAATTCCATAAGTAGTTTTGTCTCCATGCTTTTAAAGTTACATAAACTTCTTCATAATGCTAAAACTCCGTATTTTGCTCCAAGTCTTTTTCTTTGATGTTTGTGATGTATATAGCATAGGTGATCAGCAATTTGATGTTAGCTGAGTTGTACTTTTTTCCTCAGCTGCTGTTATTGTACCTTACAGATCTATTTGCTTCATACGTCCAGTTTATAAAGGCAATGGTCTGTCTAATATAAAAATATTTTTTAATAACTTGTTTGCTGTCCTCAAGACACGAATAATATTTGCTTGCATTTTAGCATGGTTAAAGTTATTTTCCTTAGTGGTATGACAGTTGTGGTGACAAAATGTTATTTTTTATTAGTTTACCATTGTGAAACTGTGACTGATGTTTCCTTAGCTTCCATAGCTTTGCAAGGTGTGCAGCTGGGGATAGGATAAAAAACTTATTACAGATTAACAAATTACTTTTGATCTGTAATAATTTTAGATAACTTTCTCTTACAGTTTGGGTACATACCCCAAAACATCTGTCTACTTGCTGGGTTAAATGTGAGATAAGGATATTCTGTTACATGAAGAAATTAGTACTAATGGCTCCTTAATGAGCCTAGTGAAAATGAATCTGTAGTATGATCCTGGCATCTAGAGGAGTTTGGCATGTCTTATTTTTCAGATTGGTTGCTCAGGCAGTGAAAATTTTCCTTAACAAACTGATCATGAGGAGAATATAACAAAGCAGGGAGGAGGAAGGCAGATTTAAAGGGGATTTTTGTTTTTTTTTTTTACATGTGAGAGTCAACAATATAGTCTGCACTACAGAAGGTAGCTCCATGTTGTTTTTTTTTCAAAATAAAATGTTTTTTTCTTCTTTTCAGTTTTTTTCTACAAAAAAGCCATATTGGTCAGGTAAGGATGTAATAAATGTCATTTTAGGTATATTGAAAGAATGAATGTATTGAGTATGTACTCAAATGTAGTGTTGTAATTAATGCACAAAACATATATATAGGTTAAAATCCCTACATTCTTTAATTAAGAGATTAATGTTTCATTCCTTGTGAGAAGAAAAGCTCAGTTCTGCAAAGACTGAATGAAAAAAAATACAGGATCTGGTTAAGAATATCGCCGCAAGTATAAAGTGGAAGAGAATTGCAGTTGGAGTAGGGTTCAGAACAGAGGGGTGAAGGAGCAGGGGGCAAGGAGGAATCACAGGGACAGAAGAATACAAAAAGCACGAGTAACTCTTAAAAGTTCTTGAACGAACCTGGAAATTAATAAATAGCTATCACATAACTCTTGTTTTGAAAGCATTACTAAAAATAGTCTTAAACAATTGTCTGCTACTATGGGGTTAATTTTTTCTTCTGCAAAAATGGCCTGGGATATCTTAGCTTATGAAGAAGTCTGTTTACCATTTAGCATATGTAGTACTGATATACTATATAAACTGAGTTTCAAGATGTTAAGTAACATCTTTATTGTTCCTAAACAGAGTCGCGCCCAGAGTGCCACTGAACTTTTGCAGGAATTGAATAACGATGTTTCTGGAAACTTTGTGGAAGAGGTCTGTCTTAAAGTATTTTATACTTTTTTTTTCCTTTACTTTATATTGTGAAGACTGTGAAATGATAACTACATGTTGTGTTTGTGGCAATGCAGTTTAAATAGCTTCATGATAAAATTATATTTGAAGAAGATCTTTATTTGATAAAAGTCAATTTTAAGCATTATTTTGTAATTTCATTATAATACAGTAGATTTCACTGAATGTTTTACATTCAGTGTTGAAAAGACTTTGTTATTAGAAATTTTTGTCATTTCCTGATATATTTTTCTCTGCTGTTCAGAGTCCAGAAAATCTTCTAGACAATGACCCTTCCTTTTTCAATCGGTTTAACTTAGTGGTTGCAACACAACTACCAGAAAGGTAAAGAATCACTTCAAGTTGTTTCTTTTGTCTTCATTCAGTGGTAAAAACAGGTTTCAACTGCAGGTATGTTCTTGCAGGAAAACTTAGGCAAAACAAAACTCTTGCATTGTGAAGGAAAGTTATAATAAATGACTGCATTTTTCAATGGACCTTTCTATATATTGATATGTAGTTGCAAATCTTGTTCAGATCCATGACTGACTTTCAGGTGCTTTCTCCTGTTTGTTTGTTCTCCTGTTACTCTTACGTAGTGGAAATTGTTTTTGGTCCAAAGTTTCTATAACCATTATTCCTATTATGTAAAACCTAACAGATAGCAGGGTCTGTGATGCCTTTGGATTTTTGCAAATGTATTTTATCATTTGCATTTTCTTGTTTATCATATCACTCGCTCTGTTTTACCTAAGTAATAGTAATGAAAAGATAAACTATAATAAGATGCGATGTTTTTGATTTTTTTTAACCTGTGGTCTCTCATGCTGCCTTCCAATAAAAAATACAACTGAAAAATGACAGTTCTTGTAGCATCAAAATGCTTGAGGGGAGAAGAGCATGCTTCTGTGTCTGTAGACAAGCTTCTTCCACAGGGGAAAGAGGTTGCTGGATAGATGAATTGTTGTATCTTGCTTTTGCAAGAAAGTAGCTGTTCATACTTAACTCATTGCCCTCCCACCCCCTGCCTGCCTACATAAAAGCAATACGAATTAAGAACTGGCTTGTTTCTTTGTAAAGCGATCCTTGTATGCACACATTTGGGAATTAAGAGCATTTCTTACGTGCTATTTAAAAGCCTCTGATTTGAATTGCCTCTACTAGAAGTTACGTTTGTCTCTGCAATAAACATATCTAATTTGTTTGCTTCTTTCACAACTCACTGATTTTTTTTTTTTTTTTTTTACTTAATTTACATTCAGAGCATTGGGATAATAGAGTTAAATACGAGTAAGACAATGAATAAACATATGACCAGTGTATGTTAAATTCACATGTAAAATTACTCTGTCAGAAGTTTGATCATACGTATGTAAAATCATAATGATAGTGGAATACTCTCGTAGAAAACTTCTTATACAAGTAACTTGTACAAGAGTTAACTTTGTGGCTATTGTTTTCTTATATATCTGAAAAAAAACATGTTTTTCCTTACAGTACGGTGCTGCGTTTAGCTGAACTTCTCTGGAATTCTAATGTTCCTCTGCTGGTCTGTAGGACTTATGGACTGGTTGGTTACATGAGAGTCATCATCAAAGAACATCCAGGTTAGATTTTTTTTTTTTTTTTGAGATGAAGATTTTTCTAATAAGCGTAAAGCTTCTAAATGTAATGTCACTTATTTCAGCTTCTGTGAGGTATTGAGTATTTCCTAAGTCTTCTACGGTTTGCAGTTCCTCACCAGCATTCTTTGAAAAAATGCATATAAACTATGGACTGTAATAGATGGTATTGGAGGTTATCTTCTGACATTAAGCTTAGCCTACATGAAACACTTTGAGAACTTAACATTTAAACAAGCAGGTGATGCACTGTGTTTGATATATAGCTGTGTTTTGAGGGCTGGGCATAAAACTGAAATGCATCGTGTAACTTGTTTTGCAGTTGTTGAATCTCATCCTGACAATGCATTGGAAGATCTGAGACTGGACAAGCCATTTCCAGAACTGAGCGAACACATTCAGTCTTATGACTTGGATCGTATGGACAAAAAGGTTGGTATGGGGTTTACACTACAGGTGCAGACACAAAATGGATTCTGTGAAAACGCTTCTTAGCAGATGATTTTTTTGGTGATGCATCTCCTCTGAGCAGAGGCAACAGGAGAATCAGTCACGAGGTACTGCTTTTGGCCCAGATATTATAGTCTGTATTTCAGTCTTAAGCAAGGGGAAAGTCTTAAGAGTACTGAAGGACAATTTGTCTTTAGATTGATTTCTCCTCTACCCCCCTCCTCCCCTTCTTTATGATCAATTACTGCTTTACTGCTGCAGAGCTTTGCAGTGTGGATATTTGTACATGATATTAAGTTCTTCTTCAGAAAAATATTGGAAAACTTGGCTCATCTGCACTTTTCTCAAAGTAGAGGAATAACAATTTGTTTTATATAATTTAGAGGATGTTATTTCAGAATCAAAAATCAGAATGTGTCCAGTGTTGTAAAATAGAAAGGATGTTACAAGTTTATAATGAAAATAAGTTCTTAATTTGTTTCCTGTTTTTGTCTCTTCTAAACTTGACAACAATTTCTCTGCTTTACAATTACAGGACCATAGCCACACTCCATGGATTGTGATTGTAGCCAAGTATTTAACAAAATGGTTCAACGAGGTACGTTGCAAAACAGGATAAGTAATCAGTTTGTTAATATTACTAGTACTATGGAGTTGTCTTTTCTAAACCAGATTATTATTTTGGTAATATGTACAAAACAAGATGGAATCATAAAAATATTACTAAGTGAAATACAAATGAATGTATGTAAACCTTAACAGACTCCTAGAGTTTAGCAGTATGAACACCACAAGGTTAGTAGTTATTTTTAAGACAAATCTTCTTGTGTTTTTAAATTTAGAAAAGTGATCAGTTGCCTAAGAGTTACAAAGAAAAAGAAGCCTTCAGACAACTGATTCGGCAAGGTAATACCTCCTAGGAGAGGAGTCTTTTTTTCTCTCTTTTTTTTTTTTTTTTTTTTAATACTGGCAGAAAATTGTAAGGCAATATTTGAAAAATAATCAGAAGTTCTCTCAGGGTTAAGTTTAAAAAAAAATCTGCTGACATATACAATGTGATTCTTCTGCTATGTGATAACTTCATACAAATGGATCTTAAGAACCCTAATTTGCTTATAAATACATCTTGACAGTGTTTCATACTATTCACTGTTTAAGATGCAGTATGTTTTCATTTGAGTGGGAGGAGAGGCATTGAGAAGATTCTGTTGAAAATGCTGATTATCAACATTGAAAATGTGATAAAGGTGAAAGTGAGTGGCTTTTGACACTGATTTGCTAACTGGAAGTATTTAGTTGGTCAGCTGGCCCACCAGATGGTTGGTAGTTGTTCTAGTCCCGAATGACTAGTCAAGAGAGAGATCATGTAGCTACTGAATATAGTGTAGTCTGTGAACAGACTTCATTTATTCAGATTTTTAAATTGAATACCTCTTGCAGCTGCTAAAATTGAGACCTTTTTGAGATCTAGAAATAAATTGTCTTAAATGGTTGTATAATAAAAACATTATCGTTCTGGAGTAGCATCATCTAAAGATGACCTGTGTGAGCTGCTTCTAAGAGTGGTTGTCATTTTCATCCCTAGTTTATGTTAGGGAACTGATCTGCTTGAAGAGTAGTGGTTACCTTTGGTGAAGTTTTCAGTGGAGTCCTTTTCCTGTATTTCGTTTTTTGCTGTATGAGTTCAAAAGCATAATGGGGCACCATAAGTGGCACATATGCACACGCACACATGCACACACATGCATAAAAAGATTGGGTGTGGGAAGGAGGGTTAAATTGCTTTTCAGTTTTATCAGTACATCTTGGTGATAATCCATTTTTTGGCTGATGTGTCATTATGCCACAGATAGATCCCAAACCAATCTGTTCTGCTGGTAGAACCTAAATGATGAGACGCAATTCAGGGAATTGTGGTGTTTTTTTTTTTCCTTCAATAAGGTATCTTAAAGAATGAAAATGGGATCCCAGAAGATGAGGAAAACTTTGAAGAAGCTATAAAAAATGTGAACTCAGCATTAAGTACTACAAAGGTAAAATGAACACTTATATGATGAGCTTAAATACATTTCAAACACCTTATTTTTTCAGAACATACTCACTTGTAGGACGAATTCTGTTGCAACATCGGTATTTAAGTGAAATGGCATTAGTACGACCTGAAAATTGAAATTAAGTGCAATAAAATAGACCTTGTCTAGGTGGCACTGTAGCTTATGAAAGCTCCTAATTTTGCTTGTTCATGCAAGGAAGCTCCATTTCCTTCATGGTGACTTTAATTTAAGGATAGAATGGCTCAGCAACCAGAGTTCATTACCAGTGTATTGCTGTCTTAAACTTTCACAGTTTAATTCGTGGAGGAAAATCCAATACGTGGCCTGCTATAATTACACAAAATTAGTAGTCATGAGTGTGGATGATGTCCGCTTTAAATACGTTGCTAGGGGAAAGAGAGTGCTTGAAGTTAAGCTTTATTGAAGCTGTTCACTACAGCATTTATTGTGTATAGAATTTGGGCTGCAAAAGACTTCTGACTCAGGAAGTTCAGTACTTTCCTCTTGGAGAATTTATATGATATTCCTTTCATAAACTGATCAAGCCTAAAAATACTGGAAGTGAGGTTTTCATTGTTGCCTGTATATAATCCTGCAGTAATAACTCATGGTTTAAAATTTACCTTAATCTGTCATCCATGATAAGCTCAAAAGCTATGTGGAGTCAAATCACATTCTGTCAATCTTCATAGGTTACATTCCATTTTTATTTGAACTGTGCTGATACTTGTTTGGACATTCAAGCCTACCAAGAAGGCAGCAGGTAAAACTTTGTGCTGGCATCTGAGCTACTGTAGTCCACTTCCCAGGATATTACGGATTTATTTCAATTTGTGCCAGACTCTGAGCTGCAGCAGTTTTGGAGTCACTCTCACTTTTGCAGCCTCCTCTTTACTTTCCAATTCTTTTTGGCTGCTCTGCCTCTCCTAGGTAGGATGGGCAGCTGCAATTGTTAATAATACCTTGTGCTGACAGTGCGACCGCTCTTCTCTTTAAACTCTTCCATGTGGAAGATACAAATATGGAAAAATTGTTTGTAATGGTCTTGATCAGAAGTAGGTGTCTTGTTCTCAGGCAGTGATTTTTTTGAATGCGTCTGAGAAGCACTGACTGCCAAAGGTTCAAGCAATGCTGTAGTACCAAACTCTGAGGTCACTTGGGTTGGATCTCTGCTGTAATGAGTATCGAGGTAGTTCTAGAAGTTAAATCAAGTAAATGGGGTATAAACCCAATTTAATTTTTTCATAGATTCCAAGATGCATTGAAGAAATTTTTAATGATGATTGCTGCATAAATCTCACAGAGCAGGTAATGAGTAATTAAAGGTAAGAGTTAACTGTAGGAAAAGCATTACAAATAACATGGTAGACATAACTTTATCATGCATTTACAGTCACCCTCCTTCTGGGTTTTGGTTCGAGCTCTGAAGGAATTTGTAGCAAATGAGGGGCAAGGAAGCTTACCTGTCCGGGGCACTATTCCTGATATGATAGCAGACTCCAATAAATTTATCAGATTGCAAAATGTGTAAGTATCCATTTTTTCTATAAAAGCAACTACTGATACTAAAGGGTGATGATTTCAGGCCTGTGTTTAAAAAAAAAAAGGGGAGGGGGGCGGTGAAGAGTGGCTGAGGAAGCCCTGCAGCCTGGGCCTACCTGCTCCTATCTGCAGCAAATGCTATCTGGAACCAGGGCCTGAGTCTTTCATATGTGCCAGTTTCCTGAGGCTAGGTAGTACCAGACCACTTTTCTTCATTTCAGATCTAGTAAAATACTACAGACAGTGGATCCCATAGTCTAGCTACTGCAGTCTGGAACATGTGCTTCAAGTAGATTGCTGATTAAACACAGCCTCTTTTTTTTTTTTTTTTTTTCCTCAATATGACTGTCAGCCTGGTTACAGAAATTATAGTTTCCTAGATAATTACTTCTAAATATGTAATTCTAATAAATCTCATTTGAAGACATCATTCAGTAGATAAGCAATGGCAAAGACTTGGTGAATGAATATAACACACTATAAATGCTAAGCAGCATCAGCATGGATCAAGATTTTAGGAAGCCCATCTTAGAAGGCATGTATCCTCACCATAAACTTACTATTCCTGGGTATCATGGATATTACATAAATTATTGGGCCAAGAAGACTTTCTTACATTGTACTGTATCTTCAGAAACTCCTAAAATACTCCATTCCCAATAGAGGATGTATAGCTGCTGTTCTCATACTTTACTTAATATTCTTCTTCCAGCAGTTTGTGGTTTTTTTTATACGAATTTGTTTCTAGAATATTTATTCATGTAGCTTGTAAGCCACTTATTTAGTGAACAGCTCAGTAGTCTGAGCTGAGTAGTCTGCTGAGTAGTCATACAGGAATATAAGTGTATTCATGATCTTCAGATAGCTTGCTTCCATCCATGGTGGATCTTACATTTATAATATAAAACAGGAGGAAATAGTCTTTTCTGTGAAGTCTAAGATAATAATTCTGTGCTGTAATTAAGAATATTTTATTATTGACAGGTACCGTGAAAAAGCAAAGAAGGATATTGCTGCTGTGGGTAACCATGCTGCTAAATTGTTACAATCCCTAGGCAAGGTAATTACAAATGTAGGCTGCTTCTGACAGGGCAGAAATACTTTTTCCTGACATTCTCTAAAGAAATAAGTCGAGATGGATATGAAAAGAGAGCTTAATTATCTCATTCCCTTAAGTTCTAATGAGATTTAATATCTGTGGTCTGTTTTATTTATCACTTTTGATTTGGTCATATAAAAAGCAAAATACATAAAGAGCTATATTATTTACAATTTTAAGATAGCCCTTTTTACAAGAATGAGTAGTTTATATCACAATGAATGTATGAGTATACCTGAAAACATGAATTGTCAGCTCATTGTATTGTACTAGAACCAGTGTATTTTCTGTTCTAGGCACCTGAGTCAATTTCAGAGAGAGAATTGAAATTGCTTTGTGAGTATACTTGGATTGTATTGCAGTGTTTTGCAGATGATGAAATATTAAACAAACAACTTCCAAATGATAACATAGCTATTAATTGTTAGCTCAGTAGTTGAACTTGTCAGCCATGTGCTTAGCCATTGCATTCATCATCTTCAGTGTAGAGAACGCTCGGCATCTTTGCATCTTTCAAAAGTGAGTCTGTAAAGGTCGGCTTTAGAAAAAGATGGAATATTTGATAGCCTCTACTTTCCGTAATTATTGCCTAGCCTCTACTTTCTGTAATTATTACCTAATCACTGTTGTACATTCTGTAATGCAGACTTCAGAGTGTAGGCTCTGTATACTTGTTGTAGTCTGAAAAGGTAAAACAATGATTCAGGGAACAGTACTGCTTATGGCAGTTAGGTTATGTGTTATGGATATATTCATGTGTCTATGGAGCAGCCTGAGTAAGTCTCCTCACAACTGGAAAGCTTTCCTATAAGTATGTAGCCAAGAACATGCTGTATTTACATATTGCTTGCTGGAATTTTTAAGCATCTCTTCTTACAAGTTATTCATTTGTTTTGACTGCCAGGTTATAGGTGCACATTGGGTTGGTTGATTGCAGTGATAGTGGAGGAGAACCTTTATTTGCTCATGGCTGTAATTAAAATATTAATTGAGAATATGTGAGATAGTGGTAGATATGGTGGAAGATAGAGAATCTGTATTCATTTACAGCAGAAGCTGATGGCTGTAACTGATGAATTGCTGTAAAAGATGCACATGCTGTGAGCTGTTCCACGTAGCTGCTAGATAACACAACAGTTATGCTTAGAATGTGGAAGCAAATAAACACAAAGTATTTCTGTAAATATATAGACCTAAATGTAGTCTAATAGATGTTATCACTGAGCTACAAGAAGAAACAGATTCAAGACAAGCTCATTGTATTGTTTAACAATGTTTTACAGATCAGAGATAAGATTTACAGATTTAGTCATTGATGATGCATTCAGGTCAGTAATGCTCATCTTTCTGCATTTTCTGCTTAGGCAGCAACTCAGCTTTTCTTCGAGTAGTGAGGTGTAGATCTCTGTCTGAAGAGTATGGTTTAAACACTTTTAACAAGGATGAAATAAGTAAGTACTCCTTTATGGCGTATACTTTAATTGTGTTTTCAACTTGGATGGTTTTGTGATCTGAAAGAATTGTATGTTAAATATACTATTTCATTATGCAGTTTTATAATTTGCCATCAATTAGAATTATGTTTTTGTTAACTGTAGGATATTGATTTCATTTTGATTTTTGAAAGTTCAAAAATGAAGTTACAGAGTAATGCGTATTTAAGTTTTTCCATTTTTTTGATAGCAGATTAGCAGATATGTAAAACATTGTCCTTCTTTAAACTTCTCTTTTTTGTACCCCTCTTATTTCTGACAAAACTGGAAAGGTGCTTTTGCCTGACCAAAGATGTGATAATAATTATCTTGGCCTCTCTCAGTTTAGGTTTTCAGTATATCAATAAAGGGAAAACTAGTTACTTAACACTTTTTTTTGAAACTGCGTAAATAAATAAAAAAAGCTGGAAATACTTTTTATCGTCACAACTTGTTTAAATGAAGCTCATAGAAGTTCTCTAAATGTTTTGGACAAATTTATATGCATTTATGAATGAAGTATATATAGTTCGTATATGTATACATTTGGGAATATTGGTAACTTTGGTAAAAGCTCCTTGAATTAGCTGATAGTATCTTTTGAGACTTAGTAGTCTTCCTAAAAATTAACTACCTAAATTGTCCTAAGGTATTTAAGACCTGTTTTGTAATTAGTCATAATTAAATGTATGAAGCATGCATTTCAAAGTTCAAAATTACAGTAACAAATATCCCATTTAACACAGCAGCTGTCAGAGTTGAAACATGAGTATCTTCGCTAAACAGAAATTATATCAAATACATAAAACAGTTTTGTCACGCACTCTGGAGTCAAAATCAGCTATCTGGTAGATCAGTCATTTACATTCTTGGTGGCAAACTTTCTTAACAACAGAAAAAAATCAAAGGATTTTAGGGTTTAAGTACATGAGAAAATACTCGATTTCAAGTAATTCAAATACTTTGTTTTTCCCTTTAATCTGTACCTGCTAACCACTTCTTCTCTATTTTCAGTTTCCAATATGGATAACCCAGACAGTGAAGTAGTGCTGTACTTGATGCTACGGGCTGTTGATAGATTTTATAAGCAGCACGGTAGATATCCAGGTATGTTAGTACCAGTTGTCATCATAAGAAGTACAAAAATTGAGTAGTTACTACAATACCAGTTACAAACTCTCTATATAACATTTGTTGTGGTTTTGTTTCCTTATTAATGCAACTTTAACAATGCAAAAATTAAACATCATTTTGGGGAGAATTTAAGGAATTTAGATAAATTGATACCATTGAAGTGGGTTGCATGGATTATTATTAGTTAATTCAGCTATGCTGCAATTTGTCATTATCACGAGTAGCATCAACAGAATTATTATCTATTGCTATTAGTCTAATATATTAAGCTGCTTAGTTTTTTTTCAGAAGAAAAATAATCAATTTTGAATCTGGTTAAACAGTTTGATTTATTTGCCAGGTGTCTACAACTATCAGGTAGAAGATGATATTGGAAAATTGAAATCATGCCTTACAAGTTTCTTACAAGAACATGGATTGTCTGTAGTGGTGAAAGATGACTATGTTCATGAATTGTAAGTAAAATATGGTAAGAGTCACTTTGTAAAACTGACCTGTAAATACTAACTGTTACTTTGCTGTCTAGTTGTCGCTATGGAGCTGCTGAGCCACATGCTATTGCTGCCTTCATGGGAGGTAAGAATGCTGTTGTATTTCCATAACTAACAAAGCAACCTGCAATTGTACCTGCTTGAGCAAGAATCTTGCTGTTTTAATGACTTGGTATTGTCAGAGCAAAAATTGTAGACTGTTGTCTAAGATATAACAAAATTCACCAGTTGTGGCTCTTCCTAGCAAAGGTTTAAGGTCAGTAAAGAAACAAAGTAATCTTAAATAATTCCAGTAGATGGTGTTTTTTTTTTTAAGTTTGAAAGAGGCTTATTTAAAGGAATACTTATAGTAATTTTAGAAGGGAATATTTACAATAATACTGAATATATTACATTAATCTTGACAGCTTACATTTTAATTGTGTATAGATCCGTGCACAGAGGAAGTATATATAGCAAAGTGTATCTAAAGCTAGATTTGAGGCTTTTGAAGTAACAACTTTCAGAGCCTCTTCTATGCTGGGAAGTACTGAAAGACATTTTTTTTTGCTAGGACTTGCAGCGAGCACTTCCCCAGCAATCCCAGTGTGTACAGTTCTAGATAAAGAACATGTTTTTTACTGGATTTAAAGTATCACCTACTAACTATATTATTTTATTTTATAGGAGCTGCTGCTCAGGAGGTTATTAAAGTCATTACAGGACAATTCATAATTTTTAATAACACCTATATTTACAGTGGAATGTCACAGACTTCAGCAACTTTCCAGCTGTAGAATAACCATCTCACATTTGTTGCCACCAGGCTGTGCTGCTGTGTTCTGTAAATACTGTGGTGGTTTGCCACTGACTGGACTGTTCTGTATTACCTGCAAAATTAAAGTTCTTTTGTTTGTAATGATTTTCTGTTTTTTCTTCCCCCCTCCCCTCCCCCTTGATGAATATAATAATTCCCAATTCTCCTTTTTTTTTCTTTAAATCTAGAACTTCTTGCTACCTTTGTAAGAAAAAAAAAGTTGGTTGCATATTAAGTGGCGTTTGGAAATTGGCTTACCTGGTTTGCAGCAGAGATTATTTTTTTTTTAATTAAAGCTGGTTGAGGTGGGATGAGTTGCAAAAGGTTGAAGGAGGATATAACTGAGAGGAGACCTAGGGAAAGCTGTAGTGCCCTTTATTGAGCAAGTCAGGATGTTAGGGAAAGGATTATGTTCAGAAAACACTTGTTTCAACTGTATTTATCTAGCATACGATGGTCTCTCCCCCTACTTTGTGTCTGGCAAATGTCAGGTGACGATTAACCCCATGCATTTCATGGTGTAGTTGTAGTTTTCCAAATGCTGAGTAGGGAAGGTGAGCCGCAGTGCAAACTGCTCTCCCCCCCCTCCTTAGCCTAGAGCCACGCTAAGGTTCGGGTAGTGCTCGGAGAGGGTTAAGAGGGGCTGTCCGGCTCGCTGCGGCCATGAACGGCAGCAGCCAGTGCTGCTCCGAGGCCTGTGGTGAGCTGCCCGCGCCCGTGGGCGGGAAGGGCCCGCGCTGAGGCGGCCGGCTCCTCGCTCTCCTCAGGCCGGGCCTGGTGGCCGGGCCGGGCCGCGGGACCGCCTTCGTGGCTGACAAGGCCTAGTGCCACCGCCGGTCAGCAGGTAGTGAATTAACTCCCGCCCTTCTTCCCCACCTCCTGACAGCCCTCTTGACAGTCCTTCTGCCCTCCAGCCGACAGAAGAATGCTTCTGCGGTTTCATCTCCTTCGTTTTAATCCTGTATCCTTTCTGTAGTCTCCACTTCTTATGTTTGGGATCATCTAGAGCCCTTGTTATGATTGCTGCTCCAGAGTCGAGCTCTGGTAATGGACCTAATGAATCATACATGACTTACATGAGAGGGAAGAGGAATGGGGTGAATTCCCAAACAGCTCTGGAAGACATCAGAGGCCTGTTGTGGCATGCTGGACAGCGTGTTGTTTCTCAAAAGTTTGTGGGCACGTCCTTTGATGGCCTGAGTTTTGGTTGTCACAGGACACCAATGGCCCAGACAAGATTTGACCATGGGGTTTTTAAAAGGCAGAGCAGGTCTGAAGCTGTCACCCCAGTGTGATTGCAGGTCCCAGGTCCAGCAGCCAAGGCCCAGCACTCTGAGAAACTCCTCTCATGGTCTGGCCATGCTTCAGGTGTTCTGACACTGCTGAGCAAGCAGATGAGTACATCAGGGCTATTTTTAGATTTTTTTTTTTTTAAGGTTTGAAAGGATTATTACTGCCTTTTTCTGTTTTTCCTTTATTTGCAGTGTTTACCAAAAATCTGGTGCAGCAAACTGTGTTATTTATCTTTGCAGCTTTGCTCCGTGATGTAACAGCGGAGTTGAACTATTTGCATGTTAACATAGGCTGGTTTATAAATGCTGTTTTAGGTACCTTCTCTGTGTCTCAAAGATCTAGTTAAGGTTAAAAATGCCTTTCTATAGGGTTTAAAAATCTATGCTACTTATGTGAAAGACTAATTGTGTAGATGTGTATTTAATCCAACTTTACTGAAATGAAATTTGCTCCAAAGCGAGCTCATGTTTGTAGCGTTTCTTTTGTTAAAGAATTTGCAGGGAGTGCATGTGGCTGCTCTTGGCTACCAGGGTGGTGTCAGTAGGGGTAAAAAGAGGTGAGGAAGACTTGTGAGCTTTCTGCTGTTGTGGCGAGGCTAGATTTGCAAGACAGAAAAATGCATATGTATTATCATTTCTGAAAATGGTAAAGGAAGCTGAAGCCTTTTTACCCTTTCCCTCTCAAAACATGCTACTGTAAGGATATATATGGAGCATTTTAAATTGATGGAAGTGGGGCAGGAATGGGGACAGTTGGTAACTCTAATTGGAAAGTGGGGCTGGCTGTTTTCACTAAGATGACACTGATATTTCGTAGAGCCTTTGCTCTAGTTTGAGAAGGATAAGTAATCCATTATTAAGCTGATTTTATTACTGATTTAAAGTTTCTACCTGGAGCTAAGTCATTCTTGAGAGATTTAAATAGGTTACTGTGACGCTTGCATCAACCTTTCATCACGTTTGGGACTTGGAGCATGGATAAAGGAAGTGAAATGGTGTGTTTGAGCACTTGGGCAGACAGTGGAATTGACGGTAGATTTCAGTTCATCCTAATGTGCCATAGGGTTGTGGCCTGGCATAAACAGCCAAGGACTGCCAACAAGCTTTAACCATCTTTCTGCTTCCAAGCCTTAATTTCACTCGGCTGTTAACACAAATTGGAAATGCTGGTATACTAGGTTTATGTAGAATCAATGCTGTGGGTTTTTCTGATTTACATGTTCTATTTAAAATTTCTTTAGTGAATTAAAATAAAGTCTTAGTTTAATAAATAATGAGTATCTTGGTTCCTGTGCATTCTTGTCTTTGGTTTTGATCATTACTGATAAAGCAATATAATTATGGTTTAGTGGTTGGCTCACGTAGCAGTGGTAGGAAGTGGATTGTTTTATACTGGATGTCAGAAACTTGCTTATTTATCATTATCTGGTAATTGTGCTGCCCCTTGTTGGCTGATGATGAAATTGGTAGCCTGTTGTAAGGAAAATTTGAGGACATTTATTGCGATCAATGACAGAGCTAGATATATTTTAATGCCAGGTGCTTTTTGTGGTGACCCACAATGGCAGCATGGAATAATTTTATTTTTGTAAAATGTTACCTTTCAAAGCTGCTGACATAACACAACTATAAGTAGCATCACTATAAAATAGGGTATTTCCAAAGGAAACCTGCACCATGCAAGGCTATGTTAATCTGTTTGTTAGGTGATAATGTAAAACTTGAAAGCTGTTAAAGCGTGTAATTTAAGAAAAAAGTATTTAACTTATATTCCATATGTTATGGAAACTGCCGATCTAAACAAAGAGCAAATGCTTTTTCCTTGCCATTGTAGAACAAGAACAAGGGTACAACCTAAAATGGAAAATCAAAAGGTGCAGAAAACATTGTGTGGTAAGACACCTGAAAATATTTGTCATTTATTTGAACCTATTTTACAAAGTTGTAGTAGATTGTGATAAGTCAGTTGTAGGAGGGTGAACTGTTGGGGAAATGTTCTTTTTCCTTGTTGCCAAATTTTTGGATTCTTGCCTTATTCAAACAGTAAATAATGTCACCACACATTCACCTTTTTCTGCTAATATTTAAACATTTTTTTTTCTATTTAATTTCTTTAAGAAACACAAAACCTAAAGTATTTGAAAAATAAGTTACCTGTTCTTTCCAACTTAGGAAATAATTATCTAACAAGCCTTTTCATTATATCAAAAATACAATAAACAGATTTCTATAGTCATCTACTTAAGATTGTATGTAGGTGCACCCCAAACGCTTTGTGTTAACTTGCTGACATAACTACCTGGTTCCAGATGCTAACGGTTGAGTTAATTGATTCAGTCTTGTTTAAATAAATACCATATCGCAAGCCTTGGCATGTAGCCTAATCCTCCACTGGATTCTGTTCCTAATTCACTCAGACATTCATAGTTCTATATTATTTGCTAAATACAGGTAATGTAATTTGCAATTGGAGAACTTAGTGTGATATAAATTGCTAAATATTAAGTTATTGACATTTGTAACATATACTAACAACAATTCAAAGCCAGAAATATTAACGCGGGGCTGTCACTTTAGTGAAGCAAATCATGCTCCAATAGTTAATTTTGGGTTAAGTACTTTTGTTGGTTATAGATGGATAAAAGTGGTGTAGCTCTGCGTTTTGCTTGCATTTTCTTTAAAATACATATCCATGGTACATTTTTGAGCTGGTTTAATGTAACACTAAATTAATTTGTATAAAGAAAACACTTCAGGTGAAGCTTTTTTTTTGTTTACTCTTAGATATGAAAACAGATCTGAACTTACTGCTTGAATGCCTTAAATACCAGATGGACTGCCCTTTATCTCAGAAAGAGGCTTTGATCACTATTTATTCAATTTGTCAACAAAACAGTAAGAATCATTTTACCTTCCAAAAACATAACCATTTATGTTCACAATGTATGTTAAGAAGCTGTCAATTCAGGGAGAAAATAAGTTAGCTAAAAGAACTAAGATTTGACAGGGTATAAGATCTTAAGATTTTCATTTTACACAGAAACAAAAGCAAAATTTTAATTTTTATTCTTTGTTTTCTGTTTGTTGTAGGTGAAGCAAGTGAATATTTTCGAGAAATTGGCGGTTTGAGGTTTATAAATGATCTTGCGAAGTCAAGTGTCCATTGCGTAGTAAAGGAAGCAGCTTTGTTTACATTAGGAATTATAATAGAGAGTAATGGTAATAAATACTGTTATGTATATTTCTGAGTTACTCATGGTCATTTTATACCTTTGCTTGTTCTTTCTCCATTATTTTTCCCATCAAAAATCATATTACAGAATAATAAGCTTGAGAAAGGGGCAATAAAGTTGCCACTGTTTCCCACCCCAAGGTTTGAAAAAATACCTTGCTGATATGCCTATCTCTGCTACATTTGTGTAGCCAGCACATCCTAATGCTAATGGACAGTTTTACTGCTTCACTTGCTTGTTAACAAGTGAAGATTTGGAACAAACTTGTAGATTGTTCCAAAGTTTGCCAAGGACCAGCACAGTTTAGAAGTGCCCACAGGAGGAAGCCCTAAGTCCCTTTATAAGCCCTCACAATGTCTTAGATAAAACTAAGCCTTTGTTTAGTATGTTATCAAACTAATTTAAGGTATATATTTTTTAAAGGCTTACTTTAGGACTTAATTGTTTTTATTTTCTGGTTTCAGTTTACTGTCAACAATCTTTATGTACTTCTGCATTGTTTGAGGACCTCATTTTATTTTTAATTAATAAGGATTCTGGTGTGAACTTGAAAAGAATGTCTGTTTATGTCATCTTAGTACTGGTTTCAAATAACAGTAAGTGCTTTCTTCTGTGTTATAGCACCAATTTTTTACTTACGATTTCTTTTTTTCTGTTTGCCAATCTATGGAAATTTGGAGCACTCAATAAGTAATGCTTTTGTGAGGTTAACTTAAAAAGATGAATCATAGCATGTCAACGAAACTGAAGTATAGAATCACTTAGGTTGGAAAAAGACCTTTCAAGTCTTCACTGTAAGATATAAGTAAGTAATTGCTTACTGGGATTTCCTTAAGTAGCAGGAAGTATTTTAATTCTAACATAATATTCAAATCAGGAGTTTCTGACAAGAGTCTTCTGACAAAGTTAGACATAAAGAAAAATATAACACTTTTGGCAATGCTTTGCTGTGATTTTTGAGGGAGGGGCATATCTAATTAGGAAATGGAAATACAATATAAATATATAAATTAAAGTTGAAATCAGGATTTTGTTTCAAGTTTCATGTGTCTTCTGAGTCTGGTGTGTCTTCTCTTTTAGAATATGGACAAACTTATGTCAGAGAAACAGGCTGCATTGGTCTTCTGCTGCAGTTATTCAGGTAACAAACAATTGCTGTTCAAACAGAAAAATGATAGAATATTTAGGACCTGTTTCCTTTGTTTTTCCTGAACAGAACAACTCTTTCCACATCTGAGATGAATCTGTCAGATGAAAATACTTATCAGTGCTATCAACTGTGGTCTTCAGTCTGCAGTACTCTCTGTGCCTGCGTTAACAATCCTCAGAATGGTAAGTGTTGCTGTTACAATTGTGAAAAATGTTTAAAGTGTTTCTCCAAAGTGATAAGTTCTGTTTTAATTTTTATTTCTCAACTGAAATTTCAGTGTGATAATTTGCCAAATTATGTTTGGACTTGGGGTTATTTTTATTTTCCCAGAAGATAATCAAAGCATTTGCTGTGCAGTTTTTCCACATGCAAAGGAGTGGCTAGAAAGTTGCACAGAGCCTGAGATAGTTCGTCCTATTTGTTCATTTGTTGGCCTCACAGTTGCAAATAACTGTAAGTACAGCTAAAGCTCTAAATGGTTTTCTTTTGTAAGTTTCATTTTATACTTAAATGTTTGATTTCTTCTTTTTGTCAATTTTTACAAATACATTTACTGTTTTTGCAACTTTTACACTGAAAATTAGATTTGACTATCTCCATTCCCCTGGTTTGTGCTTATGAACACAAAGAGCCTCGTTGGCTGTCATTACTGAGGTTGGTAAAAACTATTTGGGGGCTTTTGTTTCCTGTAACTATCTTAAAAAACAATTACAACAATTTCTCAAGATTGATATATATCCAACTTCAGTTCCTTTGTATGGATGGAAATGAAGTGATTAATATGTGCATAGATAAATTGTGGTGAGTGTAAAAAGAAAAAAATGCTAAAAAAAAAAAACACTTTTTTTTTTCTCTTACTAAGCCACTGTACAGAAATACTTTGTTTCTGTTGGAGGACTGGATACCTTAGCTAAAGTTCTCATCAAGTTGATGCATGATTCCTGTATGAGTCACTCCAGCATAAAACTTGCGGTAGTAGTAACAAAGACTCTGGATGCCTGCATTGCTAATGACTGTGAGTGAAAAGACCACTACCACTTATTTCTGATAATTCTAAAATGCATTTTTTTTAAAGTCTGGTTTTGGTGGAAAAGTGTTAGGAGTGGATGCTAAAAGGCCATTAGTTTACATATATATATGTATCTGCGTGTACATATATATACACAGATCCAGTTTGTATTGCAAAATCTTTAAGATTCAAACTCATATTGGGAATGACTCAGTTAATCTGAGGTGGATTACTTTGCTATTGTTACTAAAATAAACATAGTAAAATTTAAACCATACTAAAAAATTAAAAGTAAGTTACTGGTGCTGTTTTTCTGTAAGTAAAGCTGAGAACTAGGCAATGCAGTAAGCTTGGATTCTGGAGTTAGTCTTGCTTCTGTAGGCTTGTACTGTAGGATAATAAGCTTTGTAAGCTTTAGGACTATGTGTGCACTAGCAGTTCTGTTCCCAGTTTCAGGAAGAATTTGCCCTCTTTACCAGGAACGTTCCTACCCTTGTTATAGCAGATAACCTGAATCAAACCTTACTCTACTCTTTTAATCTGTTCTGGAACTGATGAAGGATGTGAGAAAACTCAGCAGAGGTCTACACAACTTGCACATTGCAAAGTCCTTGTTTGTCAGGTCTGCCACAACTCTAGAGTACAATTTGGGGGAAAAGGCAGTGTTGGATATGGTGACTGGCATGGGTAGAATTACTGCACCAGTAGAGGTGTGGCAATTTGAAGTGCTGAAATGAAAAATGAGAGATGAGAGTTTGTGCAGTCCCAAGGCTTTTTTTAGAGTCCCAAGTTTCTATAGAGTTCTCTTAATAAATAAATAATAATTTCAGACTTGAATGGTGTCTATGTGCTTGTTGTCTAGTTCATTTTTCTTCAACTTTTTTTTAACGTAATAGCTGCCATGGGTGGTGCTTTGGTCAAGTATCACACTGTGTCAGAGCTACTGAACCTGCTGTCTAATGACACTTTGGATACAGGAGAAAAAATTAGTATTATTCTAACAATTGGACATTGTACTGAGGTTTGTGGTAAGAATTTTTTCTCTTTCTGCCTTTTTTTTTTAATGAATTCTCATACATTACTTCAATGTTGACATTTGATAAAGATTTTGAAACATGAGGGAATGTTCTTTTAAATATTGTAACTTAATATGCAGGAAAAAAAAGTTTGCTATATACTCGATCTCTAAACTGTAAGACCTATTAACACATAGTATCTTTCAGAGCTTTAGAAAAGTAGACCATTAGGCAAGAATTCAGGGCTTGTTTTTAGGTATCACAGGGTAAAATTCATCCAGTCCTGAAAACTACTAAAATGCATACACACCAAATACATTTTTTTGAGCTCTTTTAATGGCCCTTGAATAGATACAGCTGCTGCACACTGTTTGTATATCTATTAGCATTTTTAAAAGCAACTTAAGTGGTAAGTAACCCTGGAATGTTTTTGCCAGGCTCCTCAGGGCGTGCACAAGAATATCTGTTGAAAGTATAGTACTTACTATGGTGTTTTGTGGTACCACAGGAAGACAAAAAGACAGACGTACCTTTTGGTAGACACTTCATGGTAGATGGGCTTTTTCATGTATTCAGCAACAAGTGAAGAAGGGATTATGTTCAAAAATCATGGGTTATCTATCAATAAAAAGTTCAGTAATTAGCTCAGCAGGTCATAAATTTGATGTTTAAAAAGCCTCTTTTTCATAAATAATTAATTGAAACAAACATAATAGAAAATATCTTTCCAAAAGAAATGTGATAAAACCTACAGAAAAAAAAAGTTTATCTTAAAACATCAACACTAACAACACAATTTCTTTTCTTTGTGGGTTCCTTTGCTTTTTTTAAATTTAGATGACAAAACTATGTTTATCAAGTTGTCAATTTCATGCATATAGACTGCAAATGAGATCACAATAAAATTTTTGCTGCTGTCTTAATTGATGCTGAGCAGTGCTTACATTTTTGACTTGTGTAGTTTGGCTTGGTCCTTCCTCAGGTTTCTTGCAATAGATTTGAATTATGGTCAAATCATCCTGTGTGATTTAGAGCACTTCTGCTGCAGCCTGGTTAGTAGGGTCATTACAGCATACTTGAATCCATAATAATATATATATATATATATATATATATATATATATATATATATATATATTTTTTTTTTCCCCAGAATTTCCCTGGTAATTATTGGTATTAAAGCTTCTAAAATTACTTCAGATTAAGTGTGTATGAGGTTGCAAATAACTTATTTTCTTTTACAACTTTCTATTTTAGAAGAAAACCAATATGAACTGCTCAAGAACAATGGTCTTCCACTTATGATTCAGGTACTGACTGAGTCTCAAGATGAGGAACTAAACAAAGCTGCTACTTTTGTGCTGCAAAACTGCAAACAGATGAGTAAGCTTACTGTTCCTGCTTTAAAAA
The DNA here is from genome assembly GCA_011075105.1 of Heteronetta atricapilla. NCBI lineage: Eukaryota > Metazoa > Chordata > Aves > Anseriformes > Anatidae > Heteronetta > Heteronetta atricapilla. The sequence goes on from CM021741.1 coordinate 11,216,174, forward strand.
TGAGAGATGACTTACATATTTAAGTTTTCTTGACTTTCTAAATGATTTTAACTGTAGCAGCTTTGTAATTCTGTGTATTCAAAGATGTTTATTTTCTGTAGTGAAGGCAGAATAAAAGTAAAAACTTAAATAGTGTTACAATAATGCAATTGTGTAACCTATATATGTAGGCCCAGTTGATAAAACCTTTTCAGTCTATAAACAATGTACAAAATATTATAATCCCATACCCTATTAGTACTCTGTTCATGGGTATGTACCACTGTACATTTAGAGACTAAACCAATGGATAATCAGGCCTTAATCACCATGGCTACTATTATTTTACCATATTCAAAATTGTGGACTTTAATTTTAAAGTAGAGTGTATTTTGAAGCATTCTGTTTAACATTTTTTAATTGTGTAATACTACCCATGAAGCAGAAAGACACCTTGTCCTTCAGTTTCTATAGCACTGAAGGTATTATGCAGTGCTAATCAGTACAAAGCAGGTATTAATATTTTTTGCACTAAAAGTATATCTGAGAGTTTTGTTTAAATGTACAGCTGAGGGGATATGGTACTTTTCAGCCTCCATCGTTATGGAGGTGTTTTATTTTTAAATCCATACTGGTGAAGGAATGGTCCAGAATAATGTGATTTCTTAGAACAAAACATAATTTTATAAACAGGTCGTAAGAAGTGTAGTTGCAAGCTCAATGATTACTGAATGGAAACACTGCACTTACTTCTTGTAACCTCAGTTTATCTTTCAAGTGTATGAAAGTGTATTTATAAATTTAGATTAGCAGGGGGTTATATTTTGCATTATTAATTACGGGGGGGCACTCCCTCAGAATACTAAAATATAATAAATATTTAAGTATTCAGTGATTAAATTTTGGAATATTAACTTTGTTTTATGAAGCCGAACAATTGTCCCTGAAAATAAATGAAAGTTCATTAAATGAGAAGAATGCAGATGAGTTGGAAGCAAATATGCAAATCAGAGAAAGAAGTCTACAAGACTACTGGAAGAAAGCGAAAGAAATTTTACACAGAATAAAATTGATTGAAAAAGAACATGATGAGGTTGGCATGTTTACCAAAATAGGGTAAAACTAAGCACATCTTCTCGGAGTCTAGGGAGCGATAGGAAGTGAATCCTAAGATAATTTCAGTGTGAGCTAGAAAAGTAGGGAAGATATGGGATGTATGAGAAACTATAACCTACTTTTTTGCCATTATTGTATATCATACAAAGTTACAAGTATTGAGTGCTGTCAGAAAAAGACAGCATTTGAATTTCATTAAGCATTTTAGTTTATTATAAAACAGATTTTCTACAAAGTTGAGATCATTTAAGTTGGAAAAACAAGAGTTGGATTTTATTTTAATTATCAATTGCTTAAAATTCTAGTTTAATATTCACAAGCATGAAATATCCATGACTGTACAGCTATGACAGGATAGCTAATGCACATGTGAACATAAACTGAAATACAGTTTTGTTATTACATTATTTTGCTTGTGCTGTATAACTGGAGGGTATCTCTGGGTGTGGAATAGCAAATTTTGTGTTATTTGTCTGGATCTTCAGTTAATTAAAATTTACCAAGTGTTCTGTATTAGTAGCACATCCATTGCTTCAGTCTAGAACTATCACTTAATAATTACCCCTTCGACACCTTTGATAGCCCTGCTGTTTTGTCAGCTTTCAGTTCAGTCAGGGATTAGATTGATCTATCCTAGTTAATCTTCTTACTAGAAACAACTAGTTTTTTGTGTTTTTTAAGAGCTCATATAGTTACTAACTAATATTTTTCAATACAGGAAAGAATGCAAGGGAGAGTGTTTGTTGATAGGCCTTCAGAAAACAGTGCTGAAGCATCAAAATACTACGAAATGAATTCTAGTGATCCAGAAACATATGTGGAAAGAACACACAAAGAGATATGTTATCCACGATTAACGTCTAATTTGGATGATCGGGATCTTGCTCTAGCTATAAATTCTCCCCTGAAAAATGAAATAGTGAATGCTATGAATCCAGTAAACACTCCTACTAGAAAAAGTGAACAGAATGATTTTCCATGGCCAGTTTGTGAAGTGCAGACAGACAGTGTACTTCAAAGTCATCATATAAATGAAAAAAAACGTTGTGAAAAAAGGCAGTCTATTCTTCAAGTACAGTAAGTGTCTCGCATCTAAGCAAAAATAGTAAGTTGCTTTCCCTTTCCATTAGTAACTTCTGAACTGAATGTCAGCCTTTCCAGTTATTGGTTACTAGCTATGTATTTGTATCAAAGGTTATAGACACTACAGTGTCATTGTTTATATGTATTTTTACTGTTCCTTTCTCATCACTAGGCTCAAGACCACAGAATGTGGCCTGTAATAGGTCATGTTCTGTGGTCTTGAGCATAGTGATGAGAAAGCATCCATAGTCTTCTGCCGTCAAATCCACACTGATTTAGAAGATTAGGATTTGACCCATTGGTTTGGATGAAACCAAACCATAAATACTTCTGTAACATGCACTTAAAAGAAAAACAGCAGTTATAGAACTCCTCTGCAAGAATTCAAATTGTAGTTCCTTCGAAGAAGGAAAAATATATATATATATTTTTTGCCATGCTTTGCTTATATTCAGTTCCTTCACTGCATGGGAAGAAAGAGACAGTCATTTATTGTTCTCTTGCTTTACACACCTGTCTCACTCTACTTTACACACTGTCTCTCTCTATTTTCCTCTTTTGCTTCCTATGGTTATCTTTCTTACTGATAAACAAAAAATGAATTATAGGCAACCTTTAAGAATAAGTGTAGATTCCATTATCTTGCATTTACATAGAGATATCCTCTGAGACAAGCAGTGGGAATATGAACAAAACTATATATATATTTTTTTGTTCCACATTTTTATTGTGCATGCTTTATGTGGCTGGATGGACTGTGGTCCTATACAGCTTGCTAGCATGTATTAAATTGTGACTTTGTAGCTAGCGCAGAAAACTATCAAGGGGCTAGAATATTTTCCGTGGTACTTTCAGTTAAATTTCAACTTCACTACTAATTGGCATAATTTCACAAAGCTTTTTTGTTGTTGTTGTTGACCTATGAAGCACAAAATTATCAATAAATACATTTTGTGGAAAAAGTGCTCTCCTTGCATGTGTGTATGTGTAAAAACAGGAGTTACCTGAGCACGACTATGGTTTAGGCTCCTTGCTTATGCAGCATTCAAAGGTAGTCAATGATGCTGAAAAATGCATGATCACGGTATCATAGGAATGTGCTGGTTGCATAAAAGATACTCATTTTAAGAAGAAAACACGACAAATTGCCTTTCAGAGCCATTGCAACATCTGGTAAAAGTTACAGTATTCTGAACACTTTGGAAATTTAATGTGTTCTAAGTAACTGTGATATAAACTGGAATTAGAAAATATTCTGGAAAGCAGCGAATGCCAGGAAAGTACTGTGTTCCAAATGCTGGAAGAAACATGCTGAACAGCACTTCAAGGAATGCTAATCACACATATTTGGTAAACAAATTTCTAAGATGATAATGTCATGCTGGATACTTCTAGCTCAGGAACTTGGGAAAAATACCGTCTTTTTTTTTAGAATTTTATCTTCTGTATATTTAATGTGCTTTTTGTTCTGTATTTTGGAAAGTGTGTATTAATTTACAGTTAAATGTATGTTTTGAAATTTGATATAAAATTTGTTCACATTGTTAATCTTTCCAGGAAAGGCTTATTTAAACAACCAGCAAAGACTGTCAGAAATATGAAACAGGCGTGCACATCAGGTACAAATAGCTCATCATATTCTTGTTTTAGATAATTTTGCTCCTAATGATTTTAATTAGTTTTGTTTACTTTTATCACTACTTTTTTATCATGTTTAAGTTAGATGACAAAATACATTATTTGCAATATTCTTTAACAGAATAATTCTGGAATTTTTATATTACATACAACCTAGTCTAGAATGTTCTTTTTTTCTTGTAATTTTTTTTTAATTTTAACTATTCAACTGAATGTCTTACAGATAGATGTTTTAAATTAAGTCTGAATGCAATCCATACTGAACAATTGAAGCCCTTAATAGAACATGTGCAAGGTTACTGGTTTTGTACTGTACTTTTAAGTGTGGGGATAGAGCCTACCTGTGAGAGTTACATTTTTTTTCTTCCTTATTTAGACCACCATTCATTCTCCTCAGAGATAACCAAGGAAGAAAAAAGTACCTTGACTACAACTGCATCCCTTAAAATGACAGATTTAAGGTGTTTAGGTAAATATCTTATGTCTTTGTTTCCTAAATTCAAAAAAGAAGCATTGAAGAGCCACCAAATCAGTAAGTGAACCTGACATTACAGAAATCTTAACACTTCTATTGGATTACCTACTCTCTAATCCTTAACTGCTTCCTTTCCTTTCTCTGCTCCTAAAATAAAGTAAATGTTGACATAAATACAGATCTTACACAGATCAAGATCAGAATATGTATCTTTACTAAAGTTGGTTTTACTAAGAAACAAGGTAGAATGGCTTAAAAGAACACCCAGTAGTAGTTACAGAAATACTTAAGAGCAGGTCTTTGCCTCCTCAAATCCGTTATGCTTTCACCCTGCTAAGTTTCCTACCTCTTATGAGGCCCTTCTGTTTTCTCTACCTTATTGCTCTTAAATACAGAGAGGCTTTCACAGCAATCCATGACTGCATCCTGCAGTTCCTCCATATTTTCCTTCCTGAACACAGTCCATCAGTAGGCTATGAAAATGCCTCTGCTACTCAGCGTTTGTAAGTGGAATCTGTATGGTCTTTAAAATAGATCCATAGTCCACCGTCAAATATCATGTGGGCATATGAAATCAAGTCGTCCAAGTAGTTTCAACCTGAGTTTCAGCAGTGCTTTATCGTAGGCTAGAATATTGCAGAAATGTACCTGTGCCCTTCAAATTTTTCACAGAAATTCTGTTTTAGCTGCCATAACTAACAGTGGGAGCACTTAAGAGTAACTAAACCATATATTAGCATAGGTTGTGACCTGAGAAACAAATCAGAAGGCTTCCTGTGAGGGAATTCATACATAAGCTAGGCTTATCAGTTGTTCAGGTTATCAGGTTAATGCAGATAGCTGTCACAACACAAATTTTCAAAGTATAGCAAAGACATGTTTTATGCTTTTGCTCCTGCAGAAATCGTTCCTTCTGTGCAAAGGGAACGGGCCCATTCTTCCCATCCCATCAATATTTTTACTTCTGTAGAGCATCTGTGTCTAATTTAGTAATTTTATAGTTGAAGTGCATTATAACTTGCTTCCATAGATCACGATGAAAACAAATTTAGAGAGCAAATGCAAAACAAGAAATAAGTATTTTCAGGAAGATACAGAAATAAAAAACCTCTTTTAACATATGTATATGAAAAATCAGAGGTTAAATTGTAGATCTTAGCAACAGGCTGGATTTTATGATGGCTGCTGTAGCAGTTATGCCTACTATTTCTATGATGCCCTATTTTTTTTTTTTTCTAGGTTGTACAACAGCAGGTCTGTCTTTCAATAGTAAAACTTTTAGCAAGATGCTGCGAACTTGTCCATACCTATGTTATCATCACAAAGTCATTCTGGAAGCTGAAGAAAGATATAAAAAGGAACTTCAGAAGTTGTCTGTTTCTAGTAACAGTAGATATGCAGCTTATGAGAGTAATTTATTTTTTTAGTAACTGTTTTGTAACTTGTTTTAACAAATTGTTATTCTGATATCCTACTCACTTTATATGATTTACCAATTATTTGTACTAAGTGAGATTGGAACTAGCCACTTTTTTGGAGTATCTGGTGTACTTCTTGTCAGTGGCGTTGAATCTTTGATAAAAACTCTCCTGTTTGCCACAGTTAGTCAAATATTAATAGAAGGGAATATATAAAGTTGCAATAAGTGTGAACGGATGAACTTTACAACAACCTTGTTTCATTCCAGTATTACATGCTCATGGATGGAAAGAGGCTTACAATTATTGATCAATAAGAAGAGCATTAATCTTATTTAAAAGCATCTTTTTCTGATTTAACAGAAGCAATTTTTAAAAGTAATTAAACAGTTATTGCCTGCTGGCATTTTCAGTGGTCTCTATCTTATACTTTTTAGAAATACTGCTGACTCCAATAAAGAAAGGAAAATTGCGTACAGAGACATCAACTTGTATGGGCAAAAAGGATAATTTCCAAAGTAAGGCCTTAGTTTGGAAATTAATGCAAAAAACACTTATTGTCTGAGTAATCTTATTGCAGGGTTTCACCATGAGAGCCTGTGAATAAATAATTATGATATTGTATGTGGATTTTGTCAACAATCTGTCAGAGAATGCATAATTTATAGTCATGAAATTGTTACACATACTACTTTACAATTAAGTTATCTGACACTTGCATTGAATCCTGCTAGGATTACTTCCATGCCATCTACTATTTTTCAATTTTAATTTAAAAAATGTAGAGGCATAGTCAGGATCAGATCACAGTGCAGCTGCCTGTTCATAGATTCAGCATCATTCACCTGCACCTGGATTCAGCATTATAGCTGTGTTATCCTGTTTCTGTTTCTGTTCCTTCTTTGAGTTCTGCTAAGGACTTGGGTTTCTGTGTGCTAAATAGCTAAAAGTAAGCTTGAAATATACAACAATACTAGAGCAAGTGTCTGGAAGTAACCTATCAGAAAATTAAGGAGGTACCTGTCCTGTATACTGACTTGTTGAGTAAGACATTACTGACAAATAGCCATGGAAAAGTGAATATTAGCTCTATCAGCCTCCGCAGCACAATTTCAGAACCCTGTGCTTACGAAAGCAACTGTTGCACCTAAAAAAATGGTAATGTTTATAATGCACAACTGTCAATTTGTAAATTGTGGAATATGTTTCTTTTAAAATATTTTATTCTATAGTATATTGAAAAAGTTGGTTATAATTTTAACTCTTTCTTTACTCTGCAAATATATCTATTTTTTGCATAATTCACAAGGAATTTTCTTCAGAATGTGATGATTTTGGATACATGCTGCAGAGCTCCGACTGCAGTCAAAATAATACGTTCATCTGCTAGTGACCCATACTGTTACTTAGGACTGACCAGAAATTTTAAAGCAGGCTGAAGAAGCTCTCAAAATCAGTACTTAAATTCTTGAACATTCGTATTACTTAAAATATATATATATATATATATATATATATATAAAATTCTATTCTGAAAAATCAGCCCACCAGTCAGGAATTTATTTTTAGTGTTCTATTTCCAAA